>CM053027.1:596310348-596620348 GCA_028564925.1 Lithobates sylvaticus
GTGGTTTTATTTTTCTTCTCTCTCTATTATTCTCTCTTTTATGTTCACTCTCTACTGTCTGCTCTATTGTTCGCTCACTATTGTTCTCTCTCTGTTTTATTTTTAATATGTTTTATTGTATTTGCTTTGCTTACTTACTGTTATACTGTAATGTTACTTTGTTGTATTGTTAACCATCATTTGCTTAGCAGGTACGCCATTCAGCTGCAGCACGGGTTTATTTATTCTGACTTCAGCGCTGTCAGAGGTGCTTTCACCACCACAGTTAAAAAAAGAGCATATATGTCGAAGCATGGGGGCAGGGGTGGAGGAGCGATTTGCTCCTAACGCATTGCCCCCATGCTTCTGCATATATTTTTTAGACACTGATTGCGTTAAAAAAAATAAATGTTTTATTGTATTTGCTCTGCAGGTATGGTATGTCTTACTGTTATACTGTAATGTTACGTTGTTTTATTGTTAACCATCATTTGCTTAGCAGGTACGACATTCAGCTGCAGCACTTATTTATCTTGACAGCAACAGCATTTGCTTCCACGATATGTAAATCAGTGACTCCAGTGCTGTAAGAGGTGATTTCACCACCACAGTTTAAAAAAAAATGGTGCATGTATGCCCATCATTAGAAGTGGTTGGATAAAGGGCGGTATTCTAATGGTGGGCATACCCACCGATCAATCTTTTTTTTTTGTTCAGCACACAGGCTGCATGAAAAAAAGAACATTACAAAGTATGCCCAACAAGGACCAGCGACGTACTGGTATGTTGCTGGACTTTGAGTGGTTATACCAGAATGATGCCTACAAGTTTAGGTATCAACTTGGTATCATTCTTTTCAGCCAGCGGTCAGCTTTCATGTAAAAGCAATCCTAGCAGCTAATTAGCCTCTAGTCTGCTTTTACAAGCAGTGGGAGGGAATGTCCCCTTTTTCCATTTATATCGCAAAAAATTAAAATCACAGAGGCAATCAAATACCATCAAAAGAAAGCTCTATTTGTGGGAAAAAAAGGACGCAAATTTCATTGGGTACAACATTGCATGACCGTGCAATTACCAGTTAAAGCAGTGCAGTGCCAAATTGTAAAGTGCTCTGGTCACTGAGCAGCCTACTCTTTCGAGGCTGAAGTGGTTAACCACTTGCTTACTGTTAAACACCCTTCCTGCCCAGACCAATTTAGCTTTTAGTGCTCTCGCACTTTCAGTGACAATTGCGCGGTCATGCAATGCTGTAACCAAATGAATTTTTTATCATTTTGTTCGCACAAATAGAGCTTTAGTTTGGTGGTATTTATTCGCGACTCCGTTTTTTATTTTTTGCGATATAAGCAAAAACATAGCGGAAATTTTGAAAAAAAAACAATATTTTCTCCTTTCTTTTTTAAAAGAAATCCAATAAAATCAAATTTTGTCATAAATTTAAGCCAAAATGTATTCTGCTACATGTTTTTTGTAAAAAAAAAAATCCGTTAAGTGTATAATAATTGGTTCGCGTGATCACGGACATATGTACGCAAATGATCATGTACAGATGTGTGCAGGTGATCACGGACATATGTGTGCAGATAATCATTGGCACATGTTATTTTACTGGGACATATGTGAGGGACATGTGTTTTTATTATTTGGGGACATGTGTGTTTTGGGGACATGTGTGTTTTACTGTGGGGACATGTGTGTTTTACTGTGGGGACACTACACTGGTGATCAGTGAGTAAAAAGCTGTAAAAAAAAACAGCTAATACTCACTGATCACCAGCCGGCTGCAGCGATCCGCTCTCCTCTCCTCAGCGACGACTTCCGTGTGAGGAGAGGAGAGCCGATTGCCTAGCAACCGGCTGTTTGTTTACATCACATGACGGCTGTGATTCGACACGGCCGTCATGTGATCAGGAGGGCCAATCACCGAGCCCTCCTGCCGATCCGAGATGCGCCGTGTCCGGGTGACACGGCCGCATCGGGATCGCGCCGCTGCGTGGGCACGCGCGCGCGCGATCCCTCTACTTCTGAAGGACATTTTCGGAACGTCCTATCAGAAGTAGACGGCTCCCACCCGGGCCGTATATGTACAGTGGCTGGGAGGGAAGTAGTTAAGGTCACCACACATGCAGTTCTAACTGGTTCTGAATGATTTGTTTACTAGGTGGGATCACAGTCTTGATATTTAATAGACACACCTTGTATATATGACTTTGTCTTTATTAAATTATATGATGATATCTTAAATGTATTCAGGCCCTTAAAGTACAGTGCATCTGGGAACTATTCACAGGGCTTCACTTTTTCCAAATGTTATGTTACAGCCTTATTCCAAAATGTATACAATTAATTATCAAAATTCTACAAACAATACCCCATAAGGACAACGTGAAAGAAGTTTGTTTGAAATCTTTGCAAATTTATTAAAAATAAAAAACGAAGAAAAAAACCCATGTACATAAGTATTCACAGCTTTTGCTCAATAGTTTGTTGAAGCACCTTTGGCACCAATTACAGACTCAAGTCTTATTGAATATGATGCTATACAAGCTTGGCACACCTATTTTTGGGCAGTTTCTCCCATTCTTCTTTGCAGGACCTGCAGGTTGGATGAGGAGCGTTGGTGCACAGCCATGTTCAGATCTCTCCAGAGATGTTCAATTGGGTTCAAGTCTGGGTTCTGGCTCGGCCACTCAAGGACATTCACAGAGTTGTCCCATAGCTGCTCCTTTGTAATCTTGGCTGTGTGCTTAGGGTCATTGTCCTGTGGGAAGATGAACCTTTGTCCCAGTCTGAGGTCCAGAACGCTCTGGAGTAGGTTTTCATCAAAGCTATCTCTGTACATTGCTGCATTCATCTTTCCTCCCCACAGCACGATGCTGCCATCGCCATGCTTCACTGTAGAGCAGGGCTGGACTGGGACAAAAATTTGGCCCTGGACTTCATCCAGACCGGCCCACTTTAATTTTGCAAACATGCACAAAAACAAGTAAAGTGGAGGGCTAACGTCATGCATGAACATTGCTACAGCCTCATTGGCTGGAATTTCAGAAACCGGCATTGCTGCACAGCCATTGGCTGCCTTTGAGCAATGCAGTGGCGCTGAGGCTGAGCCGGGTTGCGCACTATGAAGTAAGGTGATGGGCAGTGCAGATGACAGGTCTCTCCCATACTGGCCAGCTGGACAAACCCACCCCCACAGCCGGCCAACCCCGATGGCCACCCAAGACACCCCCCCTTCACTGGCCATTAGGTGTTCTGCTTTATTTCTCTTAGAGGCAGTGGTGTCTCCAGCTTTCATATTTAGGGGGGCACATGGGGGGACAGGGACAAAAGTAGGAGGGCCAACCATAAAACAAGTGGCCCATTGAACCACCGAATCAGCTCACAATCCGTCGTGCCCACCTGTTTTTTTTTAACCGATATTGATGTTATGAAGCAAGAGAAATATTCTACAATGTGGTAACCTAATTTAATGTTAATAGCAACAAAGGAGGTTTAACAAAAACAATACATCAATGTAGCCTCACCGTGCCCATCAATGCAGCCTCACCAGTGCCCATCAATGCAGCCTGATCAGTGCCCATCAATGCAACCTCACCAGTGCCCATCAATGCAGCCAGATCAGTGCCCATAAATGCAACCTCACCAGTGCCCATCAATACAGCCTTACCAGTGCCTATCCATGCAGCCTCACCAGTGCCCATCAATGCAACCTGATCAGTGTCCATCTTTGCAGCCTCACCGATGCTCATCAATGCAGCTTCACCAGTGCCCATCGATGCAGCCTGATCAGTGCCCATCGATATAACCTCACCAGTGCCCATCAATGCAGCCTGATCAGTGCCCACCAGTGCAGCCTCACCAGTGCCCACCAGTGCAGCCTCACCAGTGCCCATCAATGCAGCCTCACCAGTGCCTATCAATGCAGCCTCACCAGTGCCTATCAATTCAGCCTCACCAGTGCCCATCAATGCAGCCTGATCAGTGTCCATCTTTGCAGCCTCTCCGATGCTCATCAATGCAGCCTCACCAGTGCCCATCGATGCAGCCTGATCATTGCCCATCAATACAGCCCCACCAGTGTCCATCAGCTCAGTTTTATCAGTGCCCATCAATGCCCATCAATGCAGCCTCACCAGTGTAAGGTGATTAGAGAGAGGAGAGCCGCCGGATTACACAGAGCAGGGATCTCCAGCTTACATGGAATCTCACTAGGCTCAGGCTGGCTGCGCTCCAGACTCCACCCACCGGGAGCAGGGAGCTTGAGCGCGCAGCCCCTGCCATGGAATACAACACCATAAACAACAGCGGCAGGTGGCGGCCATCACATGATGTCAGCTAGCCCCAACTTCCTCGAGGCTCCGAGAGTGACAGACAAGTGACGAGTCAGTCGGACAGCTGCAGCGTCGGCCGTTATATGAATGAGTTATACATGGGGGCATGCTATACTATTGCCCCCCCCCAGTGACGCCAGTACAGCAGTGCTCAAAGTAATGGCTGCGCGGTTCGCGCAGCCAATACTTTGACAGGCTGTCACTGAAACCGGCCCACTGAGCCATCGGCCCACCGGGAAACTCCCGGTAGTCCCGATAGCCAGTACATGCCTGCTGTAGAGATGGTATTGCCCAGGTGATGAATGGTGCCTGGTTTCCTCTAGACATGATATGCCATTCAGGCCAAAGAGTTCAATCTGTGTTCCATCAGAACAGAAAATTTTGTTTCTCGTGGTCTGAGAGTCCTTCAGGTGGCTTTTGGCAAACACTTCAGGCGGGCTGTCATGTGCCTTTTACAGAGGAATGGCTTCCGTCTGGCCACTCTACCATACATGCCTGATTGGTGGAGTGCTGCAGAGATGGTTGTTCTTCTGGAAGGTTCTCCTCTCTCCACGGGTGCTGAAGCTCTGTCAGAGTGACCATTGGGTTCTTGGTCACCTCCCTGACTAAGGCCCTTCTCCCCCGATCGCTCTGTTTGGTCGGGTATCCTGCTCTTGGAAGAGCCCTGGTGGTTCCAAACTTCTTCCATTTACGGATGATGGAGGCCACTGTGCTCATTGGCAACTTCAATGCTGCAGAAAATTTTCTGTACCCTTCCCCAGATCTGTGCCTTGATACAATCCTATCTCTGAGGTCTACAGATAATTCCTTGGACTTCATGCCTTGGTTTGCGCTCTGACATGCACTGTTAACTGTGGGACCTTATATAGAGAGGTGTGTGCCTTTCCAAATCATGTCCAATCAACTGAATTTACCACAGGTGGACTCCAATCAAGTTGTAGAAACATCTCAATGATGATCAGTGGAAACAGGAGGCACCTGAGCTCAATGTTGAGTGTCATGGCAAAGGCTGTCAATACTTATGTACATGGGATTTTTACTTTTTTTTTTTATAAATTTGCAAAGATTTCAAACAAACTTCACTCACATTGTCATTACGGGGTATTGTTTTAAGGTTTTTGAGAAAAATAATTAATTTAATCCATTTTGGAAAAAGGCTGTAACATAACAAAATGTGGAAAAAGTGAAGTGCTGTGAATACTTTGCAGATACACTGTCTATTTAAACACAGAAACAAAAATATACTGCAGATTATTAGTTTTTATATATGGTGGCTGCATTGGTTTTCTATTTTTTTTCAGCTGGTGATTTTAGCAGTAGCACACTTCCTGTCCTAGAGGGACCATGTTCATTGACTATTGTATCTGTGGAGGAGCCGTGTTGTCACCCTAGGACAGGAAGTGCATTAGAACAACAGAACACTAATCCTTCTTCTCCATCTCCATAACATAGAGAGGGGGTGGTTTTCTGTAGTCCACAGAGAAGCCTGGGAATGATGCAAAGTGATAAGAGTGCAGCACAGAACCTTATTGGCTCGTAGCATTTCTGTCAGGATCAATATTTGCTGCTCTTCTAGAACAGATATAACAGAATACTTTGAATAGTGTAGATAATGGAACAAGAGAGAGCATTTCTATACACTTAATTTAAAACACGAGGAAAGGGAAATTGGAAATTCCTATATTGGAGATTTTGGTGATAATGGGATGTTTCGGGAATGATCATATCAGTTCTTAGCATCACACCAATCTTCCATTATGTCGGGGCAGTCCCAGTATGGATGGGCATGTTCCATTTTCCTGACATACAGAATACTACAGGAATTGGAGAGTCCACATATGAGAACACCTTCCAGGTGCTATTGGGTCCAGATGGCTGATATCTCAGGCCTTAGAATCTGCCTTGCCTACTGCAATGAAGGTGGTCAGTTCCTCCAGGCTCTGGTATGTTCTGAGCCTCTGCGTACTATCCAGGCATTCTGCAATATGAGGACACAGGTAAGTACATATCTTTATATGAAACCATAATCGTATGATAAGACAGAATTATTGTATTGTAAAGGAAATGTGTAAGTTCTGTATATAATTGTATTCTATTTTCTATGTATTGCACTCTGCCCTCACTGTGCACACGGCACTAATAATGTCTTCAGTACAGGTTTGCATTCTTTCGAGTCCTGATTAGAATAAGCCTGCCTATGTTACGCCCCTTGTTACCATAAACGTACAATTGTAATATTAATGTGATACCTAAGTAATCATGTGTATAAAATCCTTCCATTGCGTCATAATAAAGCAGAACAGTTATTTGCAAAGATGCGGAGTGTATCTTTTGTGTCTGTTCCCTACTGCAGTAGTTATTAATTTGGAACCAATAATCAATATGAGGAGAGGAGTTGCCTATCTATAAATTCCCACATCAGTATCTATCATAAATAGCAGAAGATATATGATTACCACATTGATAAAGTTGTGGAAGCGTCATGCAAAAATTGTCATATTCCTGACACTGACATACATACAGTGGATATAAAAAGTCTACACACCCCTGTTAAAATGTCAGGTTTCTGTGATATAAAAATGAGACAAAGATAAGTAATTTCAGAACTTTTTTCCACCTTTAATGTTACCTATAGACTGTACAACTCAGTTGAACAACAAACTGAAATCTTTTAGGTGGAGGGAAGTAAAAATAATAAACTAAAATAATATAGTTGCATAAGTGTGCACACCCTTTAACTAATACTTTGTTGAAGCACCTTTTGATTTTATTACAGCACTTAGTCTTTTTGGGTACGAGTCCATCAGCATGGCACATCTTGACTTGGTAATATTTGCCCACTCTCCTTTACAAAAACACTCCACATCTGTCAGATTGCGAGGGCATCTCTTGTGCACAGCCCTCTTCAGATCACCCCACAGATTTTCAATCGGATTCTGGTCGGGGCTCTGGTTGGGCCATTCCAAAACCTTATTTTGCTTCTGGTGAAGCCATTCCTTTGTTGATTTGAATGTATGCTTTGGGTCGTTGTCATGCTGAAGGATGAAGTTCCTCTTCATGTTCAGCTTTCTAGCAGAAGCCTGAAGGTTTGGTGCCAATAGTGACTGGTATTTGGAACTGTTCATAACTCCCTCTACCTTGACTAAGGCCCCTGTTCCAGCTGAAGAAAAATAGCCCCAAAGCATGATGCTGCCACCACCATGCTTCACGGTGGGTATGGTGTTCTTTTGGTGATGTGCAGTGTTGTTTTTGCGCCAAAGTTATCTTTTTAAATTATGGCCAAAAAGTTTAACCTTGGTTTCATTGGACCATAACACATTTTTCCACATGCTTTTGGGAGACTTCAGATGTGTTTTGCTAAATTTAGCCGGGCTTGGATGTTTTTCTTGGTAAGAAAAGGCTTCTGTCTTGCCACTCTACCCCATAGCCCAGACATATGAAGAATACGGGAGATTGTTGTCACATGTACCACACAGCCAGTACTTGCTGGATATTCCTGCAGCTCCTTTAATGTTGCTGTAGGCCTCTTGGCAGCCTCCCTGACCAGTTTTCTTCTCGTCTTTTCATCAATTTTGGAGGAAATCCAGTTCTTGGTAATGTCATTGTTGTGTCATATTTTCTCCACTTGATGATGACTGTCTTCACTGTGTTCCATGGTATATCTAATGCCTTGGAAATTCTTTTGTACCCTTCTCCTCTGATCATAGATCCCTCTGATGCTTTGGAAGCTCTCTGCAGTCCATGGCTTTTGCTGTAGGATGCAACTAAAGCCTCGTACACACGATCGGATTTTCTGACAGGAATTGTGTGATGACAGGCTGTTGGTGGAAAATCTGACCGTTTGTATGCTCCATCGGACAATTGCCGGATTTTCGGTGGATGGCAGGCTTTAAAATTGTCCACAGACAATTGCGAACTGAAAAGCGCTAAATGAAAAGCGGAAACTCAAAAGCGTGACTCAACACTCACCAAAATTCTACTAACATGAAATTAGCAAAAGGAGCCCAAAGGGTGGCGCTAAAGAGCTGAAAAAACACGTAGTACGTCACTACGTTCGTGTTTGTTGGCCAACAATTCCTTGCCATTTGTATGCAAGACATATTCCAGGCACACGCCTTCGGACAAAAGTCAGAGGTTTTGTCTGCGGAAAATCCGATCCTGTGTACGAGGCTTAAGAAAATGTCAGGAAAGACCTACTAGAACAGCTGAACCTTATTTGGGGTTAATCAGAGGCACTTTAAATGATGACAGGCGTGTACTGACTCCTATTTAACATGAGTTTGAATGTGATTGCTTAATTCTGAACACAGCTACATCCCCAGTTTTAAAAGGGTGTGCACACTTATGCAACCACATTATTTTTACTCCCCCCCCCTAAAAGTTTGTTTTTCAATTGAGTTGTACAGTTTATAGGTCACATTAAAGGTGGAAAAAGTTCTGAAATGATTTATCATTGCCTCATTTTTTATTTATTTTTTACATCACAGAAACCTGACATTTTAACAGAGGCGTGTAGACTTTTTATATCCACTGTACATGAAGGAAGTAATTAATCCAAAGGCCCATTTGCACCTCTGCATTGTAATAATGCATGTAACATGCATTTCTGCATTGCTGAGTCATTAATATTGAAGGGGCAGATATTTAAAAGAATTTTATACGGATCCACAACCGCAAACCAAGCATTTGGCTGGTGGTTACAATCCCATTAACTTTAATGGGCGCCTTTGACAAAAAGGCTGCAGGAGATCAGCTCTGAGATGCAACAAAGAATGGAAAAAAGGATAAAATAAGTATTTTTTCGTTTTGGAACACATGGAAATTGTTTCTGATACACAGGCGTTGATTTACTAAAATTGGAGAGTGCAAAATCATGCATGGTAGCCAATCAACTTCTAAATTCATCTTGTTCAATTAAGCTTTGGCAAAAAAAAAATTTGAAAGCTGATTGGTTTCTATGCAGAGCTGCACAAGATTTTGCACTCTCCACTTTTAGTAAATAAACCCCATAGAGCTTTTAGAAAGCTAAATGTCATTCAGTTAGGGTGTACATCCACTTTAACCACTTGGTGCCCACACTATAGACGGCTACAGCGCAAGCTTAAATTGCCGGGAGGACATACATGGTCATCTTCCCATGCTCGCGTTGCCCGCGCACCCTCTGCGGTGCATGGGGGGCACGCTCTGTGATCACCGAGACCTTGGTACTCGGCTGATCACAGATCGGCGTAAAGGGCCAATCCCTTTACCATGTGATCAGCTGTCAGCCAATGACAGCTGATCACATGATGTGAACAGAAGCCGGTAATTGCCTTTTAATTTTCCTCATGCTGATTACCGGCTTCTGTAAAAGAGACATCGATCCCACACAGTGACCACCAGAGCTGCTAACCAGTGCCCGACATTACCACCTACCATTGCCCATCAGTACTGCCTATCAGTGCCCACCTACCAGTGCCTATCAGTGCAGCTTAATCAGAGCCTCCTGGTCAGTGCCTACCAGTGGTGTCTCATCGGTGCCACCTATTGACCATCAGTGCAGACTCATCAATGCCCATAAATGAAGGAGGAAAATTACCTGTTTGCAAAATTTTATAACAAACTATGAAAACTGTTTTTTTTTCAAAATTTTCAGTTTTTTTTAGTTTGTTTATCAAAAAATAGAAAACCCCAGTGGTAATTACAAGCTGTGACAGCCGGGTACCTATAGTGAGCTGTCACAGCCACGTTCCCATAGTAAAGATGCCAGTGCCGAGAAGAGAGGACACCGGGAGAAAACGGCTGGGCCAAGCACAGCGCTGGATTGTGGGACAGATGAGTGACTGTTTATTAAAAGCCAAACTTTTTTTTTTTTTTTACATAGGGAACTGGAGCTTCTCTTTAAAGTTGTTCTTCTGATTTAAAGTGAAGCATTGCCTTAAATCACAAATTTGTAAATAAGATTTAGTCTAGCACCGGCCCCACGGGGGTTGCATCATTCCAGGCCAGCCAATCAAGAAACTGAAGATGCCGAACCCAGAAGATGTTGGCTCTGGTAAAGTAGCTTGTGGGTGCCTTATGGATGGGGGGGGGGGGGCGTGAGTATTTTGGGGTTTAGTTTTGATTTAATGTTCTATATTAATGGTGTTCAGGTCCCCAAATGTCCTGCTTCTATTCCCCCTCATTACCTTACTCAGTGGTGGCATTCTCCCATGGTGCCGGTGTTATCTCTGTGGATAGGGGGCGCTGGATATTCACCTTGTGACCTGGAAATACATTAGAGAGGTCATTTTTTTTCTCACAATATGGTTAAAATCAATTTAACGCGGAACCACAGCTATTTAAAATAAAAAAAAGGTAAAAAAACTAAATAAATAACCCATGGTATATTAGTAAAAAGCAGCTATCACTGCAATAATCAACTTCAATCCAGCACCGTCCCCCACAAAGGATCTGCTCCTCCTGCTGATGGCGCTCCACTTCTTTTAAGCCTCATTTAACCAACTTGATGTCACCCCCCACTGTCACGGCTCTCCACACTAAGGGGGTGTCATCATGCAGACCCAAACTCAAGGTACTGCTGCAATGAAAGGCACTTACACTTAATTTTTATTAAATTAAGAAAAGTTAAAGTGAAAAGGACCCAAAGCCAGAATGCATTTACACCAACGCACCAAACACTGATTACAGCTATTAGCTGTGGGAGGCAGCCCCATTGAAACCAATGGGAGGCTGCTGGCTTCGGCAGCAAATCACAGCCATTCGCATGTAATTGCTAATGCAGCGATTACATGTGAGTGATCGGCCATGGAGATAGACTATATAGGGTTGCCACCTGTCTGGAATTCACCCAGACAATCCGGGTTTTGAATCATGTGTCTGGATTTCAGATCGCCTGAAACCCAGAAAAAAATTACCCCCGCTAAACTACTGGCTTCCCTCTTCTCCTCTCCCACTGGCTGTGCTGCAGGGGAATCTACAGGGTCTGCACTCTGACTCCCTCCCCCTGCCTCTCTAATTGCGGCCTCCCTGTGTGCCCCCATCACCACTCCGATCCCTATGTCCCCCTCCCTCTTCCCCAGCATTTCCACCTTTCTTTCTCTCCTCTACTGCCGGAAGCAGCTGCTGATTTAAAGTGATATTAAAAGCATTTATTTTTTAAAGTATATTATGTCATATTTAACCACCTCTGTGCAGTGGTTTTGCCCAGAGCTGTTCTGATCTTCCTCTTCTCGAGTCCCTTGCCGGAGCTCCTGGCCCCTCCCTCTTGACGATTTTGCCTCCAGAGCAAGCACCATGCTATGGGGCACCCAAGCAGGCTCGCTCCCGAGCTGCTGCTTTGTGTGTCCATTCACACACCAAGCCACGGCTTGGCCCTGCCTCCCCCTCTCTCCTCATTGGCTCACTGGCTGTGATCGACAGCACCGTTAGCTATTGGCTGTCTCAGCCAATGAGGAGGGAGAGTCCTCAGGGAGCCGAGGATCTCGTGCACATCGCTGGATCGCAATGGTGCTCAGGTAAGTATAATGCTGCATACACACGGTTGGAATTTCTGATGGGAAATGTTCGATGTGAGCTTGTTGTTGGAAAGTCCGACTGTGTGTATGCTCCATCAGACATTTGCTGTCGAAATTTCAGCCAACAAATGAGGTTGAGCAGGTTCTCAAATTTTTCGACAAAAAACATTTTTGTTGGAAATTCTGAGCGTGTGTACACAAGTCCACGCATGCTCTGAATCAAGTACGAGACGGAAGCAATACAAATTAGTACTTTTGCACATAACATTGCAAGCAGATTATACACAAACATTCTTGGCCAACATAAGTATAACATTTCTTTTAAGTAGTATTTAAAGACAAAAGTATAAGGTCCACTTATCAGATTCCTCACCCCCTCTGATGGCCCATTGTAAAAATGTTATGGTGGGGGGGGGGTTGTGTTTTGGACAGGTAACCCTCTCCACTTCATTGAGAGCTGAGTATGTGTATGGGTTTGGCAAAGTCAGCAGGTGTGTATGGGCCCAGGATAGCATGCTGGGGAGGTTAGTAAATGCAAATATGCATGGACAAAAAGCATTAAAGACCAGCATGCATGAGGACAAAGAGGACATTCACAGCATATTACAATCATGGTAATTATGGAATGATGAAATAAATACAATACATTAGCAAACATTAAATACATAGAATGTGATGTTAAAGGAGAAAACTTACCTTCTGCAGGACCTGAATAATGGCAGAACAGGTCTCTGGAATAATGATTCCCAGAGCCTGGGGGGATATGCCAGTCGAGAACTTGATGCCCTGGAGACTTCTCGCCATTGCTAAGTACCGCAAGGTGGTGACGAGCCTTTGTTCAGGAGTAATGGGTTGCCGCATGCAGGTGTCCTGCTTGATAATATAGGGCAGCCCTCAAAATTTACACTCGCCTGCTCGCATTTTGCGAGTAAATTTTGAGGGCTGGCGAGGAAGTGCTGTCTGGGAGCAAGGGGGGGCGAGCACTGCCGGCGAGTCCTTTTCCCAGTGCTCACGAAGGGGAAGAGAGAGGACAGAGCCGGCCGGATGATATGAGCGCAGGGAACATCACTAGCGGCTTTGATTTAATTTGCCGTGTGTTCCCTGCACTCGCTTTTACACACAGCCCCGCCCCCTGGTCCCGGGGAATTTGATAGACAGTTCACCCGTCCAACACGGGACGAGTGATGTGTATCAAAGTTCCCTGGCCAGGGGGCGGGGCTGTACGGGACGCAGAGCAGCGGGAACACACAGCGATTTAAATAAAAGCTGTTCCATTAATGTCCCTAGGCGCTCATGTCATCCGGCCAGCAATGCTCTTCTTCTCCTCTGCTCCCCTTCATGATGGACACAGGTAGGCTGCATTGGTGTTAAAGTGTGAGGCTGCATTGGTGTTAAAGTGTGAGGCTGCATTGGTGTTAAAGTGTGAGGCTGCATTGATGTTAAAGTGTGAGGCTGCATTGGTGTTAAAGTGTTAGGCTGCATTGGTGTTAAAGTGTTAGGCTGCATTGGTGTTAAAGTGTTAGGCTGCATTGGTGTTAAAGTGTTAGGCTGCATTGGTGTTAAAGTGTGAGGCTGCATTGGTGGACACGGGTGAGGCTGCATTGGTGTAAAAGTGTTAGGCTGCATTGGTGGACACGGGTGAGGTTGCATTGGTGGACACGGGTGAGGCTGCATTGGTGTTAAAGTGTGAGGCTGCATTGGTGGACACGGGTGAGGCTGCATTGGTGTAAAAGTGTTAGGCTGCATTGGTGGACACGGGTGAGGTTGCATTGGTGGACACGGGTGAGGCTGCATTGGTGTAAAAGTGTTAGGCTGCATTGGTGGACACGGGTGAGGTTGCATTGGTGGACACGGGTGAGGCTGCATTGGTGTAAAAGTGTGAGGCTGCATTGGTGGACACGGGTGAGGCTGCATTTGGTGAGGCTGCATTGGTGTAAAGTGTTAGGCTGCATTGGTGGACACGGGTGAGGCTGCATTGGTGTAAAAGTGTTAGGCTGCATTGGTGGACACGGGTGAGGTTGCATTGGTGGACACGGGTTAGGCTGCATTGGTGGACATGGTTGAGGCTGCATTGGTGGACAAGGGTGAGGCTGCATTGGTGGACAAGGGTGAGGCTGCATTGGTGGACACGGGTGAGGCTGCATTGATGAGCATGGATAAAGTTGCCTAATTTAGCATAAAACATTTAAGGGCAATTTCATGATATAATTTATGAGGCCGTGTTTAGAGGTGGAATTAGGGGCGGGGCAGGGTAGGGGTTGGGTGGGGCAACTGGTGGCGAGTAACCCTTGAGGCCTGGCTAGTAGCTCAGGACTTGAAATTTTGAGCCCTGATATAGGGGACAGCAAAGCCAACAAACGGTGAAAAAACAGGGTCCGTCATCCTGAGATAATTCCTGAAATTATTAGGATTATTCTCCCGGATCTCCCTCAAACAAAGGCATGTGCGAGAATTGGTCACGAATTGGTCATCCTCCTCGCCCTGTTCATGGACTGGACTTGGGTCAAAGCAAGAACTCCAACACCAAGCCCCTGCACAGCACGAACTCTAAGACGAGTACGTACCTGCAACATGGCTTCAAAACGGTCAGCTGGTCAGAACGAACTAACAGAACGCACCGAAAATCAGAAAGACCTGAGAAGAACGAGCTGAAAATCAGAAACGAGCGGACAAGAACGCACTGAAAAACAGATACAAACTATTAAATAGAACACACTGAAAGACAGAAACGAACTGACAACACGCACTGAAGAACAGATACAAACCCAAAAGCACAAACTGACAAGCAGTAACAAACTGAAAAGCACAAGGCTGAAAAGCGTGAATCGTCTCTCCCCAAACTTCTACTAACACGAGATTAGGAACCAGGGTGAACAATAACTGCGCTAATTATATAACAAAAGTGAAAAAAACAAGCAGCCAACACAGTTTGTGATCAGCAAACAAAAATAATCCAAAAAAAAACAAAATGTGGCGCTGTGATCAAAGAAGACTTAATACAAAAAGTCTATGTGTAAAAAGCAGTAATCCAAATATAATGATGACAGTCCATCAATCAAACATAAATGGTGCTGTGTGAAGACAAAATCTTCTATCAAAATAGTGGTGCATATATATATCCTTCTTGAGATGAGAAGGTGGTGCATAAATCCAGCTTAAGGTGATTATATCTGCTTACCAGATAGGAGCAGAAAGAAGGCGATGTTAGTCACGTGATATCATGAAGAAAGTGAATGAAGGTCTGGTGAACCCAAAGGTATGATCGAATCCAGTACTTCTTGATGGGATGTAGGTGACCAAATTCCCTCAGCCAAATCAGGTATAAGCTAGAAAAAAACTCTCCCACGGGTTGGAGGAAGAGAGTAACGACAATAGTGAAGCCCGCCAGATGAAGTTTAACAGTTTTATTGGTAATCTACTTACATCAAAGTCAAAAACATCAGGGCATGGATAAAGAGACAATTCCGCATACTTGCATCAGCCCGCCTGACATGTTTCATCCTACAACGGATATCATCAGAGGCGTGGCCAATGCAGCAAGTAGGCGGATATAAATAGCAAATACCTGGGTTCAATCTCTCTTGTGATAGGATGGTCGAACGAATGTTAGAGTGGAAATGCAGCTGTGAATACAGGTGATCCTGATCACCAGCGGACGTTGGTAAATCAGGGAGAGGAGTCAAGTCAGGTATTTAGCACACTAGTGCATATTAGACAAGAAACCGTCGCCACTGGCATTGTTTGTCAGTGTGCGTCACTGTACACAGGAGAAAGGGAAAAAGACAGACCGCGCATGCGCAGTACCGTTGTTAGAGCCGGTCCGCGCATGCGCAGTCCGTTATGCGTTCCGGCGGTGGATGCGGCCAAACCACGGCGTCCATAATGGACGCAATGGGCGCGCAGGCGCAGTACACCTTCCATCCAGCAGCGGCCGCAGACGTCATATCCGGCGGAAGGACAGCCGGAAATGACGCACATCATGTAAATGTTTGCGTTCCAGATCCAGGAAGCCAAGGGTAATGGCTGGATCTAGTAAACGGAACGACAACATTGCACTTAGGATGGCATGTTAATACTTAAGGGGCCATATTATGCTAAAACCCAGTGATAGGGCTACACCAATATAACGTCCTCAGCCCTAATGTGCAAAAAAAAACAACAAAAACAACATGATGTAAAGAAAAAAATATAAACAGGTTAATCTATATGTACCAGTAGAATTCGCAAATGAAAACGAGCTTCCTGATTAGTTTGAAAAGGGTAAAAGAAATTATATGGTGTATGCATACGTAAAAACATATATGCCACATAAATTCATATTATTATAAAGTTAAAAGAGACACTATATACATATACCTAATCCGACGGAAAAATGACATGAGGGTAAGGGAGGAGGTCCTCTTGGCATTGCGCCTGATAAGCGTCCATGTGTATATTACATATAAAAAAATTTGTATATTGAGGACGGCGCTAAGTCCAAACACAATTTGTATATTGAGGACGGCGCTAAGTCCAAACACAAATATAAAAGGATAAAAACAAATATATAAGTAGATATAAAAAAAGTAGATATAAAAAATATGATTATGTGCAAAGGCGGACTCAGCCCACAAGAGACCGCCTAAAAAAATGTATATATAAAAGTATATAAAATACATACAGGTAAAAAAATGATTAACTATTGTTAATGAAGCAATTAACATCCCAATCAACATTCATGCCAAAAGGGGTGTAGCATTTGAGGTCGTAGATCCATCGAGTTTCGAGTCTAGAAATCTCCCGTTTGGACAAACTACCCCGCCAGTGCGGATTAAATCTGTCTATACCTATAAACATAGTCCCTTTAGGGTTCTTATCATGGTGCTCCAAATAGTGTCTCGACACCGTGTGCTTTGGAAACCCTTTTTTAATATTGGCTAAGTGTTCCCCCACTCTGACATGCATGGCTCTTGTTGTGCGGCCTACATATTGGAGGCCGCAAGGACAAACTAAGAGATACACCACGTTTAAGGAGGTACAGGTAATGAAAGTATCTATTTCAAAAGTCCTGCCCGTAGCATGAGATGTAAAATGGCAAATCCTTCTACTATGGTCAATGTTGATCTTGCAGACATTACAATAACGACAAGGGTGGTAGCCTTTAGACTTCTGAAAGAAGGACACCCTGTTAGGGGCATCTAGAATGTTAGGTGCAATTTGAAGTTTCAGAGGGGGGACCCCTCTGAATATAACCTGTGGTCTCTCAGGAAGTGCCGGGCCGAGAATTTTATCGTTTTTCAGAACCCCCCAATGTTTATTCATGATTTTTTTGATATCATGATGTTGGTGTGAATATGTCGTAACCATGGAGAAGTTGTAATCGATCTTATTAGAGTCTGGTTCTTTTTTCTTATGAAGGATGGTCTTGCGATCAATATTGGCTACATGATTGATGACCAAATTCAAATCATTAGATCGATAGCCTTTTTCAACAAATTTTTGTTTTAAGATCATCGATTGTGTCAAAAAGTCTTCTTTAAGGGTACAATTACGCCGTAAGCGCAAAAATTGGCTCTTAGGTACGGATTTTAGCCATGACGGATGATGGCAACTGCCAAGGCCAATGTACCCATTCCTATCCATCTCTTTAAAGAAGGTGGTGGTCTTAAAGGCACCATCGATAAAGTTTGCCCCCGATAAACCCCTAAATAAATTTGGGGCCTTCATAGATGTGCAGAGGTACATTAGAAAAGTTAACATAAAAAGATACTTTTTATCTCAAGCTACAGCTGCCTCTGCCGTCAGGGACAACATTGGAGTTAGACATTCCGGTCTCTCCAATGCTTCGCTTTTCAATCCACCTGGTTTTATACCCCCATCTGTGTCCGTGTTCAAAGAACTAGTCCTGAAGGACATCGACAATCTTAAAATTAAGCGGAGTTATAAAGACTCACGTTTTCGTGATGGCCTTGAAACCCTTAAAAAAAGAGATGACATTATTATCCGCCCTGCGGACAAGGGGGGTGGAGTAGTAGTGATGGACAGGAGTGCCTATGTTGCCGAAATGAACAGAATTTTGGCTGACAAGAACACGTACACACCATCTTAAAACAAAAATTTGTTGAAAAAGGCTATCGATCTAATGATTTGAATTTGGTCATCAATCATGTAGCCAATATTGATCGCAAGACCATCCTTCATAAGAAAAAAGAACCAGACTCTAATAAGATCGATTACAACTTCTCCATGGTTACGACATATTCACACCAACATCATGATATCAAAAAAATCATGAATAAACATTGGGGGGTTCCGGGCCCGGCACTTCCTGAGAGACCACAGGTTATATTCAAATTGCACCTAACATTCTAGATGCCCCTAACAGGGTGTCCTTCTTTCAGAAGTCTAAAGGCTACCACCCTTGTCGTTATTGTAATGTCTGCAAGATCAACATTGACCATAGTAGAAGGATTTGCCATTTTACATCTCATGCTACGGGCAGGACTTTTGAAATAGATACTTTCATTACCTGTACCTCCTTAAACGTGGTGTATCTCTTAGTTTGTCCTTGCGGCCTCCAATATGTAGGCCGCACAACAAGAGCCATGCATGTCAGAGTGGGGGAACACTTAGCCAATATTAAAAAAGGGTTTCCAAAGCACACGGTGTCGAGACACTATTTGGAGCACCATGATAAGAACCCTAAAGGGACTATGTTTATAGGTATAGACAGATTTAATCCGCACTGGCGGGGTAGTTTGTCCAAACGGGAGATTTCTAGACTCGAAACTCGATGGATCTACGACCTCAAATGCTACACCCCTTTTGGCATGAATGTTGATTGGGATGTTAATTGCTTCATTAACAATAGTTAATCATTTTTTTACCTGTATGTATTTTATATACTTTTATATATATATTTTTTTAGGCGGTCTCTTGTGGGCTGAGTCCGCCTTTGCACATAATCATATTTTTTATATCTACTTTTTTTATATCTACTTATATATTTGTTTTTATCCTTTTATATTTGTGTTTGGACTTAGCGCCGTCCTCAATATACAAATTGTGTTTGGACTTAGCGCCGTCCTCAATATACAAATTCTTTTATATGTAATATACACATGGACGCTTATCAGGCGCAATGCCAAGAGGACCTCCTCCCTTACCCTGTCATTTTTCCGTCGGATTAGGTATATGTATATATTGTCTCTTTTAACTTTATAATAATATGAATTTATGTGGCATATATGTTTTTACGTATGCATACACCATATAATTTCTTTTACCCTTTTCAAACTAATCAGGAAGCTCGTTTTCATTTGTGAATTCTACTGGTACATATAGATTAACCTGTTTATATTTTTTTCTTTACATCATGTTGATTTTGTTGTTTTTTTTTGCACATTAGGGCTGAGGACGTTATATTGGTGTAGCCCTATCACTGGGTTTTAGCATAATATGGCCCCTTAAGTATTAACATGCCATCCTAAGTGCAATGTTGTCGTTCCGTTTACTAGATCCAGCCATTACCCTTGGCTTCCTGGATCTGGAACGCAAACATTTACATGATGTGCGTCATTTCCGGCTGTCCTTCCGCCGGATATGACGTCTGCGGCCGCTGCTGGATGGAAGGTGTACTGCGTCTGCGCGCCCATTGCGTCCATTATGGACGCCGTGGTTTGGCCGCATCCACCGCCGGAACGCATAACGGACTGCGCATGCGCGGACCGGCTCTAACAACGGTACTGCGCATGCGCGGTCTGTCTTTTTCCCTTTCTCCTGTGTACAGTGACGCACACTGACAAACAATGCCAGTGGCGTCGGTTTCTTGTCTAATATGCACTAGTGTGCTAAATACCTGACTTGACTCCTCTCCCTGATTTACCAACGTCCGCTGGTGATCAGGATCACCTGTATTCACAGCTGCATTTCCACTCTAACATTCGTTCGACCATCCTATCACAAGAGAGATTGAACCCAGGTATTTGCTATTTATATCCGCCTACTTGCTGCATTGGCCACGCCTCTGATGATATCCGTTGTAGGATGAAACATGTCAGGCGGGCTGATGCAAGTATGCGGAATTGTCTCTTTATCCATGCCCTGATGTTTTTGACTTTGATGTAAGTAGATTACCAATAAAACTGTTAAACTTCATCTGGCGGGCTTCACTATTGTCGTTACTCTCTTCCTCCAACCCGTGGGAGAGTTTTTTTCTAGCTTATACCTGATTTGGCTGAGGGAATTTGGTCACCTACATCCCATCAAGAAGTACTGGATTCGATCATACCTTTGGGTTCACCAGACCTTCATTCACTTTCTTCATGATATCACGTGACTAACATCGCCTTCTTTCTGCTCCTATCTGGTAAGCAGATATAATCACCTTAAGCTGGATTTATGCACCACCTTCTCATCTCAAGAAGGATATATATATGCACCACTATTTTGATAGAAGATTTTGTCTTCACACAGCACCATTTATGTTTGATTGATGGACTGTCATCATTATATTTGGATTACTGCTTTTTACACATAGACTTTTTGTATTAAGTCTTCTTTGATCACAGCGCCACATTTTGGTTTTTTTTTAAACACGAGATTAGCAGAAGGAGCCCAAAGGGTGGCGCACTGGCTATTGAACTTCCTTTTTATAGTCCCGTCGTACTTGTTATATGTCACCGCGTTCTTGACGTTCGGAATTTCCGACAACTTTTGTGTGACTGTGTGTATGCAAGACAAGTTTGAGCCAACATCCTTCGGGAAAAAATCCACGGTTTTGTTGTCGGAATTTCTGATCGTGTGTACAGGGCATTAGAGGGCTACTGTGCACAGAAGGCTTTTTACCATCATGCATAGAATGCACAAAGGTAAAAAAAAAACCTTGAGCATTTAGAACCACTTTAAGAGGGAATGCTGGGAACTGTAAAGTAAATGGCGGCTTTGGTGAGCAGAAACCCACTTTAAATCAGATTTGCCGTTTACACAAGTGTCCACAGCGTTCCCTCTTCAAAAAAAAAAAAAATTTGCTAAAACGCTAAAGTGTTCAGGTTTGGCTTGAAGAAAAGGTGGCAACCCTAAGGCTATTTGCATCCATGAGCGAATACATGTGATTGGCCACAAATTAGCTGTAGGATGCTCTCATTGGGGCTGCCTCCCACAGCTAATCACCGGAAACTCCCGCTTGGGTTCTCACACGTAATCCGTATCGGGTGCATTCGCAGGTATTCATTCACCCTTACTAAACAGCTAATTTGGCGTTTCCCATTTAATTATAATTCAATTACAAATTGTAATTAAAAACTATGAATGGAAATGAGAATTGTAAGCAGGAACATATACAGATAAGATTATTTACAATACTTGTACTGTACAGTGCCTTCAAAACGTATTCATACCCCTTCAAATTTTCCACATTTTGTCATGTTACAACCAAAAACGTAAATGTATTTTATTGGGATTTTATGTGATAGACCAACACAAAGTGGCACATAATTGTGAAGTGGAAGGAAAATGATAAAATGGTTTTACATTTTTTTTACAAGTGTGGCGTGCATTTGTATTTAGCCCCCCAGAGTCAATAATTTGTAGAACCACCTTTAGCTGCAATTACAGCTGCAAGTCTTTTTGGGGATGTCTCTACCAGCTTTGCACATCTAGAGTGACATTTTTGGACATTCTTCTTTGCAAAATAGCCCAAGCTCTGTCAGATTGCATGGAGAATGTCTGTGAACAGCAATTTTCAAGTCTTGCCACAGATTCTCAATTGGATTTAGGTCTGGACTTTGACTGGGCCATTCTAATACATGAATATGCTTTGATCTAAACCAGGCATGTCCAAAGTCCAGCCCGCGGGCCAATCGCAGCCTGCGTTCCGGTTTCGGATGGCCCGCCTGGTAATTTTGACATGTATATCTTTTGTGGCCCCCAACTAATCCCCGAACAACGGGGGGGGCACAAAAGATAGATATGCTGGCTACCTTGGAGGGGGCGGGACGAGTGCCGTGCATAAAGGAGAGGAGTATTTCCTGTTTACATGACGTCCTGTGTAAAAGGAAGTCCCGTCTCCTGCGCTGCCATTGGCATTTCAATTAAAGAGGCCGCCGATAAAAACAGGAGTTTCTCCTGTATGTCTGTTGGCGCTCGTCCTACCCCCCTCCCTGTCTCCTCCAAGTCTGCAGATGGACATGAATCAGGCTGCACTGACGGCAATGGTGAGTCTGCATTCATGTCAGTGTGGGGGCTGCATTCATGTCAATGTGGGGGCTGCATTAATGTCAATGTGGGGGCTGCATTCATGTCAGTGTGGGGGCTGCATTCATATCAATGTGGGGGCTGCATTCATATCAACGTTGGGGCTGCATTCATATCAACGTGGGAGCTGCATTCATGTCAATGTGGGGGCTGTATTCATGTCAGTGGAGTGGGGGCTGCATTCATGTCAATGGAGTGGGGGCTGCATTCATGTCAATGGAGTGGGCGCTGCATTCATGGCAATACGGGGGGGGGGGGGCTGCATTCATGGCAATACGGTGGGGGCTGCATTCATGGCAATGGAGTGGGTGCTGCAGATGGGCACTGTTTAGGCTGCATTGATGGGCACTGACCCTTATTTTGCTTTACAGTTCTTTATTTAAAATTTACGATTTTTTTTCCTGAAACTTCCATTTTAAAGTTAAGGTGCGTGTTATAAGCCGATTAAATACGGTATATCCAAATAACACACACCTCATCTATTCACCACACACAGCACAAAGGCAAGAGAATTCATGTTGGGTCGTGTATTAGTGCTCGGACGAACACCCTTAGACCGAATTTTAATGGTTTAAAGAATGTCAGGCAAAATGGTCGGCCCTCAAGCATGTTCACTTCATCAAATCTGGCCCTGATCTAAACCATTCCATTGTAGCTCTGGCTGTATATTTAGGGTCGTTGTCCTGCTGGAAGATGAACATCTGCCCCAGTCTCAAGTCTTTTGCAGACTCTAATGCCGCTTACACACGAGCGGACTATCCCACGGGACAATCCGCCTGTGTGTGGGCTCCGGCGGACTACCGAGTCAATCCGGCCGTCTGTGTGCAAGTCCGTGGGACTTTTGAAATGAACGGACTTGCCCCACACACGGAGTAAATCCGTTCATTTAGAACGTGACTCCAGGTAGATGGGACTAGCGAAGGAAGTCAATGCTGCCACCTCGATCGGCGATATTGACACCTCGCTAGCCCCCAGATACCGGCCCCCCACCCTATGTGAATGAGTATGGGGTACCATGTGCCCATACCCATTCACCTGGTGAAAAAAGTTTAAATAAAAAAAAAAACAACACAAGTTTTTAAAATACTTTATTACACAGCTCCAGGGTCTTCTTCCGTCTTGGGGGGTCTTCTCACCGGACTCCTCCGCTATCTTCTGCTAGCTCTTTTACTAGTGGAGGAGCCCGGCTTTCTCCTTCGTCGCCGCCATCTGGGGGTCTTGTTCCAACTTCGCGGGACTTGTCCCGCTCTTCTGTTCTTCTTGCCGCCGTCGCCTTCTGCACCTTCTGCTTCTTATTCTTCTTCTTCTGCTTCTTCTTCTGCTTCTTCCTCTTTCTTCATCCGATGTTGACACAACGCTGTCTCCTCTTCTAATGGCCGAGACGTGTTGTGCGGCCAGTTATATAGGGACAAGGGGCGGGGCCACCGTCTCATGTCACATGGTGACCCCGCCCCTTATGACGTCACAGTCTCGGAGGATGCGTCCCGGAGGAGACCCCGCCCCTTGTCTCTATATAACTGGCCGCGCAATACGTCTCGGCCATTAGAAGAGGAGACAGCGTCATGTCAACATCGGATGAAGAAAGAAGAAGAAGAAGCCGCAGAAGGCAAAGGCGACAGCGGCAAGAAAAACAGAAGAGCGGGACAAGACCCCTGAAGTCGGAACAAGACCCCCAGACGGCGATGAAGGAGAAAGCCGGGCTCCTCCGCTAGTAAAAGAGCTAGCAGAAGATAGCGGAGGAGTCCGGCGAAAAGACCCCCCAAGACGGAAAAAGACCCCGGAGCTGTGTAATAAAGTATTTTAAAAACTTGTGTTGTGTTTTTTCTTATTTACACTTTTTTCACCAGGTGAATGGGTAGGGGTACATGGTAACTCATTCACATAGGGTGGGGGGCCGGTATCTGGGGGCCCCCCGCCCGCAGACCCCGACAACCAACGGCCAGGGTTTTAGGGAAGAGGCGCTTGTCCTCATCAACATGGGGACAAGGTGCTTTGGGGTGGGGGGGCCACAGGGCGCTCAGGAGCTGAAGTTCCACGTAGTACGTCACTATGTTCGTGTTTGTTGGCCGACATTTGTGTGCCGTTAGTATGCAAGACAAGATCCTGGCACATGCCCTTTTAACAAAAGGCTGATGCTCTTTTGGCCAACAATCTGATCATGTGTACGAGGCTTAATAGTTGTCCTGTGGACAGATTCTCCCACCTGAGCTGTGGATCTCTGCAGCTCCTCCAGAGTTACCATGGGCCTCTTGGCTGCTTCTCTGATGAATGCTTGGGCATGTCTCGGTAGGTATGCAGTTGTGCCATACTCTTTCCTTTTTCGGATGATGGATTGAACAGTGCGCTATGAGATGTTCAAAGCTTGGGATATTTTTTTATAACCTAACCCTGCTTTAAACTCTCGCCTGTCTGGTGTGTTCCTTGGCATTCATGATGCTGTTTGTTCACTAAGGTTCTCTAACAAACCTCTGAGGGCTTCACATATCAGCTGTATTTATACTGAGATTAAATTACACACAGGTGGACTCTATTTACTAATTAGGTGACTTCTGAAGGCAATTGGTTCCACTAGATTTTGGTTAGGGGTATGAAAGTAAAGGGGGCTGAATACAAATGCACGCCACACTTTTCACATATTAAAACCATGTATCATTTTCCTTCCACTTCACAATTCTGTGCCACTTTGTGTTGGTCTATCACATAAAATCCCAATAAAATACATTTACGTTTTTGGTTGTAACATAACAAAATGTGAAAAATTTCAAGGGGTATAAATACTTTTTCAAGGCACTGCATGTTTCATGTCTATCTAGAAAAAAAAAAATGAAAACAACAATATTTCCTTTTTATGTGATTTTGGGACATGGAGTAGGGAACTATAGACAGCAGGGGTAAAGCCTGAGTACTGCATATAACAGTTGTGTGTCCTTCTTACCCAGTTTTTGTTTCCTTCTTTTGCACAGGTATTTTCCCAGATACACCATGGACGCCACAAGGACTAGAACGAAGATAGCAATCCTAACGATGAAGGTGATCGATGGATCTGGATCCCGTGATTTCTCAGTCCGATTGTCTGTGCCAGAAATTAGAGGACATACAGGGATAAATGACGGGAGGAAATCCCAGCAATCCCTCTGCGGTCCTAAGCTTAAACCAAATGGTCACCATATCTTAATGTAGGAATAAAGTATCCTGCATGTCCTCCAGACATTTACGATTATATGTCTGTTTAGTAGAAATATTTATGTATGTTTTTATAGGCACTTTATGATAGACTTACCTGCCAAAGCGCCCCCCTCCAGTGATGTGATGGACGCGGTCTCTCACCATTGCTCTTTTGGCGCCACTAACATCCTGACTGATCTTCTGCCAAGTCCATCATCTTCAGGCCATCTTGATGGCCCTGCCAAGATGATATAACTCTTGCTCATGCACAGAGAGTCATACGAGTATGTACACTCAAATGTGTGGTTAAGGCCTGGTTAACATTTGTATGATGTGGGACTGCGCACAAAATCGCACACACTTATTATGATCGAAAGTAATGCCGCGTACACACAAGCGGATTTTCCGTCTGAAAAATCTTGGATGTTTTTTCCGACGGAATTCCGCTCAAGCTTGGCTTGCATACACGCGGTCACACAAAAGTTTGCTGAACTTTCGACCGCCAAGAACACGGTGACGTACAACACTAAGACGAGCCGAGAAAATTAAGTTCAATGCTTCCGAGCATGCATCGAATTGTCTCCAAGCATGCGTAGGAATTTTGCGCGTCGGAATTGGTACAGACAATCGAAATTTCCGAGAGATTGAGAGAACCTGCTCTCAATCTTTTGCTGGCGGGAATTCGGCCAGAAAAAGCCGGTCTCATTTTCCGACCAAAAAGCTCTCATCGGTCTTTTGCTGGCCGAATTTACGATCGTGTGTACGCGGCATTACAATGAAAGAAATACCAAATTCCAATGGGGACACTAGTAATGGTGACACCTTGGGAGCCCCTCAATTTAAAGGGATTTCCTCTTACTTCCTGTTTTGGCTAGGGGACAGGAAGTGAAGAGAAATATCCACAATGGGACACAGATGGGGGGAAAAAAACGGACAGGGGTCATAACCCTCCTATGCAAAATGAAAAAAAGTTTTAGTTTTAGTTCTACTTTAGGTTACAGGTTAGGGATCATGTGTGAGTCCACTATGAAAATGTTTTTCTCAGTGCCAACAGCCCTGCAATAAGCGCTACCTGTTCTGGATTCCTGATGCCAAAAGCTTCCTCCAGTTTGAACACAGTCCCATGTATGTGATGGAGGGACAGGAGGAGGTAGACAGGAAAGGAAAACCCACACAGACACAATCAATGTAAAGAATCAGGCCATGTAGTGGGGAGGCGTAGCATATAGAACGAAAGGCCTGCATGACTGGGGGGGGCAGGGCAGGCTGTAGTTGGGCAGATTTTAAAATGTAATAAAGTAATATTTAATACCAAGGGTCAACAGCTATTGGTACAGAGCGAGGTGTGGCAGGGTGGAGTAGGTCAGGGCAGGGTGGAGTCAAAAGAAGGGGTAGGCAGTGTAATAGGAGTCTTGGGGTCAGTTGGAGATAGGCAGAACGAGAGAATTTCGGTGAGCTTACATTTTGGACAATTAGAAGCTAGGTTAGCTTAATTTTAGGCAGTTAGACCAGTTTCTCTGACATGGCTGATATTGAGGGCTTATTTGCCCAGCTGAGGGCGGCTGCGGCTGTTAATGGGCCACAGTGGTTAGAGAGGCAGCTGTCAGTTTTAGTCCAGGGGTCGGGGCAGGTTCATGCTTCTCCTGCCCCCCGACCAACACGCGCTAGGAGGTCTCACCCTCCGGAGCGCCTTAGCCCTGAATTGACCCCCAGGGTCTGCCGCCGCACTAGGAGCCCCGGCAGACGGGACCCTTCAGCACCCAAGGCCAAGAGAAAGACTACCTCTGCGGCCTGCGGGGCTGGGAGGAATCCTCTACTAAGGCGGGACCCCGGCGGGAGCTCTGCTAATACATTTAGCTCCCGCCTCACTTCTACCATAATACAGGACGTGACGGCCGCAGGGCAGGGGGGGGGGCCCAACCCCCCTCCCGCTCGCGAGGCTCGGCGTGGGAGAGCAGTGGCAGTGGCAGCGGGTGCGGGCCTGTCCCCTGGTGCGGCCGGGACCCCCATGGACAGAAGGAGAGGGACCCGGCGCCAAGCTTCAGTATCACCGCCCCCTGTGCAGGAGAGGAGAGCGGCGTCTGTGTCCAGGCAGAGCGTACATCGGGGGAGGAGCCGTGACGCGGGACGGTCGGGCCGTCGAGCGGCCGATGACGTCACCAGCGGGCGCCCTGTCGGGGGCGGCTCCAACGATCCTTCCCCGGGCATGGCGCAAGGCACGATGGACGACCGATCGGAGGGTGAGCTCACAGCGTCTGAAGAAGAGGAGAGGACGCCGTCCGAGGAGGCTGCCGGGGAAGAGTGGAGGAGACAGCAGGGAGCGGGAGATGCGGCTGTGCGGCTTCAGGCTCCGGGACAGCCTGGTAAGTGTAGTATGTCTTCATCTGGAAATGTCATGTCTTTATCTGTGCCTGTGCCTGTGCGTCCAGCGTTCTTGACTGCTACTTCCCCATCTGTGCCTGTGTCTGATCATGCTATTGATTTGCCTGCTGTTTTCTCCTCTCCCTGTGCCCCCTCTGCTGTGGCTCCTCCCCCTGTGTTGTCCCCCACCTTTGTCCCCTATCCTGGGCACTTGTCACAGGGTCTGTCTTCAGGGGTAATTGAAGGGGGCGGTGACAGGGGTGTTGCATTGGCTGGAGGCGATGTGGTTCAGGCTGCGGGACAGGAGGGGGTGGTGGAACGTCTGTTGCAGACCTGGTTGGCGGGGTGTAAGGATTTGCTGACGGGCACACTAGGGGGTTCGACTGCGGCTGGGGTTTCGCCAGTGGCAGCATGGACATCAGCGGGGGACAACAGACCGCCCGTCGCGGGAAGTGTACAGGTGGTGGGTGCCCCGGTGTCATCGGCGGTGTCAGCCCCGGTGATGGTTCCTGGCGTGCGTACGGAGCAGACTGCGATGGATCCCAAGCCGTTGGAAGGTCCTGCGGACGGAGTGAGGTTGGCCGACTCTGCAAAGGGGGAGGTGTATGTTTGCTTTGAGGGCCCATTGGGTGCCCATTTAAAAGCTGAGGTGAAGGACAGGATTTGGAGAGGGGAATACGTAGAGCTTTTTGCTCTTTTGCCTATTGAAAAGTTTAACCTTGACAAGGTTAAACTGGACGACAGCAAGAGGGAAGAGGAAGAAAAGCGTCGGTATCGCTTGATTCCACGGACTTTCGGTAACTGGCTTCAGGCATTCAGCATTCTGGCCAGTGTAATTGGGGAGAAGACGCCGGAGTGCTGTTCGGCGCTTTTCTGTTATTTGGACTCTATTAGTGAGGCCCAAAGGGTTTATGGGGGCGTAGCGTGGCTACGCTATGACGAACAATTTCGTCAGCGCAAGGCGGTGAGGCCCTCCCTGAGATGGGACCACAAAGATAAAGGTTTGTGGATGAAATTGATGACTCAGGCGAGAACATTTTCGCAGCCCTTTCAGGGGGGGCCGGGGGTGCCAGCGCCCCATCATCATCGGCCGCAAACCGTAAGGGGTACTGCTGGCGTTTCAACGATAGCACCTGCAAATTTGGGGGTTCGTGTCGGTTTCGTCACGAATGCTCCGGATGCGGAGGTTCCCACCCTTTGGCAAAGTGCTTCAAGCAAAGCAAAGCGAAGCCGGCCGACGCTGGAAAGAGGGAGAACACCGGTGAAGGTGGAAAAAATGGTCCCCTTCCTCAATAGGTATCCCGATAGGACTGCGGCGCAGTTTCTTTTCCGGGGGTTCACTGAGGGTTTTGTTATTCCGTGCACATTATCCACCGTTCCGGCTGTGGGGGAAAACTTGCGTTCGGCAAAAATGCATCCGGCGGTGGTTTCGGCCAAGTTGTCCAAGGAAGTGTCCATGGGCAGGATGGCGGGGCCGTTTTCTTTCCCTCCTCTGGCTGATTTGGTGGTTTCGCCGCTGGGGGTGGTCCCCAAGAAGGAACCTAACAAATTCAGACTGATACACCACCTGTCTCATCCTCGGGGTGGTTCGGTCAATGACGCTATTGACCCACGGTTGTGTGCGGTGTCTTACGCCTCGTTTGATGATGCCATTAAATGGGTGCGGAAGTTTGGGAAGGGTGCGCTGTTGGCGAAAACTGACATTGAGTCGGCTTTTCGCTTACTGCCCGTTCACCCGCTGAGTTTTAGGTTCTTGGGTTGCGTTTGGGAGGGACAGTATTTCGTGGACCGCTGCTTGCCCATGGGTTGCGCCATTTCTTGTTCGTTTTTTGAGACTTTCAGTTCCTTTTTGGACTGGGTGGTACGGGAGGTTTCTGGGTGGCAATCCGTCGTCCACTATTTGGACGATTTTTTGGTGATAGGTCCTCCCGGGGCCCGGATTTGCCAGATTCTGTTGTCTACGGTGCAACATGTGTTCCAGCTTTTTGGGGTGCCATTGGCTCCTGAAAAGACAGAGGGTCCTCTAGAGGAATTGAAGTTTCTAGGTATCATTATTGATACGATACGGATGGAATGCAGGCTTCCCGAAGATAAGTTGGAAGATATGCGCGTCACGGTTGAATTTGCGCATGGTTGCAAGAAATTGCAATTAAGGTCCCTGCAGTCACTGCTGGGAAAACTTAATTTTGCTTGCCGTATAATGCCTATGGGGCGGGTTTTTTGCAGGCGGTTGGCGGCTGCCACCGCAGGGGTGAAGGCGCCGCACCATTACGTGCGGCTTACGAAAACACATCGTGAGGACTTACAGGTTTGGAGGACGTTTCTGGCTCAGTACAATGGTAGGTCCTTATGGATGGAAGCAACGGTGTCCGATTTTGATTTGGACTTGTATACTGATGCGGCAGGTTCCATTGGGTACGCGGCGTATTTTGGTGGTAGGTGGAGTGCGGGGTGTTGGCCTGAGTCGTGGAGGGTTTCGAATTTCATCCGTAACATGGCGCTACTGGAGCTGTTTCCAATAGTGCTGGCGGTGGAAATTTGGGGACAAGAATTCCGGAATAAGCGGGTACGGTTTCACTGCGACAATTTAGGGGTCGTGCAAGCCATTAATTCCGTTACTTCTTCCTCCCCGCCGGTTGTATGTCTTCTTCGGCATTTGGTGTTGCAATGCTTGACTTTGAATGCATTTATATTTGCTGTTCATTTGCCCGGGGTAGATAACACAGTGGCGGATGCCCTTTCTCGTCAACAGTGGCAGAAGTTTCGGGAGTTGGCACCGGAGGCGGAGCAGCTCGGAATCCCGTGTCCGGACCACTTGTGGGAAGTCGTTTTGCCACAGTAGCTGATTTGATACGCCGGTCAGTTTGCCCTTCTACCTGGACAGCTTATGAGCGGGTGTGGGAGGAGTGGCGTAGGCTGGTGAGTTTGGTAGGGGGTTCTGAGCGGGAGATGGATAACTTGTCCATCCTTCTGTACTACATTGGCAGGAATTTTGAAGATGGTGTTTCTGTGGCCTCTTTAAATAGGAAGATGGCGGGTTTGGCATTCTTTTTCCAGCTATCTGGTTTTGAGGATGTCACTAAAGCGTTTATGGTCAAGAAAGCTTTGCGGGGTTACAGGAGGACAAAAGGGAGGCGGGTACCCGATTCCCGCCGTCCAGTTTCTTTTGATTTACTGCTAGCACTGTTGGAGCGTTTGCCAAATGTCTGTGCGGACCCCTTCGAAACGTTACTATTCAAGACTGCCTTTGTTCTGGCTTTTTTTGGGGCGCTGCGGATAGGGGAGTTGGTTAGCCCGTCCACTAAAGTTAGGGGTGGGCTTGGGGTGTCCGAGGTCACAGTTCTAGGGGACAAATTGTCCTTGTATATTAGGAAATCTAAAACGGACCAGTTGGGCCGTGGGGCTACAGTGGTACTCAGCAGAGTTCCTAATTCACCGGCCTGCCCGGTTGCTATGGTGTCAGCTTGGTTAGGCGTCCGGGTTTCGGGGGCGGGACCTTTGTTGACACACGCGGATGGTTCCGCATTGTCCCGTTTCCAATTTAGTTCAGTTTTTCGGAAATGTTTACGGGCTGTTGGTGTGGATCCAGGGGCTTATGCTTCCCATTCTTTTCGCATTGGGGCCGCCACGGAAGCGGCCAGGTGGGGGCTAGACAACCAGATCCTGCAGCGGATTGGTCGTTGGGAATCTAGGCGTTTCAGTTTATATGTACGCCCACATCTTCTTTAGATGTGTTTGTATGTTGTGTTCCCCAGTCCCTGTGATGGTTGTGGTCTGTCGTATGTGTTGTTTTGGAGTGTCTGGTTGAGTAGGGTGCATTGTATCTGGGTTTTGTTATTTTATGTTTTTCAGGCGGAGAATGTTTGATTTGGATCATCGGACACTCCTACGTGTCCTGGGGCGCGAGGAGGGCTGCAGTCAGACCGGATGGCCGACAGTTGGGTTTCCCGAGACACGTAGCTAGAGTGCGGTGGATAGGGGTCCCGGGTATGCTCTGGTCCAGAGTGTTGCCCGAAGTACATAGATATACTAGATTGGATAGGCCCCCGGACGTCTTAGTCATCCATGCTGGGGGTAATGATCTGGGGCTCCGTTCCGCTAGGGAATTAATTCGGGACATCAAATTTGACTTTTTACGTCTGCGGTCGTTTTTCCCAGACGTTATTCTGGTCTGGTCAGACATGATAGGTAGGGCCTCATGGCGTCTCGCCCGCTCTGTAGAGAGGCTGAACAAAGCAAGGGTCAAACTTAACAAGGAGGTGGCTCGCTTTTTTGTCCGGAATGGGGGCCTTGTTGTGCGCCATACGGAACTAGAGGGTGACAACTGGCTCTACCTGCGTGGGGACGGGGTACACCTGAACGCTGTTGGGATAGACATGTGGTGCCTGGGCCTGCAGGATGGTATTCAGAGAGCGTTGGGTGTGTGGCGGGCCGCTCAAGTGTGAGGTTTCACACTTGCTCGTCGTTGGCAGGGGTCTCAGAGTTTTGAGGGTGGGCATGGTCAAAATATTTGAAGTGGTGTATGGTGGGAGGGGCTCAGTTTTGGTATGGGTACCTTCCCAATTTGAGTGACGTCATTATGACGAAATGGGTATTGAGGCTGTATCAGCGTAGAAAGGCATTAAAATTGTCCTCGAGCCGGCGTATTCGCGGCTGAGGGCCGTGATATAGAAAAGGTAGCTGATACAGCAGAATTTTCTTTGGTAGACCATGCTCACCTCAAAAAATATAACGGTTCAATTTTTTCTGTTATTTTGTTAATAAAAGGCTGCTACGGCCATTTAAAACCCAAAGAAGTCTAGCGTGGTTATTATTTAGATGGCTAAGAAGGGTAAGTGGTCATGGCAGCCGGTAAGTCTGCAATACACCAGTCAAGAATCAGGCCATGTAGTGGGGATGCGTAGCATATAGAACGAAAGGCCTGCATGACTGGGGGGGGCAGGGCAGGCTGTAGTTGGGCAGATTTTAAAATGTAATAAAGTAATATTTAATACCAAGGGTCAACAGCTATTGGTACAGAGCGAGGTGTGGCAGGGTGGAGTAGGTCAGGGCAGGGTGGAGTCAAAAGAAGGGGTAGGCAGTGTAATAGGAGTCTTGGGGTCAGTTGGAGATAGGCAGAACGAGAGAATTTCCCTCCCGCCCTCCCCCTTTTTTAGGTTTGTGATTGGATGATGGGTTGAAAAGGGGGGTTGTATGTCGTTTTGGTGTTGTTTAATGTGTTGGGGGGGGGGGGGGGGGTTTGGTGTGATGTCTTAGCTGTAGCAGGGGTCTCAGAGTTTTGAGGGTGGGCATGGTCAAAATATTTGAAGTGGTGTATGGTGGGAGGGGCTCAGTTTTGGTATGGGTACCTTCCCAATTTGAGTGACGTCATTATGACGAAATGGGTATTGAGGCTGTATCAGCGTAGAAAGGCATTAAAATTGTCCTCGAGCCGGCGTATTCGCGGCTGAGGGCCGTGATATAGAAAAGGTAGCTGATACAGCAGAATTTTCTTTGGTAGACCATGCTCACCTCAAAAAATATAACGGTTCAATTTTTTCTGTTATTTTGTTAATAAAAGGCTGCTACGGCCATTTAAAACCCAAAGAAGTCTAGCGTGGTTATTATTTAGATGGCTAAGAAGGGTAAGTGGTCATGGCAGCCGGTAAGTCTGCAATACACCAGTCATGTCCTGCGAGCCACCACTTGCTATAAGCCCAAAATAGGGTCTCCCAAATGCCACTATATTTTTGAATCAGCAGCTAGAGTTGCACATGTCTCATAAATCATGCAAAGACCATCCAATATTCTAAAGTACGCTGCGCTTTCAAACTTAAAATCCAAATAGTGAAACGAAAAATGTGCTACATAACAACAGCAATAAAGTGATAACGTGCTAAAATACATACAATATTCCAAATAAAGTGCTTTCATGCAGGATATGATAAAACGTCCATATGGTGAGAAAAAAGCAATCAATAAAATCCTTAAACCAATATAATGGTGAACCAAACTATAAAAATGCTTATAAAAATATATATATTTTATATATATATATATATATATACATATATATGTGAAAAAAAGTGCTACAATGTGCTGTGCAATCAAAAAAAGTTCAAAAGTGCTCCAATGTAATCCATGCGATTCATGCAATTCAGTGGTTTCTGTGATATCAATCCAATATTAAGTTGCTGCATGTGCAGTCAGGTGTTCCCCCAGGTAATGGCCATTCACCTTAGAGCGTGTGACCTTGCTGATTAGGCTTGGTCAATACACGCATTGGAACCTGTAAATGGTTCAGTGTTGATTCCGGGATTCCTGTGGTGGCCTCACTCTGTGCTTCAATATGGTAATGGAGTCCCTTTTGTGCCTCAGTAATACCAATAGAAAAAGGAGGACTTCATAGTGTAGTATATTAAAACTTTTATTCTCAACACAGTAAAAAATCCCTTGCAGGGTACTCACATTTGCATGGCACGTCAGGGCGCCAGTCAGGGCCGATCCGTCCCGGGGTGCAGTGCACCCAGGCGCCACAGAGGTGGGGGCGCTGGAGCGCCAGAGTGCTCCGCTCCCTCCTCCTCTCCTTGTCCGTAGGCGGCGCGGCTCTCTCCGCCTGTCGCGGCCGCACAGTGACGTCACGGGGGGGTGGGGTGGGGCGGCGCGCCTTGTGTGGGGGGGGGGGTGGTTTGTCCTGGGGGGTACATACTAATGTGGGGGGGTTTGTCCTGGGGGGGTCTATACTAATGTGGGGGGGAGTTGTCACGGGGGGGGTGGTTTGGTGGGTGGGGGGGGGGGGGGGGGGGGGCGGGGGGGGGGGCGATACCATGTTTTACTGCACCAGGTGACACCAACCCTAGTGATGCCACTGCAGCTGCGGGCTCTTATTTCCCCTCTCCCTCACCTCCTCGTGCGCTGCTGTACTAATGAGGGGCGCACTATGTTTCTTCCCCCGCCTTCATAACGGCCAGGGAAGAAAAAGCAAAGGAGCAAAGAAAAGGATTGTGGGACATGTGGTCCCAAGGACTGGCAGCCCCACTGTAACACGGAAACTGCAGCCCACACAGCATGCTCAGCTGAATGGGAGAGCGAAAGCCAGGAGCCCGGGGAAACTTTCAGGGAAGGGCACCCAGGACTCCAGAGGGAGAGGGCAGTGCTGAGAGAACACCATCAGAGAGAGAAAGCCACACAGCCTGGCGCCATCCCTGGTGGAGGAAGGAATGGAGTCATTGCAGGAATACAGATCTGGGCTCTACCCAGCGGAGTCGCCACGGGCAATTCAGAGTGAGCAGACTCCTGATCAGAGGAACCGTTGTTGCTGTATCGCTGGGTCAGGTGAGAGGGCCGATCGGCCATTATTTACTACCATCTCTTGTAACATGTCTGCAGTCTCTGACCATCTCTTGTAACATGTCTGCAGTCTCTGACCATCTCCTGTATTGTGTGCAGCCTGACCGTCTCCTGTACTATGATTGCAGTCTCTGACTGTCTCTAGTATCATGTCTAGGGTCTCTGACCATCTCCTGTACTATGTCTGGGGGCTCTTTCTAATAGACTCTCTAACAGAAGCCCCCTCTGTGTGCATCAGAGAGACTCCCCTCCAGGTCTCATTAGTGTACGCTCTTCCTGTATTTTATTTATTGGTAAAAGATCATGGGAGGATCCCAGGGTAATGAAGACTTCTTACGGGTACATCTCTGTGTTGAAGTCGTTGTCATAGAAACATTTGTAAAGGGGAGGAGTTGGTAAGATGACCACGCCCACGTGGGGGCGCCAGAAATATTTCTGCACCCAGGTGTCTGTGACCCTAGGATCGGCCCTGGCGCCAGTCTAAAATAGCATAATAACAAGCTGTAGCAGCTGACTAGCGTTCCTGACTAATTACCCCCTGAGGAAGATACGAATTAACCCCTTGTATCGACATGCGTAGGGGAAGGGGACAGGACGGAACGCTAGTCAGTGCACCCACTAAGGACGATCAGCATACCACCCTGATATCAGCTGCTACAGCTTGTTTTTATGCTATTTTAGAGTGGCGCCCTGACGCGCCATGCAAATGTGAGTACCCTGCAAGGGATTTTTTACTGTGTTGAGAATAAAAGTTTTAATACACTACACTATGAAGTCCTCCTTTTTCTATTGGTATTACTGAGGCACAAAAGGGACTCCATTACCATATTGAAGCACAGAGTGAGGCCACCACAGGAATCCAGGAATCAACACTGAACCATTTACAGGTTTCAATGCGTGTATTGACCAAGCCTAATCAGCAAGGTCACACGCTCTAAGGTGAGCGGCCATTACCTGGGGGAACACCTGACTGCACATGCAGCACCTTAATATTGGATTGATATCACAGAAACCACTGAATCGCATGAATCGCATGGATTACATTGGAGCACTTTTGAACTTTTTTTGATTGCACAGCACATTGTAGCACTTTTTTCTCACATATATATGTATATATATATATATATATATATATATATATATATATAATATAGATTTTTTATAAGCATTTTTATAGTTTGGTTCACCATTATATGGGTTTAAGGATTTTATTGATTGCTTTTTTCTCGCCATATGGACGTTTTATCATATCCTGCATGAAAGCACTTTATTTGGAATATTGTATGTATTTTAGCACGTTATCACTTTATTGCTGTTGTTATATAGCACATTTTTCGTTTCACTATTTGGATTTTAAGTTTGAAACCACACAGACACAAGTTGCTCTGATTGAGCGTTCCACAGTAACTTAGGGGCAGATTCCCATTTCTGCATCCACCTGTCTCCACATAAGTCTAGTGGACCGAAACCAATTAAAAATGCCCAGGGCTTTTTTCTCAGAGAATAGGAGCAGGTACTCCCACCTCCTGAGTCACCCCTTGTCTCTGTCCTCTTTTAGAGAATACAGATCCAAGCATCATTTGTGGTAATTAAAAAAAAAAAAAATTCTATAGAATTTGTTAAAGATAACAATAAAAGCGGTAAAATAAAGCAGCCAGCAATAAAAGACCTCCCGTATCAACAATATAGCCCCGTATCAACCCCCCCCAGCAGTAATAGACCCCCACCAGCAACAATAAATACCTCCCTCAACAGTGGATCACTCCCAGCAACAATTGGCCACCAGCTGCGGCCGGTCCATAAGGGGCGCAGGGGCGCCGGCCCCTAATTGCCATGCAGGGCGCCGGACGCATAGAGTTCTATGAGTTTTCTTTTTTTGAAGCCCACCCTTCACAAAGCCCACCCACTTGTGAGATTAGCGAATGAACATTCGCTTTTGTCTTCCTGCTGTTTGTTTGCTGCCCCCCCCCCTAAAAAAGGTACACTAGCCGATCCTCCAAGAAACAACAGACCCCCACCAGAAAAAATAGATCCATCCCTGCAACAAGAGATCCTCCAGCACCCCCTTGCCATTGGATACATTCAATGCTGGAGGTGCCGAAAATGTGTTCCTCCACGTTCCTGCTGAAAAAAGCCCTGCAAATGTCACTGTAAACCCCCCCAATGTTCTCTTACCATAGAAGTACAGGAGGATCTCAGTCTGGTGGATTAGGATGTTATGGTCATCATACACCTCTGCAGAGTATCTTCCCTCGTCCTTTCTCTGGACACGTCTCAGGAGGAAGCTGCCATTAAGGAGTATGCTGTATGTCTCATTGCAGCCAGTGACACAGATAGCCCTGAAGATCTCCCCCAGTGGCTGCTCATCTTTCCTCCAATTCACCTGGATGGGCTGTGACTCCAAATCCAGAGGCAGCAGGACTGAGGTGTTCCCAGGCCCCAGCACTTGCTCTGCAGGGATCTCTATAGGGACAAAGAGTGAGACAACTTATCCTATCAGTGTAGCACATTACAAAGGTGGTTCTTCAGTGGTCATTGAGTCTAGAGGACCCAGGAGGCTCATGGGACTGTACAAGTCCTAATTACATACAATCAGAGGTGGCTCTGGGCTTTGTGAGGCCTTAGGCAAAATTTAGACTTGAGGCCCCACTCGCGCCCCTGATGGAAAAAATTATTCAAGTGAGAAAAATCAACTGGGGCATGGGTAAGGCAACCATTGGGGGTTCAGAAGTGGGGCTAACCATTTAGGCAGGGCCAGATTAAGAACATCATGGGCCTGGTGCTGAGGATTTTGGTGGGGCCTTTTATAAACAATAAATTAATAAATAAAAATGCAAACAATTTTTTGTTATAACAAATTAAATTAAAAAGAGAGGGAGGATGAGAGAGAGAGAGAGAGAGAAAGGGGATGAAAGAGGTGTTAGGAGTAAGGGAAAGAGGATGAGAGAGAAAGGGGGGATGAGAGAAAGAGGATGCACATGAGCATGTGTGGGAATGACATCAACACAGCCCGGCCAAGGCAAGTGACCAAAGGCACAGAACCCGGAAGGAAGACGATGGAAGCGCCCGGGCCGGATTGATCACAGCACAGCACTGGAGGGCTCAGTCTGACAATTTAAGTGTACCCTAATGTGCTAATATTCTGTGCATACTTGTACATTATGGCATAACCTACCTCAGGGCCTCTAAAAAATAGTAACGTTAGAAAAGTTTACTACCGCTTTAATATCATTGGAACCCAGGAGCCTCTCATGGGGCCCTCTACTGACCCACATAGTTGCCAACATTTCAAAAATATTTTCAGGGACACTTTTTTACAAGTGCTATATTTAGAGTAGCTGACATCCCCTATGTTCCTCTATACATCACAATAGTAATTACAAAATTAAATAAGTACTAATAATGGGGCAATTTTAAAGAACTGTTTTTGTGGGTAAGAGGCATAGGGGAGGAGAATGGATGGTATAAAAGTGGGAAGTATGTGCAGGTGAGGGAAAGGAATCTGGAGGGTCTAACAGTGGGCACTATGTACATGAGATGAGTGTGGAGGGTATGACAGAAGGCACTATGTACAGGAGAGGAGTGTGAAGAGTATGACAGTGGGCAGTATGCACAGCAGAGGAGTGTGGAGGGTATGACAGAGGGCACTATGTACAGGAGAGAAGTGTATGACAGCAGGCACTATGTACAGGAGAGGAGTGTGTAGGATATGACAGCGGGCGCTATGTATAGGAGAGAAGTGTGGAGGGTATGACAGTGAGCAGTATGTACAGGAGAGAAGTGTATGACAGCGGGCACTATGTACAGGAGAGAAGTGTGTATGATATGACAACGGGCGCTATGTATAGGAGAGAAGTGTGGAGGGTATGACAGTGAGCAGTATGTACAGGAGAGAAGTGTGGAGAGTATGACAGTGGGCACTATGTACAGGAGGGGAGTGTGTAGGATATGGCAGCGGGCACTATGTACAGGAGAGAAGTGTGTATGATATGACAACGGCGCTATGTATAGGAGAGAAGTGTGGAGGGTATGACAGTGAGCAGTATGTACAGGAGAGAAGTGTGGAGAGTATGACAGTGGGCACTATGTATAGGAGAGGAGGATGAAGGAATCTGGGAAGGAAAAATTTAAAGGTTTGTGGAAGGCTGTTTAGGGTCTGTGTAGTGGTTAAGCGGGCCATACATGGATTGAAATTACACCAATTAAGCAGAGACCAGCCATAGTCGATCTATGTATGGGCCTGCTGGTTTTACACAAGTCAACCTATTAACCGACTTGAGTACAACCAGCCTGTCAGGTTTTCCCCAAAACAATCAGTGCTGCCAGCTATAGTTAGCAACACTAATCATCGTATTCACTGGCAGAACACAATAACACTGCAGGAGTGATTCCCCCATTCACAGGTCAGCAGGTGAGAGGGTGTGTGGGGACAGGCTGGGGAGAGATACTAGTCAGTGGCTGGGTAGGCACTGGTTAGTATCAGATCCAGATCAGTGTTTCTCAACTCCAGTCCTCAAGGCGCACCAACAGGTCATCTTTTCAGGATTTCCCTCAGATGAAACGGCTGTGGTAATTACTAAGGCAGTGAAACTGATTAAATTACCTGTGCAAAATAATGGAAAGCCTGAAAACATGATCTGTTGGGGCGCCTTGAGGACTGGAGTTCAAAAACACTGATCCAGATACACACAGGTTACATATGCCACGATCGTTAGAGTGAGAACAATAATTCTAGCCTTAGACCTCCTCTGTAACTCTAAACATGTAACCTGTAAAAAAATTAAAGCATCGCTTGGTACACAAAAAAAATCGTGCTAACTTTAGTGTTTTTTTTTTTTAGGAATGAAACCGTTTCTTTCCAAAAAAAACGTTTGAAAAATTGCTGCACAAATATGGTGTAACATAAAAAGTTGCAAAAACCACCATTTTATTCCATAGGGTGTCTGCTAAAACAACATATATAATGCTTGAGGCTTCTGAGTAATTTTCTATCAAAAAAATGATGATTTTTACATGGAGGAGAGAAGTGTCAGAATTGGCCTGGGTGGCAAGGGGTTAATTATCATAAGTAATATACAAATAATTATTATAAGCCCTGTGATCTCATCCTCTCAGTCTTCGGCAGAGTGTTCCAGCTTGTATTTATACTGGCCGCTCTGTATGTAGCTTCTAATCGACTGCGCAAGCAGCCCCGTATCTCCAGAACCATAGATGATAGCAGCCCCATATTTTAACCAGTGCTGGAGTAGGTCTTTAGCTACATACCCCCCAAATGCGGGGTCTCTGTGACTCCTGGTCGTTGAGCTACAACCCTAAAAGTCGATCTTTTTTTGGGGGGGCAAATGGGCCTATCTTGAGAAAGGGGCCTGGAGCTGCAGCTCCAATAGCCCCTATGTTAATCCGGCCCTGCATTTAGGTGTGCTGTACCCCATAGCATTCAGATCTACAGCTCACAGGACATTGGCATGATCAGCGAGCTGTGATATAACAGCAATTATTTTAAGAAATAGCATTAAATAATAGAAAGAAAATCTTAGAACTTACCTATTTTATGTGAAATTTGTGTTTTTTTTTCTGCGCTGATGCTCAATTCTGGGTTTAACTTGAGATAAGTAGTGTACAGGGAGGGGACAGCAAGGCAGAGCACAGGAGGTTAGGGCACATTACAAGGGAGCACAATAGGGCACATTACAGGGGGGGGGGCAGCAGGGCACATTATGGGGCACAACATAGGTCACACAGCAGAACATGGGGCACATCATTGGGCTCACAGCAGAACATTGAAGAGAACATGGAGCACGCAGCAGAACATAGGGTACATTATGGGTCTCTCAGCAGGTCATGGGGCACATCATGTGGCACACAGCAGAACATGGGGCACATCATGGGGCTCACAGCAGAACCTTGGACAGAACATGGGGCACACAGCAGAACATAGGGCACATTGTGGGGCTCTCAGCAGGTCATGGGGCACATCTACGCAGCAGAACATGGGACACATCATGGGGCTCACAGCAGAACCTTGAGCACATCATGGGGCTCACAGCAGGGCAAAGGACACACAACAGGGCATGGGGCACATCATAGGGCACACAGCAGAACATGAGGCACATTATGGGGCACACAGCAGAACATGGAGCACACTGTGCGGCCCACACCATATCAAAGTTAAAAGCAAGGTGCAAAGTACACATAACCATGCATTGCTAAGATACAAAAATATAAACATTGGTGTATGTTCCATGTAAGGACAACATTTTCAAGGTACCGATATTAACCACTTAAGGACCGAGCCTCTTTTTGAGTTAAAAACATTTTTTTTTGCTAGACATTATAATTTTTTTTCTAACACCCTAGAGAATAAAATGGTGGTTGTTGAAATACTTTCTGTCACAACGTATTTGCGCAGCGGTCTTACAAGCAAACTTTTTTTGGAAAAAATACACTTTTTTGAATTAAAAAAATAGGACAACAGTAAAGTTAGCACAATTTTTTTACATTGTGAAATATAATGTTATGCCGAGTAAACTGATACCCAACATGTCACGCCTCAAAATTGTGCCCGCTCGGGGAATGGTGACAAAGTTTTATCCTTAAAAATCTCCATAGGCGACGTTTAAAATTTTTTACAGGTTGCATGTTTTGAGTTACAGAGGTGGTCTAGGGCTAGAATTATTTCTCTCACTCTACCGATCGTGGAGATACCTCACATGTGTGGTTTAAACACCGTTTTTATATGCAGGCGCTACTCACGTATGTGTTCGCTTCTGCACGCGAGAACATTTTTTTATATTTTATTTTACCTTTTATTTTTTATTTTTACACTGTTCTTTTAAAAAAAATTGTGTCACTTTTATTCCTATTACAAGGAATGTAAACATCCCTTGTAATAGAAAAATAGCATGACAGGACCTCTTAACCACTTCAATACCGGGTACTTATCCCCTTCCAATTTTCAGTTTAAATTACAATTGCGCGGTAATGCTACACTGTACCCAAACAGAATTTTAAAAATTTTGTTCCCACAAATAGAGCTTTCTTTTGGTGGTATTTGATCACCTCTGCGGTTTTTATTTTTTGCTAAACAAAAAAAGACCGAAATTTTTATAAAAATTAAAACTTTTGCTTTTGTTTCTGTTATAAAATTTTGTAAATAAGTAAGTTTTCTCCTTCATTGATGGGCACTGATAAGGTGGCACTGACAGGCACCGATAAGGCGGCACCGATGAGGTGGCACCAATGAGCGGGCACTGACGGGCACCGACAATGGGCACTGATATGTGGCACTGATGGGTGGCACTGATATGCAACACTGGTGGGCATTGATAGGCGGCACTGATGGGCACTGATAGGCGACACTGAAAAGCTGCAAAGATGTGTACTTATGGGCGGCACTTATAGGCGGCACACTGCTGAGCACTGATAGGCGGCACTGCTTGGCACTGATGGGCATTGATACATGGCACTGATACGCAGCACTGATATGCGGCACTGATAGGCATCCCTGGTGGCAGTGGTAGGGCACTGATTGTCAGCTGCCTGGGCATTGATTGTCAGCTGCCTTGGCACAGATTTGCATTTCCCTGGTGGTCTCAGGGGGCATACCTGGTGGTCCAGTGTGAATGGCCATCCTGGTGGTCCTGGGTGGGATACGAGGGGGGGCTGCGCTGATAAAAAATCAGCACAGTCCCCCCCCCCCCCCCCTGTTAGGAGAGCAGCCGATCGGCTCTCCTCTACTCAAATCTGTCAGATGCTAGTGCGGAAAAGCCGATCAACTGCTCTTCCTGTTTACATCGTGATCAGCCGTGATTGGACATGGCTGATCACGTGGTAAAGAGCCTCCGTCAGATGCTCTTTACCGAGATCGGTGGATCGGTGTGTCAGACTGACACACCGCACCACCGATCGTCGTGTTGCGTGCCCCCACGGGCGCGTGGCGGCTGTTATCCTGCTGGACGTCATATGACACCCAGTCAGGATAACGCAACCACCGCCCGGCCGTCATTTTGCTATAGGCGGGTTGGGAAGTGGTTAAATATGAGATCTGGGGTCAAAAAAATCTCATATTTACACTAAAATGTAATAAAAACAAAATGTCATTTAAAAAAATAAATAAATAAATGGCCCTTTAACCACTTTCAGACCAGACCATTTTGCTGGCTTAAGACCAGGCCACTTTTTGCGGTTTGGCACTGCGTCGCTTTAACTGACAATTGCGCGGTCGTGCGACATGGCTCCCAAACAAAATTGACGTCCTTTTTTCCCCACAAATAGAGCTTTCTTTTGGTGGTATTTGATCGCCCCTGCGGTTTTTTATTTTTTTGCGCTATAAACAAAAAAAGAGGGCCAATTTTGAAAAAAACGCATTATTTTTTACTTTTTGCTATAATAAATATCCCCCAAAAATATCTAAAAAAAATTTTTTCCTCAGTTTAGGCCGATACGTATTCTTCTACATATTTTTGGCAAAAAAAATCGCAATAAGCGATTATTGATTGATTTGCGCAGAAGTTATAGCATTTACAAAATAGGGGATAGTTTTATAGCATTTTTATTAATCATTTTTTTTTTTTACTAGTAATGGCGGCGATCAGCGATTTTTATTGTGACTGCGACATTATGGCGGACACATCGGACATTTTTGACACATTTTTGGGACCATTGTCATTTATACAGCAATCAGTGCTATTTAAATGCACTGATTCCTGTGTAAATGACACTGGCAGTGAAGGGGTTAACCACTAGGTGGCAGTGTAGGGGTTAAGTGTTCCTAGAGGCGTGTTACTAACTGTAGGGGGCGTGGCTGTGAGCTAGTGAACACTGATCTCTGCTCCAATCACAGGGAGCAGAGATCGTTGTCACTAGTTGCTAGGCAGAATGGGGAGATGCTGTTTATTTCCGCATCTCCCCGTTCAGCCATCCCGTGAGAGGTATCCCCGCGGCGATCGAGTTTGCGGGACCCGCGTCCGGACTCACGGGGTCCCGACCGGCGCGCGCCGCTCGATGGCACGGCGGCATCTTAAATGGAATGTACCTGTATGCCCTTATGCCTGTCCGTGCCATTCTGTCGACGTACATCGTCGTGCGCCGTTTGGGAAGCGGTTAAGAGCTATGGGCGAAAGTGACATTCTGACGTCACTTCCGCCCTGCAATGGGATGGAGATGGGTGGGGGGCATCTTCCCCTCACTCGTCTCCGTACCCAGCATTTGAAAGGATCCGATCGCCTCCGCCGATGGGCACCAGAGCGTGGGGGGGGCCCCTCTCCTGCCGCCGACAAAAGTGATCTTGCGTCAAATCCGCTGCAGAAACCACTTTTATCTGAAAGCGGACCGCCGGCTTAAAAAGAGGACACTGGGGTTATGGCAGCTAGCTCTTCAAAATGAGGACGTATATCGGCGTGCGGCGGTCCATAAATGATTAATCTCAACGCATTCTGTGAAGCAAAGTTCACTTCTTCAGGAGAAAATAAAGTAAAAATATATAAACCATGGATGGGTTTAAAAATGGAGAGGCATATTATGTCAGGGAGCTGAATATGGGACAGGCCAGCAGAGGTACACAGGGTGATTCACCAAAACAAGGCCAGAATGTATGCGAAACTATATTAGAACCTGTTATAAATAGACCATAAAGGAAAAAGAATCCGCAAAACAGATCACCATGGAAAAGATGTGTGCCAATGCATGGTTACAGTATATGTACTTTGCACTATGCATTCTGTACATTACCTATTCCTGACCCCTGTATTCTGCACATTACCTATTCATGACCCCTGTATTCTGCACATTACCTATTCATGACCCCTGTATTCTGCACATTACCTATTCATGACCCCTGCATTCTGTACATTACCTATTCATGACCCCTGCATTCTGTACATTACCTATTCCTGACCCCTGCACTCTGCACATTACCTATTCCTGACCCCTGCATTCTGTACATTACCTATTCCTGACCCCTGCACTCTGCACATTACCTATTCCTGACCCCTGCATTCTCTACATTACCTATTCCTGACCCCTGCACTCTGCACATTACCTATTCCTGACCCCTGCATTCTGTACATTACCTATTCCTGACCCCTGCATTATGTACATTACCTATTCCTGACCCCTGCATTCTGTACATTACCTATTCCTGACCCCTGCACTCTGTACATTACCTAATCCTGACCCCTGCATTCTGTACATTACCTATTCCTGACCCCTGCACTAGACTATAAATTTGTGTTAATCTTATAAGTGTGCGCCCTACCCCCACCATTCTATTTATTCTGAGGTCTGTCACAGTACTTACCTATAATCCATAGTGTGATGTCCACCTTATGTATGACAATACCAGCTTTATTATACACCGTCACCGAGTATCTTCCTTCCTCTTCCTTTCCACCATGACTCAGCCACAAGCTCCCATTGGAGAAGAGCTGGGATGTCTGACCACAGCCGTAGTCACAGCGCCCCCTGTTTATTCTAGCCAGTAACTGCTCTCTCTTCCACTCTACACCAGATAGGGGCATTTCAAACTTGCCCCGCAGAGGAAGTAGGACCGATCGTCTCTGGGATTCCTGCCCTATTGCTGCTCCACCATTTGTTTGATAGGCTATAAAATAAATAAATAAGATAAATGTTTACAAAAATGTATAAATGAAAGAATCATCTAGAGTACAAAGGAAGAACTCCACAAAATGATAGATATATTTTTTTTTATTGACCGCCATTATATAAAGCTGCCCATCTCTGACCTCCAAACTGGAGTTTAGAACAAACGTTACAATCTTTAGCAATGATAACGCACAACATAAACCTAGTCTTCCACCTAGCTATTAAAGTGACTCAGTAGCTAAAAATAAAAAAGATTAAAATACAACCATGTGACAGTCCTAATATCAGTGACTACAGTCCGCGATCTCCTGCAGATCTCCATTGGTTGAAGGATTTTCAGCATCTGATACTTCTAGGCTTGTCCAATGCCTATGTGCCCCGCTGTGTGCTGTGGCTCCATCTGCTGCCATCCCTGAGTCACTACAGCTCTTTGGGAACCCACTGGTGATGCACCAACCAGCAGGTCTGTAAGCAGGTGTTAGATCCCTGTAGCCAGGTGCTGGGTTACAGCAATATGGAGAAGGAGACATTGGGGTTGGTTTACTAAAACTAGAGAGTGCAAAATTTGGTGCAGCTCTGCATCGAAACCAATCAGCTTCTAACTTCAGATTGTTCTTAAAGTGTTACTTAACCCAGGACTCTGCATTCACTATATCTGGTCTCCCACAGTACACAGAACATGGAAATGCAATCAATTTAGTAAATATAAACTGATAAATACCTTTTCTCATCAGCAGTATTCCTGATCTCTGTCTTGTGACTTCGATCAGTGTCTGGTTAAAGCTTGTAGGAGTTCTTCATTCTCCTCTGACTGTCCTAAGAGGCTGCATGACCCCTGACCCTCTATCTGGACAGTGCTGATCACATGCACACTCCCAAGAAAAATAAAAAAACTCTCTAGCAATACACACAAAACTGAGCATGTGCAGAGTGCCCCCAAGACTCTGTTCTATCAGGAGATGGATTGTGGACGGTGGAAGAAGGGGAGGATCAGAGAAGACAGGATCAAATAGCCTTTTATAGGCACTTTATGATAGACTTACCTGCCAAAGCGCCTCCTCCAGCGATGTGACGGACGCGGTCTCTCCCCATTGCTCTTTTGGCACCACTAACATCCTGACTGATCTTCTGCCAAGTCCATCATATTCGTGCCATCTTGATGGCCCTGCCCAAGATGATATAACTCCTGCTCATGCACAGAGAGGCATGTGAGAATGTACACTGAAATGTGCATGTGTGGTTAAGGCCTGGTTAACATTTGTATGATGTGGGACTGCGTGCAAAATCGCCTGCTTTCCTGCAATGCGGAAAATAAAACATTCCTTTTGCAGCCTCGCAGCAGTGCCATTCATTCCTAATGGCACCCAAACACACTTTGCTAACATATCTTGCAATAGCTGCTCTAAATGTGATGTGCAAAAATCACATTGGCGTAAATGGAGCCTTAAAGCGGTGGTAAATTGCTGTTTCTTTTTTGAATCCTGCAAGGTAAAGCCGTAATGTGCTAGTATGCATCACATACTTTCACATTATGTGAAACTTACCTTAGAACAAAGCCTTCCAGCGGTGCAATGTCACTACTGAAGACGCTTCCATCTTCACCCGGTCTTCCTTACGAGTTTGCAGACTCCGGTTATGTGAGTGGCCAGAGCCAAGATGACGTCACTTATACACATGCGCGTGGTAGCCGCCGTTTACGGCACAGGACTCTGAGGGAACAGCACGGTATGCTGCCTCTTCAGAGCGCATGCGCCCGTGACGTCACCAGCTGCATCAAAAATAAATATCTCCTAATCGGTGCACGTTTGGGAGATATTTACTGTAGGTATAGGTAAAAGTCATGCATGGGAGTTTACTCCCACGTTAATGTACATTCAGAGGAAACTTGGCTGGCAGGCAGGAGATGAGCCCTTATTGCAGAACAAACATTAACCACTTGACCTCAGAAAACTTTTACCCCCCCCCCTTCATGACCAGGCCATTTTTTGCTATTTAGCATTGCACTACTTAATCTGGAAATTGCATGGTCATGCAACACTGTACCCAAATTTTTATAATTTTTTCACACAAATAGAGCTTTTTTTTGGTGGCTGTTGATCACCACTGGGGTTTTTTTTATTGTATAAACGGAAAAAGAGCAAAAAATTTGAAAAAAAAAAAAAACAATATTTTGCTATAAAATATATCCAATAAAAAAAAAAAATTAAAAATCAAACTTAAATTTAGCCCAAACTGTATTCTGCTTTGTCTTTGGTAAAAAAAAAAAAATATATATATATAAAAAAAAAGTGTCATAATTGGTTTGCATGAAAGTTATAGCGTCTACAAACTATGGTATAATATATATATATAGTGGAATTTTTATTTCTTTATTTTTTATACTACAAATTGCGGTGATCAGCAACTTATAGTGGGACTGTGATGCGGTGGGCAATCTGATACTGAATGGGGATTTACTGACTAACTGCAATTGACATCACCAGTGACACTAATACAGTGATCAGTGCTAATAATATACACTGTCACTGTACTAATGACACTGGCTGGGAAGGGTTTAACATCTAAGGTAATCAAGGGATTAAATGTGGGCCTAACTATGTGTAATGTGTGCTGCTTTTTACTAAATATCTCTTTATTTCTTCTCCCTGCTTTGCAGGGCGTAGACACAGAGAGATCATTCCCTCTGTACAGAGCCCTGTGTTGACTGTCAACACAGGGCTCTGAGCTGTGATTGACCAATCAGCAGGTCCCGACCATGAGTTATTTTTATTTTTATTTTTTTTATTTTTTTTATTTATTGCAAGGAACAGGGCCCACAAGGACCAACAAGGTACAAGTCAAAATGTATTACAGGAATAATGCAAAAATAAATACATCCCATATCACAAGTCATGAGCAGATATAACAGAGCATTTTCAGTGAGTCACAGCAAAGAAGTAAAAAAGGGGACAGGTCAATGTCAATATTAGTGTGTCGTATGTTAAACTAGGTGTTTGGGTCCCATCCTTATGGATAGTATTGAGAACATAACCTGTGTCCAGAAGATCCTGCTATGTATTGCGCCCCACTGTAGAAACATGGGGTTCCATCATCTCTTGGGGCCTGCTCCCAGTTATATTTTCAGAGATTTTTTACTTTCCCCCCATTTTGCCCCGCCATCTGCGCCCCCATGTGGGGGGGGGGGGGACACAGCGCGGCAGAGCAGCGCGGGCGGAAAGTTAGTGTTAGCATTAGAACAATAGAAGAGAGAGGGAGGAAGGAAAGAGAGAGGGGGAGAAGAAGAGAGATAGGGAGGGGGAAGGGGGAGTAGGTGGGGGAGGGGGGGAGTTGTGTGCCCCGTGATCATGGATCCACCTCCAGTGCATTCTTGGTTCTAACAAGTGTCCATAAGAGGGCTCGGGCTGGCTTCTATACTCGCTAAGAAATGTCTTGGGAAAAGTCAAACTGGTATATCCGCGCTCCTCAAAGCTTGGCCCTCATCTGAATATATAAACATTATCCAGAGCTGCCAGGTTTTGGAGAACGTCTCCTGTCTCTCCTGTGCTGTGAGGATAAGGTCTTCCATCCTCCTGATGTCCTCCACTTTTTGGAGCCACATGTTAATGGTTGGCGGTAGAACCGACTTCCAGCATAGTGGGATGCAGGCTCTAGCTGCATCTAACAGGTGACGAGTCAGCGATTTCTTATAAACTCTGTCAGGAATACAGGACGCATGCAATAGAAAAAAGGCCGGGTCAGCTGTGATTGTTCTTTCCGTAAATTTTTGTATAGTCTCCCGGACTACTGTCCAGAAGTGCGTAAGTTTCGGGCATGACCAAAAAAATATGTAAAAGAGTCCCCTCCTCTACTAGGCAGCGCCAACAACGGTCCGTCGTTGTTGGAAATATCTTGTGTAGTATCACCGGGGTCTTGTACCACTGGGAGAGAATCTTATAGTTTGTTTCCTGAGTTTTGGCGCATATGGAGGACTTGTGAGTATACCTCAGTATGTGTTGTCTCTCAGTACTACTAAATTGATATCCCAGATCTTCTTCCCATCTAAGTATACCAGGAGGTATAAACTCCTCCTGTGGTGTATTCAGAAGTGCATAGGTCATCGAGAGCGCGTGTGGTAGAGTACCCCTCGTAGAGCATATATCTTCAAATGTTGTGAGGTTTGGAGTGTTATCTCTTGGGGGTGGAATGGATTTCAGGAAGTGGCTTAGTTGGAGTGATCTCAAAAAGTCAAGACGGTACAGACCCGTGGGGTCGGACAACTCTGTCGCCGTCCTCCAGAGTCCTCCTGTACTAAAGTGTGTTGCTTGGTGCAATCCTGATTCGGACAAAAGTCTAAAGGGGCTGTCTTTCATACCTGGTGGGAATAGTGGATTTCCTAGTACGGGGTATAGGGGTGAGTTTGGGGAAGAGAGGGGGGTCTGGGTCACTATTCGGGCGCATATCTTTGATGTGTTGCCTATCAATGGATGTAATTTGAGTTCCGTGGGTAACCCAGAATAACACCATGGAGTGCCAGGAAGGGGGGTCTCGCTTTGTGCTTGCTCTATGGAGGTCCACAGTTTGGTCTCCTGGTGTCGGCACAAGTCTATGAGCCTCCCTAAATGTATGGCCTGGTAATAAAGTACGTATGTTGGGAAGTGCTAGTCCCCCGTGAAGCTTGGGGAGGACGAGTAGTTTGTTGGCCAGTCTAGGTTTTTTCTTGGCCCACACAAATTCCGTAAATAAAGATTGTACTTGTTTGAAAAAAAGACTTGGAACATGTATGGGTACCGCCTGCATTAGATAAAGGAGTTTCGGGAGTACCATCATTTTTAAAATGTTGCAGCGTCCCAGCCAAGAGTGTAGTCCCGAGGTCCATTGGTTCAATAGCACTTTAATTTTTCTCAGTAGTGGGGGGAAATTAAGCTCATACAATTTCGAGAGCGTATGAGGGATATAGGTCCCTAAGTACTTAAGGGCTGTGTTGGTCCACTTCAATTTAAAGCTGGCCTGAAGGTGTGTAAGCTGTGTATCAGAGATTCGCACACCCATCGCTTCGGATTTGCTAAAGTTGATCTTTAGATTAGAGATTGAGCCATATAGTGTGAATTCTTTGAGGAGATTCGGGAGGGATATTGTTGGGTGTGAAAGGGAAAACATCAAATCATCCGCGTAGGCAGATACTTTGTGTTGGGAGTGGCCTATCTCAATTCCCGAGATGTTTGGGTTTCTTCTGACATGGCATAGAAAGGGCTCGAGGGATAGTGCAAATAAGAGGGGTGAGAGTGGGCAACCTTGGCGGGTTCCGTTAGAGATTGTAAGGGGGTCTGAAAGCACCCTGTTGGCTCTAACCTTAGCTGTTGGGGTGGTATATACTGCCGCAATCCACTTCCTCATGTTGCTCCCTAGGCCTATGTGTTTTAGGGTGGCGAACATGAAAGCCCAGTTCACCCTATCGAAGGCTTTCTCAGCGTCAGTGCTGAGAAAGACACTTGGTGTGTTGGTAGTGGCAGTTTTGTGCAATAGATTCAGGACTTTGGTGGTGTTGTCTCTAGCTTCCCTAGACGGAACAAAGCCCACCTGATCTAGGTGTATTAAATTTGGTATATGGCTTTGTAGTCTGGTCGCTAATACTTTCGTGAACAGTTTCAGATCTGTGTTCAGTAGGGAGATGGGGCGGTAACTCCCGCATTGGGTGGGGTCCTTTCCCTCTTTAGGGATCACCGCTATGTGGGCTTGCATCGTGTCCTTGTGTAGTTTACCGTCTTTGCTAATGTCGTTGAACAACCTGACTAATTGATTTCCTAACGAGGGGAGTAGGGTCCTGTAGTATTGGGCTGTAAGTCCGTCTGGTCCCGGGGCCTTATTGCGTTTCGTATTTCCTATCGCCGTCTGTATTTCTGTCAGTGTTATGGGCTCGTCTAATAGCTCTTGTGTGTCAGGTGTAAGGGTGGGCATATTGGAGTTCGTTATGTAATCTGTTATTTTCCTCGGAGGGGGGGTTTCTACGGACAAATTGTATAGGGACTCATAGTACGACTTAAATTCGTTTGTTATTCATTGAGGGAGGACCTCTTTCTGACCTGTTGGGGATACTATGTGTGGAATGTAAGAGGCTGTTGCTTGGGAGCGAAGGGATTGAGCAAGCAGTTTCCCACACTTATTGCCCGATTCGTACGTCTTTCTGCGGGAGATTTGTAATGCCGCCTTCGCTTTGAAATGGAGCAAGTCAGTTATTTGAGCACGCACTGTATCCAATTCGCCCCCCAGCAATCTGGTTGGTGTCTGTTTATGTTTGGCTTCTAATGTTTGGAGTTTGTCTATTAGTTCTACCATTTGGGCCGTATTTTGTTTTTTGATTCTGGCCCCGTGTTTTATGAGCACCCCTCTTATGACCGCCTTGTGTGCCTCCCATACCAGTCCTATGTTGCAGTCTTCTGTGAGGTTTGTGTCAAAGTAGTGTGCAATTTCTTTCGTGACATCAGCTACCACCTCTGGATTTTGTAGGAGGCCCTCATTAAGTCTCCATGGTCGTCTGCCTGTTTTAGTTTGGTCGGATACTGCATATTGCATCGTGACTGGGGCATGGTCAGACCACGTGATGAGACCTATGGTTGTGTTCCTGATTGCTTGCAGTTGGTTGTGTGGGACAAGAAAGTGATCTATTCGGGAGTATACTTGGTGTGTATGGGAGAAAAAGGTATAATCCCGTTCCCCCGGGTGAAACAGTCTCCAGGCGTCTATCAGACGCCTGTCGTGTAGTGTTTTGTGGATTCCCTTACGTGAGTTTCGGGAGGTACAAGAAGTACCCGACGCAGTGTCTTCTGCAGGAAGTAAAGGGAAATTCAAGTCACCTCCCACTATAAGTTGGCCCTCTGAGAAGTTTTGGAGCGATTCTAAGGTCCTTTTGATAAAAGAGTCCTGTTGGCTGTTCGGGGCATACAGGTTGGCGATGGTAACTTTCACCTCTCCTATCAGGCCCTTCAGGAACAGGAATCTCCCCGCTGGGTCTGTTCTCAAGTCAATCAGCCTCCATGGAATTCTGGAGGCTATCTGAATCGAGACGCCTCGTGACTTGGCTTCTGAATATGTGGAGTGATACACTATTGGGTAGAACCTGTTTTTCAGGATCGGGAGTTTATCTTCTCTAAAATGCGTCTCTTGTAGGAGGACCACATCCGCTTTCAAGCGTTTCATGTCATTTAGCAGCATACGCCTTTTCTCTGGGACATTTAGCCCCTTGGCATTTAAAGTGACGAATTGGATTGTATCCATGACCACGGGGTGGGGTGGAGTGGGGAAAGGTATAAAGATGGGTTGGGTGGAAGAGGGGATCTAAGATCGAGGGGGAGCTTTAGATGTAGAGTATAGAAAGAGGAAGTAGATTTGGACTTAGATTAGTCCTAGGAAAAGATTTTGAGGGTTGAAATGCCCTCAGCAGACACCGTGCAGCGGTGTTGCGATCTAAGGTTGCAGCACAACTGCTGTAGTAACGCCTGCCAGGCCAGCTGGGGAAGCGTTAGCCTAGGTGGAGTTGTGTCTAGTTGGAGACCGAGGGTGGAGCTCCCGCCCTCCCCAGGCCCCCAAGATCTATGTGCATTGTTACTGTGCAATTATGTTGTGTGAACGTCTGAGTGGCGATAGTGTATCTAATCAGAGGGTGCTCTTCGCGTGCAAAATAAAACGTAACATAACAGTGCATATATGCCTTATATTCTAGTAAATGCATTCAATAACCTATCCTGATACCATCAACATGCGAACCGGCTGACAACATGTCCAGCTCAACTGAGTTGGTACAAACTTCCCCGTTTACCAGCTAAAGTCCCCCGTCCCTCCTCCCCCCCGCACCGCCAGTCATCATTTAAATAAGTCTAGTGCTTTCTGGCGGCCCGATCAAGACTCTTCACGGTGCAGGGAGGAGGGGGAGGGGGGAGATCAGAATATCCACAGTGATTGGATCCCCTTTCCCCCTAGCCCCACATCTCGTCAGCTTCCCCCCCGGCCATACATCCCAGCATGTCGTCAATTCCTAGGGGTAAACTTGTGGATGGAGAGTCACCTTACCAACAGATTATCCCCCCTCCCTAGGACCCCTTCACATCATATTACATTTCTATCCCCCCTCCCCCCCCCCCCCCCAGCTCAGGGCCACCAGCCCAACAATTGCCACAGAAGATGTCCTTGCGGGAGTTCATCTGATTTCCCTGTTTCCACATGGCTGGTATTGACATCTTCCTTGAAAACCCAGCTTTTCCCGGTACCTGTGGTGACAGGATGTCAGGTGCGTTCAGAAACGGTCCCGCCCTCTGGACTGGGAGGGAGATCCCCCGAGGGGGAGGGGGATATAGGCCATGCGGATGTCTTCCGGAATTTAAAGGGGGTACGTGAAATGGGGATACTGCATTGTGGCTTCCCCCCCTCCAATAAATGTTCAACTGGCTCCTAAGTTGGGTTGGTGGGCTTAGGGGGATCCTGAGCGGTGCGCATATCTCAATGTGCGGGTCACAGGGTGAGGTGCCTCGGCTGTCTTCTTTAGCAAGGTCAAGCCTAGCCAGCTGCAGAGGTGTAGTCACCGTAGTCTGTTAGCTTCATGTGGGGCTAAGTGACAAAGTATTTCCCCGTCTATGCGGGTATGGGGCATCCAGGGGGGGGGGAGGTGTCCGAGCAGACCTTCTAACTACTGGGGGAGAGCCGGGTCAACTGGGTTCAGGGAAGGCAATAAAAACACTTGGAGCGTCCATACCTTGTTATGTTGTGCGACTAGGATTCGCGTGTGTCATCTCTGACATACGATCGGGTTCTGCCCCTGGGGCGTTGAGATCGTGCAGGCAGGTTAGGTCTGTTCCTGGACGGGCCTGCTCTTCCGGCGGGTTTTGGCAGCCTCACTAACCAATTTGGCATCTGGACCGGATCTGTGTCTAAGAAGGCAAAAAATGCAGGAAGATCTTCAGGTGAGCGCAGGGTGAAGGATGAGTGATCTGAGCGGAAAGTCACCGCCAGGGGGTATCCCCAACGATATGTACAGCCTTTTCTTCTGGCCAATTCAAGAGCCGGTCTCAGGATCGCTCGGCGCTGCAGAGTAGCCCTGGATAGATCCGGGAGCACTTGAATCTGTGCCCCATCAAATTCAATCTCACCGTGATCCCATGCCTTCCGGAGCAGAGTCTCCTTCAGAGTGTATCGATGAAGCCGGCATAGGACATCACGTGGGCGTTCTGGATCTGTTGACTTAGGCCCCAGTGTGCGGTGTATCCGGTCGAACTCTATAGTGGGGGGTAAGTCCTCCATTAGGTTCCGGAGGATGGCTGTAACTGTAGCGGACAGGTCCTCAGAACCTGTAGCCTCTGGGATGCCCCTCAGCCTCAGGTTGTTACGGCGGCTGCGGTCCTCCATTTCCTCCAATTGCAGTTGCATTTCTTGGGCCTCCTTCCTGGTAGTGTCTTGGGCTCTCTCCAGCGTTTGCACTCTAGTGGACAGTGATGATATGAGGGATTCCCCAGAGGTGACCCGGTCGTCTATCAGGTGCAGCTCGGCCCTCACCTCCTGTATATCCTTCCTGTGTGCCTCTTCAATCCGCATAATCAGGGATTCAATATCAGCCCTGGTCGGCAGTGCTTCTATGTCTGCACGTGTCGGCAAGGCCCGTAGCATGACCCGCAGATCTTCGTCTAGACTACCCTGTGACTGGTGGGACCCGGCCATCTCTGGCTGTAGTATGGCTGGCAGGCCTGTAGGAAATACCTGGTCCGGTGTAGCTGTCAAAGCAGGGGTAGCGTCGTCTGTCGCTCTGTACGTCGCTCTTGGTGTGGACGGTATGGTGCCGGGAGAAGGCCGTTGCTCCCTGAAAAAGCTTGATATATCGGGTTGAGAGGCAGAGTTTCTGTTGCTGCGGGCTGCCGATCTAGTCCAGCACCTATTAGGAGTGTTCATGCCACGAATTCTGTGCACAGACCTTGATTAAAAGAACATTGGGGTCAGTTTGGGTCGGGAGCTCCCCCAGAGAGTATCTTCACTCTGTGATTATTAATCCATGCGGCCCAAGCAGGCTGTGGACAGTGAGTCTATATATAATAGTAGCCCCCTCTTACCCAGCTGACACACAGGCAGGGGCCCAGCAGAGATATTGATAGAGATGATGATGATGATATGGGGCTGGCCGTGTCAGAACAGGGAAGGCCCAGAGCTGTGTATCAGGGGCAGCAGACTGTAGACACCAGGCCCAGGCTTGTTCCGTTCAGACAGTCCGTGCCTGGCAGCCCCCCCCCGCTGTGTCAGGGTCCCGGATAGACAGTCAGGCTGATGCCAGGGAGTGATCTCTGCCTCCGGAGGTGGGCCGTACCGGCCGCGCAGCGCTCTGGCGGGGCCGCTACTCAGGAAAGACTGGGGATTTGTAGGCCTCACTAGGCCGCACCAGGCCGGACGCGATCGCGGCCTCCACGGACGTCCCAGGAGCTCGGAAATACCACCGGATTGTCTCTGCTGGGTGGGTGAGTGATAGGTGGGGACGGATGGAGGTCCCTTACCTCTCTGAAGCGCTGCAAGTCTGTTTCCCCGGGAGGCCTCGGTTTTTCAAGATGGCGGCGGCCGCGGGGGTCCAGGGGCCTTGCTTGTCCACATCCACGGCCTGTTTTATGTCCGAATGCCAGCCCTGGCATTCGAGGCTGGTGTGTTTTTGCGCTTTAGAATGCTTTTTTTGGGCTCGGATGGCGCTGGATTACATTCAGGGTCTCTGGAGCTTTTGGTAAAGACGTCCGTCTCAGCTCGTACCAGCCCGACCATGAGTTATAACTGCGGGTGTCGGCGGGAGGAAGGGGGGTGCATGCATGCCCCCTAAACCTGGAAATGAGCAGCAACATACCAGTATGTAGCTTTGCCTGTACAGGCTGTCCATCCGCAGTACATTGCGGGTTGCGGGCCGCAAGTGGTTAAAGTTACACCTAAAAAGCAAGGTCTGCTGTTTTTGTTTGCCCAACTCCCCCTTGCTAAACTACTATAAAAAAAGTGGAGGGGGTGGAGACTTGAGTTATCAAGACCGCTCACTGCTGCTCTCTCTCCTTTTACAGGGAGGCTGGTCTGGTCTCCACCCCCTCCTCTAGTTTTCTGTAGGCAGCCTGTAGTGGGTGGACCTGCTGGACCCCTCCCACAGCCCTTCTCTCTGTACAGACTAGCCCAGCACAGTGATGATGTTGCTGCTACATTTACAAGGTCATCTCCGGGTTTGCAAAGGCATTTGGAACACACAAAGTGAATGTATATACTATATTCTTTGTAGCTCTCAAGGAACATATTTATATAAAAGTCGTACCTGGATTTCAGCTTTAAGCACAAGGTGAGGCTTTGGGAAATGGGGGGGGGGGGGGGGGGGTGGGGGGGGGGGGGGGGGGGCGGGGGGGGGGGGGGGGGGTCAATGGATTCCTTTAATTTGCATAGATTTCCTCTCACCTGTTTGCCTATGGGCAGGGCCAGATTAAGAACATCATGGGCCTGGTGTTGAGGATTTTGGTGGGGCCTTTTATAAACAATAAATTAATAAATAAAAATGCAAACAATTTTTGTTATAACAAATTAAATTAAAAAGAGAGGGAGGATGAGAGAGAGAGAGAGAGAGAAAGGGGATGAAAGAGGTGTTAGGAGTAAGGGAAAGAGGATGAGAGAGAAAGGGGGGATGAGAGAAAGAGGATGCACATGAGCATGTGTGGGAATGACATCAACACAGCCCGGCCAAGGCAAGTGACCGAAGGCACAGAACCCGGAAGGAAGACGATGGAAGCGCCCGGGCCGGATTGATCACAGCACAGCACTGGAGGGCTCAGTCTGACAATTTAAGTGTACCCTAATGTGCTAATATGCTGTGCATACTTGTACATTATGGCATAACCTACCTCAGGGCCTCTAAAAAATAGTAACGTTAGAAAAGTTTACTACCGCTTTAATATCATTGGAACCCAGGAGCCTCTCATGGGGCCCTCTACTGACCCACATAGTTGCCAACATTTCAAAAATATTTTCAGGGACACTTTTTTACAAGTGCTATATTTAGAGTAGCTGACATCCCCTATGTTCCTCTATACATCACAATAGTAATTACAAAATTAAATAAGTACTAATAATGGGGCAATTTTAAAGAACTGTTTTTGTGGGTAAGAGGCATAGGGGAGGAGAATGGATGGTATAAAAGTGGGAAGTATGTGCAGGTGAGGGAAAGGAATCTGGAGGGTCTAACAGTGGGCACTGTGTACATGAGATGAGTGTGGAGGGTATGACAGAAGGCACTATGTACAGGAGAGGAGTGTGAAGAGTATGACAGTGGGCAGTATGCACAGCAGAGGAGTGTGGAGGGTATGACAGAGGGCACTATGTACAGGAGAGAAGTGTATGACAGCAGGCACTATGTACAGGAGAGGAGTGTGTAGGATATGACAGCGGGCGCTATGTATAGGAGAGAAGTGTGGAGGGTATGACAGTGAGCAGTATGTACAGGAGAGAAGTGTATGACAGCGGGCACTATGTACAGGAGAGAAGTGTGTATGATATGACAACGGGCGCTATGTATAGGAGAGAAGTGTGGAGGGTATGACAGTGAGCAGTATGTACAGGAGAGAAGTGTGGAGAGTATGACAGTGGGCACTATGTACAGGAGGGGAGTGTGTAGGATATGGCAGCGGGCACTATGTACAGGAGAGAAGTGTGTATGATATGACAACGGCGCTATGTATAGGAGAGAAGTGTGGAGGGTATGACAGTGAGCAGTATGTACAGGAGAGAAGTGTGGAGAGTATGACAGTGGGCACTATGTATAGGAGAGGAGGATGAAGGAATCTGGGAAGGAAAAATTTAAAGGTTTGTGGAAGGCTGTTTAGGGTCTGTGTAGTGGTTAAGCGGGCCATACATGGATTGAAATTACACCAATTAAGCAGAGACCAGCCATAGTCGATCTATGTATGGGCCTGCTGGTTTTACACAAGTCAACCTATTAACCGACTTGAGTACAACCAGCCTGTCAGGTTTTCCCCAAAACAATCAGTGCTGCCAGCTATAGTTAGCAACACTAATCATCGTATTCACTGGCAGAACACAATAACACTGCAGGAGTGATTCCCCCATTCACAGGTCAGCAGGTGAGAGGGTGTGTGGGGACAGGCTGGGGAGAGATACTAGTCAGTGGCTGGGTAGGCACTGGTTAGTATCAGATCCAGATCAGTGTTTCTCAACTCCAGTCCTCAAGGCGCACCAACAGGTCATCTTTTCAGGATTTCCCTCAGATGAAACGGCTGTGGTAATTACTAAGGCAGTGAAACTGATTAAATTACCTGTGCAAAATAATGGAAAGCCTGAAAACATGATCTGTTGGGGCGCCTTGAGGACTGGAGTTCAAAAACACTGATCCAGATACACACAGGTTACATATGCCACGATCGTTAGAGTGAGAACAATAATTCTAGCCTTAGACCTCCTCTGTAACTCTAAACATGTAACCTGTAAAAAAATTAAAGCATCGCTTGGTACACAAAAAAAATCGTGCTAACTTTAGTGTTTTTTTTTTTTAGGAATGAAACAGTTTCTTTCCAAAAAAAAAAAACGTTTGAAAAATTGCTGCACAAATATGGTGTAACATAAAAAGTTGCAAAAACCACCATTTTATTCCATAGGGTGTCTGCTAAAACAACATATATAATGCTTGAGGCTTCTGAGTAATTTTCTATCAAAAAAATGATGATTTTTACATGGAGGAGAGAAGTGTCAGAATTGGCCTGGGTGGCAAGGGGTTAATTATCATAAGTAATATACAAATAATTATTATAAGCCCTGTGAGTTCATCCTCTCAGTCTTCGGCAGAGTGTTCCAGCTTGTATTTATACTGGCCGCTCTGTATGTAGCTTCTAATCGACTGCGCAAGCAGCCCCGTATCTCCAGAACCATAGATGATAGCAGCCCCATATTTTAACCAGTGCTGGAGTAGGTCTTTAGCTACATACCCCCCAAATGCGGGGTCTCTGTGACTCCTGGTCGTTGAGCTACAACCCTAAAAGTCGATCTTTTTTTTGGGGGGCAAATGGGCCTATCTTGAGAAAGGGGCCTGGAGCTGCAGCTCCAATAGCCCCTATGTTAATCCGGCCCTGCCTATGGGGCAGGAAGTAAGGGGAAATCTCCGCAATGGGACAGGGGTGGTAAAAAATAAACTCACAGGGGCTATAACCCTCCCTTACTCTATCCGAAATGAAAAAAAAAGTGTTGCCCATAGTTCTACTTTAAGCACAAATTTCTGATAATTTTATGGAGAGGACTAAGAAGATATAACCTTGCCAATGGTGCAGCAGAAAACATATAGCACAGTGAGGAAGGTCTGTGGTCCAGGACGAGAGGACAGTCAAATTTTGAAGCGGCACCCCCCCCCCCCCCCCCCCCTTCCACAGTTGCAGAATGCCAGCCGACCACATACCGGAAGCAGTGAGGCCACTTTATGGGGAGGGCTAGACTAATTTGCCTCTCAGCCCAGTCCGCCCCATAAGACTGGTGCTACACTAACAGTGTAGCGCAAGCCGGCAGGGACTCTTTCCCTGCTGCCCCCCTGCAAAGTGATGCCCTAGGCCTGGGCCTTGTCGACCTAGACCAGGATACAGAATTGCCCCCCACCAGCAACAATAGATACCTCCCTCAACAGTGGATCACTCCCAGCAACAATTGGCCACCAGCTGCGGCCAGTCCATAAGGGGCCCCTAATCGCGGGGTGCCTGACACATAGAGTTCTATGAGTTTTTTTTTTTAAGCCCATCCTTCAAAAAGCCCCTCCCACTTGTGACATTAGTGAATGAACATTCACTATTGTCTTCCTGCTTCATCCTGCTTTTGTGGGTTGGGGTTTGTTTGCCCCCCCAAAAAGGAGCACTAGCTGCCACTGTAGGCCACCCTCCCCAGCAACATAAGACCCTCCAAGAAACAACAGATCCCCCACCAGCAATAGATCCATCCCTGCAACAAGAGATCCTCCAGCACCCCCTTGTAATTAGATACATTCAATGCTGGAGGTGCCGAAACTGCGTTCCTCCACGTTCCCACTGAAAAAAGCCCTGCAAATGTCACTGTAGACCGCCCCCCCCCCCCCCCCAATGTTCTCTTACCATAAAAGTACAGGAGGATCTCAGTCTGGTGGATTAGGATGTTATGGTCATCATACACCTCTGCGGAGTATCTTCCCTCGTCCTTTCTCTGGACACGTCTCAGGAGGAAGCTGCCATTAAGGAGTATGCTGTATGTCTCATTGCAGCCAGAGAGACAGATACCCCTGAAGTTCTCCCCCAGTGGCTGCTCATCTTTCCTCCAATTCACATGGATGGGCTGTGACTCCAAATCCAGAGGCAGCAGGACTGAGGTGTTCCCAGGCCCCAGCACTTGCTCTGCAGGGATCTCTATATGGATAAAGAGTGAGACAACTTATCCTATCAGTGTAGCACATTACAAAAGTGGTTCTTCAGTGGTCATTGAGTCTAGAGGACCCAGGAGGCTCATGAGACTGTACAAGTCATAATTACATACAATCAGAGGTGGCTCTGGGCTTTGTGAGGCCTTAGGCAAAATTGTGACCTGAGGCCCCACTCGCTCCCCTGATGGAAAAAAAATATTCAAGTGAGAAAAATCAACTGGGGCATGGGTAAGGCAACCATTGGGGGTCCAGAAGTGGGGCTAACAATTTAGGTGTGCTGAACCCCGTAGCATTCAGATCTACAGCTCACAGGACATTGGCGTGATCAGCGAGCTGTGATATAACAGCAATTATTTTAAGAAATAGCATTAAATAATATAAAAAAAAATCTTAGAACTTACCTATTTTATGTAAAGTTTGTGCTGTTTTTTTTCTGCACAGATGCTCAGTTCTGGGTTTAACTTGAGATAAGTAGTGTACAGGGAGGGGGCAGCAGGGCAAAGCACAGGAGGGTAGGGCACATTACAGGGGGGCACAATAGGGCATATTAAAGGGGGGGACAGCAGGGCACATTATGGGGCACACAGAACATGGGGCACAACATAGGGCACACAGCAGAACATAGGGCACGCAGCAGAACATGGGGCACAACATAGGGCAAGCAGCAGATCATGTGGCACACAGCAGAACATGGGGCACATCATGGGGCTCACAGTAGAACCTTGGACAGAACATGGGGCACACAGCAGAATATGGGGCACATCATGTGGCACACAGCAGAACATGGGGCACATCATGGGGCTCATAGCAGAACCTTGGACAGAACATGTGGCACACATCAGAACATAGGGCACATTGTGGGGCTCACAGCAGGTCATGGGGCACATCTACACAGCAGAACATGGGACACATTATGGGGCTCACAGAAGAACCTTGGGCACATCATGGGGCTCATAGCAGGGCATAGGCCACACAACAGGGCATGGGGCACATTACAGGGCACACAGCAGAACATGAGGCACATTATGGGGCACACAGCAGAACATGGAGCACATTGTGGGGCACACACCATATCAAGGTTAAAAGCAAGGTGCAAAATACACATAACCATGCATTGCTAAGATAAAAAATATAAACATTGGTGTATGTTTCATATAAGGACAAAGTTTTCACAGGTACTGATAATAATCTTGACGCGTTTTGTGAAGCAAAGTTCACTTCTTCAGGAGACAATAAGGTCCAAATATATACACCATGGATGGGTTTAAAAATGTAACAGGAACCAGCAGTTCAGCAATTGGCAAGTGCCATGGAGAGGCATATTATGTCAGGGAGCTGAATATGGGACAGGCCAGCAGAGGTACACAGGGTGATTCGCCAAGACAAGGCCAGAATTTATGCAAAACTATATTAGAACCTGTTATAAATAGACCATAAAGGAAAAAGCATCCACAAAACAGAGCCACCACGGAAAAGATGTGTGCCAATGCATGGTTACAGTATATGTACTTTGCACTATGCACTCTGTACATTACCTATTCCTGACCCCTGCACACTGTACATGATTTAATCCGGACCCCTGCATTCTGCACATTACCTATTCCTGACCCCTGCATTCTGCACATTACCTATTCCTGACCCCTGCATTCTGCACATTACCTATTCCTGACCCCTGCATTCTGCACATTACCTATTCCTGACCACTGTACACTGTACATGATTTATTTCGGACCCCTGCATTCTGCACATTACCTATCCCTGACTCCTGCACATTACCTATTCCTGACCCCTGCACTCTGTACATAATTTATTCCTGACCCCTGCATTCTGCACATTACCTATTCCTGACCCCTGCATTCTGCACATTACCTATTCCTGAGCCCTGCACTCTGTACATTACTTTTTCCTGACCCCTGCACTCTGTACATGATTTATTCCTGACCCCTGCATTCTGCACATTACCTATTCATGAGTCCTGCACTCTGTACATTACCTATTCCTGACCCCTGCATTCTGTACATTACCTATTCCTGACCCCTGAATTCTGTACATTACCTATTCCTGACCCCTGCATTCTGTACATTACCTATTCCTGACCCCTGCGCTCTATACATTACCTATTCCTGACCCCTGCATTCTGCACATTACCTATTCCTGACCCCTGCACTCTCTACATTACCTATTCTTGACCCCTGCACTACACTATAAAGTTGTGTTAATCTTATAAGTGTACGCCCTACCACCAACATTCTATTTCTTCTGAGGTCTGTCACAGTACTTACCTATAATCCATAGTGTGATGTCCACCTTATGTATGACAATACCAGCTGCATTATACACCGTCACCGAGTATCTTCCTTCCTCTTCCTTTCCACCATGACTCAGCCACAAGCTCCCATTGGAGAAGAGCTGGGATGTCTCACCACAGCCGTAGTCACAGCGCCCCCGGTTTATTCTAGCCAGTAACTGCTCTTCTCTCTTCCACTCTACACCAGATAGGGGCATTTCAAACTTGCCCCGCAGAGGAATTAGGACCGATCGTCTCGGGGATTCCTGCCCTATTGCTGCTCCACCATTCGTTTGATAGGTTATAAAATAAATAAATAAATAAGATAAATGTTTACAAAAATGTATAAATGAAAGAATCATCTAGAGTACAAAGGAAGAACTCCACAAAATGATATATATATTTTTTGACCGCCATTATATAAAGCTGCCCATCTCTGGCCTCCAAACTGGAGTTTAGAACAAACGTTACAATCTTTAGTAATGATAGCGCACAACATAAACCTAGTCTTCCACCTAGCTATTAAAGTGACTCGGTAGCTAAAAAGAAAAAAAGATTAAAAAACAACCATGTAACAGTCCTGATATCAGTGACTACAGTCCGCGATCTCCTGCAGATCTCCATTGGTTGAAGGATCTTCAGCATCTGATACTTCTAGGCTTGTCCAATGCCTATGTGCCCCGCTGTGTGCTGTGGCTCCATCTGCTGCCGTCCCTGAGTCACTACAGCTCTTTGGGAACCCACTGGTGATGCACCAACCAGCAGGTCTGTAAGCAGGTGTTAGATCCCTGTAGCCAGGTGCTGGGTTACAGCAATATGGAGAAGGAGACATTGGGGTTGGTTTACTAAAACTGGAGAGTGTAAAATCTGGTGCAGCTCTGCATCGAAACCAATCAGCTTCTAACTTCAGCTTGTTCTTAAAGTGTTACTTAACCCAGGACTCTGCATTCACTATATCTGGTCTCCCACAGTACACAGAACATGGAAATGCAATTCTTTTAGTAAATATAAACTGATAAATACCTTTCCTCATCAGCAGTATTCCTGATCTCTGTCTTGTGACTTCGATCAGTGTCTGGTTAAAGCTTGTAGGAGGAGTTTTCATTCTCCTCTGACTGTCCTAAGAGGCTGCATGACCCCTGACCCTCTATCTGGACAGTGCTGATTACATGCACACTCCCAAGAAAAAAAAAAAAAGCTCTCTAGCAATACACACCAAACTGAGCATGTGCAGAGTGCCCCCAAGGCTCTGTTCTATCAGGAGATGGATTGGGGACAATGGAAGAAGAGGATGATCAGAGAAGACAGGATCAACCAGCCTTTTTACACAATGCAGATGAATAACCCCTTAGGTTCCACAGCGAGTATACCAAGCATGCTTTACTGCATATACAGAGTGATTTTACTGTTGTGGGTTTGGTAACACTTTAACCGCTTGACGACCAGCCGCCGCAGTTAGTTGGCTCGGCTGCACGAATCGCGATAGGTGTACGTCAGGCGCGTACATGGCGATCTGTGGGTGCGCATGCCCATTCACTAGCAAGGGAGCCAATCAGCAGGTCCAGCGAACTCAATGTACACCGTCCACCCGCGATCGCTCCACAGAGAGGCAGAACGGGGATCTGCCAGTGTAAACAAAGCAGATCCCCATTCTGTCAGGGGAGTTCAGAGCAGTTGCAGTTGCCTCCCAGTCAGTCCCCTCCCCCCACAGTTAGAAACACCTCTCTAGGGAAAATGTAACCCCTTGATCGCCCCCTAGTGATAACCCCTTTCCTGCCAGTGTCATTTATACAGTAATCAGTGCATTTTTATAGCACTGATCGCTGTTATAAATGTCACTGGTTCCAAAAAAGTGTCCGATCTGACCGCCGCAATGTCGCAGTCCCACTAAAAATCGCAGATCACCGCCATTACTAGTAAAAAAAATAAAAAGGCTGTAAATCTATATTTATTATGTCTCATAAATATGTGCCATTTTATTTAAATTTATATAATGAAGGTTACAATAGGAGACTTACCCCAAGAGATCAGAGCGACAACCCACAGCACAATCATCCTGCTGGTGAGAGCAACACAATGAGTGCAGAAAAAGAGATAGCGGTAGATAACATACACTATCTATCTATCTATCTATCTATCTAGCTATCTAGCTATCTAGCTATCTATCTATCTATCTATCTATCTATCTATCTATCTATCTATCTATCTATCTATCTATCTATCTATCCTGTATACATATGTGCACTCACCTGGGTCTTGGTTGATCTGATCATTGCTGAGTAGTGCAGTAGAGGGAAATGAGTACTGAGGTGAGGAAGTGGAGGGTCTGGGAACATTACGATAAAGTTATAACCACAAGTAGACTTCAGTAAGTGGAAGTTATCCATATAGCATATTAAACAAACTTCCAAACTTCCTCTACAGTCATAGACAGTCAGTGGGGCCTGTTTGTCTATAAGAGTCGGGCTTTTAGTTCAGACCCAGAGCTGGTAAATATTAAAGGGAATGCATAGTAGTTTTGTGTATTTTTATGGTTTCATGTGTAGCGCCCACCACTTTTAGGTGAGTGCTAGTAGGTAAAGATAGGAGAAATTACCAGAGTTGTAGGTTAGAGGGGGGTGTGACCACCTGTTCATCACCGTGGAAAACCCTCCCTTGCGTCTCCAGAGCAAGTTCTGGAAAGGAGGCGGGTCAGGGACTGAGGAACAGGCAGTGTATATTAATTTGTTTGGGCAGGGGCGGGTCCATACTTATAGACTGAGGTAACATGCTCCTAGGGGGAGATGGGATGAGATGTAATCCAGAACGGCTGCAAGATGTAACCTTAAGGAGCAGGGCTGGAAGGCCTGGGGGTTCGGAGACCCCAGCGCTGGACAGCCACGTAACTCAGCCGGAAAGCCTGGGGGTTCAGAGACCCCAGAGCTGGAAGGTTCACCATTCAAGAAGCAGGAAGTACCTGCTAACTGACCTGAGTAGACCGGGTCGCCTGGACTTTCCTGAGCTTGCCTGGGAAGAAATCGCAGGAGGTGAGAAGGCAGGTGAGGCCTGGGACTTCCAGCATTTCAGCAGTACCACATGTCTTTCAGAGGGGCATGGGCCAGTACGTTATACAGGGCGGTGTAGGAGCGCTGTATACGGGGCGGTGTAGGATCGCTGTATACGGGGCGGTGTAGGAGCTCTGTATACGGGGCGTTGTAGGAGCGCTGTATACGGGGCGGTGTAGGAGCGCTGTATACGGGGGGTGCAGGAGCGCTGTATACGGGGCGGTGTAGGAGAGCTGTATACAGGGCGGTGCAGGAGCGCTGTATACGGGGCGGTGTAGGAGCACTGTATACGGGGAGGTGTAGGAGCGCTGTATACGGGGCGGTGTAGGAGCTCTGTATACAGGGAGGTGTAGGAGCGCTGTATACGGGGCGGTGTAGGAGCTCTGTATACGGGGGGGGGGGGGTGCAGGAGCGCTGTATACGGGGCGGTGTAGGAGCACTGTATACGGGGAGGTGTAGGTGCGCTGTATACGGGGCGGTGTAGGAGCGCTGTATACGGGGCGGTGTAGGAGCTCTGTATACAGGGCGGTGTAGGAGCGCTGTATACGGGGCGGTGTAGGAGCTCTGTATACGGGGGGGGGGTGCAGGAGCGCTGTATACGGGGCGGTGTAGGAGCACTGTATACGGGGAGGTGTAGGTGCGCTGTATACGGGGCGGTGTAGGAGCGCTGTATACGGGGCGGTGTAGGAGCGCTGTATACGGGGCGGTGTAGGAGCTCTGTATACAGGGCGGTGTAGGAGCGCTGTATACGGGGCGGTGTAGGAGCTCTGTATACGGGGGGGGGGGGGTGCAGGAGCGCTGTATACGGGGCGGTGTAGGAGCACTGTATACGGGGAGGTGTAGGTGCGCTGTATACGGGGCGGTGTAGGAGCGCTGTATACGGGGGGTGCAGGAGCGCTGTATACGGGGCGGTGTAGGAGAGCTGTATACAGGGCGGTGCAGGAGCGCTGTATACGGGGCGGTGTAGGAGCACTGTATACGGGGAGGTGTAGGAGCGCTGTATACGGGGCGGTGTAGGAGCGCTGTATACGGGGCGGTGTAGGAGCTCTGTATACAGGGCGGTGTAGGAGCGCTGTATACGGGGCGGTGTAGGAGCGCTGTATACGGGCGGTGTAGGAGCTCTGTATACAGGGCGGTGTAGGAGCTCTGTATACAGGGCGGTGTAGGAGCTCTGTATACAGGGCGGTGTAGGAGCGCTGTATACGGGGCGGTGTAGGAGCTCTGTATACGGGGCGGTGTAGGAGCTCTCTATACAGGGCGGTGTAGGAGCTCTGTATACGGGGGGGTGCAGGAGCGCTGTATACGGGGCGGTGTAGGAGCTCTGTATACAGGGCGGTGTAGGAGCGCTGTATACGGGGCGGTGTAGGAGCGCTGTATACGGGGCGGTGTAGGAGCTCTGTATACAGGGCGGTGTAGGAGCTCTGTATACGGGGCGGTGTAGGAGCTCTGTATACAGGGCGGTGTAGGAGCGCTGTATACGGGGCGGTGTAGGAGCTCTGTATACGGGGCGGTGTAGGAGCTCTCTATACAGGGCGGTGTAGGAGCTCTGTATACGGGGGGTGCAGGAGCGCTGTATACGGGGCGGTGTAGGAGCTCTGTATACGGGGCGGTGTAGGAGCTCTGTATACAGGGCGGTGTAGGAGCGCTGTATACGGGGCGGTGTAGGAGCTCTCTATACAGGGCGGTGTAGGAGCTCTGTATACGGGGGGGTGCAGGAGCGCTGTATACGGGGCGGTGTAGGAGCTCTGTATACCGGGCGGTGTAGGAGCTCTGTATACAGGGCGGTGTAGGAGCGCTGTATACGGGGCGGTGTAGGAGCACTGTATACGGGGCGGTGTAGGAGCTCTGTATACAGGGCGGTGTAGGAGCTCTGTATACAGGGCGGTGTAGGAGCGCTGTATACGGGGCGGTGTAGGAGCTCTGTATACGGGGGGGGGGGGTGCAGGAGCGCTGTATACGGGGCGGTGTAGGAGCACTGTATACGGGGCGGTGTAGGAGCGCTGTATACGGGGCGGTGTAGGAGAGCTGTATACAGGGCGGTGCAGGAGCGCTGTATACGAGGTGGTGTAGGAGCGCTCTATACGGGGCGGTGCAGGAGTGACGGACGCTTTTAACCCTTTCTTCGGCTGCTAGCGGGGGTTAAAAGCACAGATTAAACGGCGGTAAAGCGCTGCTAAAATTAGCGCCGCTTTACCGTCAACGGACCCGCCACCCCAGTGTGAAAGAGGTCTTAAAGTATAGGTTTGTGGATAGTGGGATGATCCGAATTGCTATATTGCACAGAGCCACTAGATGGTGCCACTTCCATACAAACACAAAAAGATTTTAGCACAATGGTACTGAAGCAGAATTAAAGCTGAACTCCGGGCAGATAAAAAAAACACACAAATTAATGCAGCTCTGTATTGATTAATACATTCAATTTGATCTTTAAATGCAAGTAGTGTAAGTACCTGAATTTGACCTGGTTTTGTAATTCTACGTACAACAGAGCTCAGACAGGGAAAAGGAGAAGAAACACAAGGTACCAATCAGTTGTGCTGCAGTGTTAATGTACTAATTAGGGATATACTGATAGAAGGAGAGAACAGAGTGACATTAACCCTCCTATAACCCAACATTACAGTACAACTAAAGGCAAAACTTGTTTTTGTGTGTTGCATAGAGTGGAGAGGGATTAGAACCCCTGACAGGTTTTTATTGCTGTGTCCCTATTTGGTAGATTCACAATCATGTTTACTGTAATCAACTAGAGTGAAAGTGAAAGAAACCCCCAAATGTTGGGTTGTTACCAGAACAGGAATAGAGGGGAAATCTTCCAATGATAACACTAGATCTGGTGACCACCAAGGATTCCCTCACTTTGGAGCGATCTCTTCTCACTTCCTGTTTTGGCTATGGGACAGGAAATGAAGGAAAATCTCCACAATGGGACACAGATAACAAATAAAAAATCTAACAGGAGGTATAACCCTCACTTACTCTATCTAAAATAAAAAAGCTTTGTCTTTAGTTGTACAGTACTTTAACCTTCCTTATAACCCCAACACCATCCCTCTTTAACCACTACGTGCCCGCGCTATAGCCGAAAGACGGCTGCAGCGCGGACGCTCCCTGCAGGGAGGGCGTCCCTGGACGTCCTGCTGTTTACTTCCCTAATGCGCACTCCTGAGAGCACGCATCGGGGAAGTTCTGTGCTGGCCGTGTCCGTCGGACACAGCCAGTCACAGATCGCTGTAAACGGCCAATCACAGCGGCCGTTTACATGGAGATCGGCGCGTCCAATGAGAGATGATCTCATATGTAAACATATGAGATCATCTCTCAGCGCCGCTCTCCCTCCTCACACAGACAGCGTGTGAGGAGAGAGAGATGAACGGCTGCAGCGGCCGTAGGTAAAAAAAAGAAATGTGCCATCTGTCCCCGCTGCCCGCGGCCATCTGTCCCACTGCCATCTGTCCCCAGTGCAACCTCTCCCCAGTGCCACCTGTCCCCAGTGCCATCTGTCCCCAGTGCCATCTGTCCCAAGTGCCATCTGCCAGTGCCACCTGTCCCCAGTGCCATGTATAAGTGCCATCTGTCATCAGTGCCACGTCAGTGTCATCTGTCATCAGTGCCATATCTGTGTCACGTGTCATCAGTGCCACATATTAGTGCCATCTGTCATCAGTGCCATCTGTCATCAGTGCCACCTGTCAGTGTCACGTGCCATCTGTTATCAGTGTCACGTGTCATCAATGCCATGTATCAGTGCCATCTGTCATCAGTGTCACGTGTCATCAGTGCCACGTATCGGTGCCATCTGTCATCAGTGCCACATATTAGTGCCATCTCTCATCAGTGCCATGTATTAGTGCCACATGATATCAGTGCCACGTATAAGTGCCATCTGTCACCAGTGCCACATATTAGTGCCATCTGTCAGTGTCACGTGTCATCAGTGCCCCGTATTAGTGCCATCTGTCATCAGTGTCACGTGTCATCAGTGCCCTGTATTAGTGCCATCTGTCATCAGTGCCACATCAGTGTCACGTGTCATCAGTGCCACGTATCAGTGCCACCTGTCATCAGTGCCACGTCAGTGTCACGTGTCATTGTCCTGGTGCTCCAGGGCCTTCAAAAGTGTAATAGGTAGTCAACAAGTTAGATGTGTAATTTATGCTCCTAGAACACGTGATGGCGCTCCCTGCATGTTGGGCCTCTCTAAGTGGCCAGGCTGTGGAAAAGTCACACACATGGGGTATCGTAATACTCAGAAGGAGTAGCAGAATTTATTTTGGGGTGTCATTTGTGGTATACACATACCATGTGAGAGAAATAACCTATTACAATGATAATTTTGTGGAAAAAAATAAAAAATAAAAAAATAATTAATTTTGCAAAGAATTGTGGGAAAAAATGACAACATCAAAAAGCTCACCATGCCTCTTACTAAATACCTTGGAATGTCTACTTTCAAAAAAGGGGTCATTTGGGGGGTATTTGTACTTTCCTGGCTTGTTCGGGTCACAAGAAATGAGATAGGCCACCAGTACATCAGATGTGATCAATTTTGTATAATTCGCACCACAGATTGTAGAGTCTGTAACTTTCACAAAGACCAAATAATATCCACTAATTTGGGTTATTTTTACCAAAGATATGTAGCAGTATAAATTGTGGCCAAAATTTATGAAGAAAAATTTATAATTTGCTAAATTTTATCACAGAAACAAAGAAAAATGCGTTTTTTTTCAAAATTTTCAATCTTTTTTCATTTATAGCGCAAAAAATAAAAAACCCAGAGGTGATCAAATACCACCAAAAGAAAGCTCTATTTGTGGGGAAAAAAAGGACAAAAAATTAATTTGGGTGCAGTGTTGCATGACTGAGTAATTGTCATTCAAAGTGTGAGAGCACCGAAAGCTGAAAATTGGTCTGGGCAGGAAGGGTGTTTAAGTGCCCAGTAAGCAAGTGGTTAAAACCCTCCTCGTAACTTCATCATTATCCCTCCTTATAACCCCAACACTAACCCTTCTTATAACCCCAACACTAACCCTCCTTATAACCCCAACACTAACCCTCCTTATAACCCCAACACTAACCCTCCTTATAACCCCAACACTAACCCTCCTTATAACCCCAACACTAACCCTCCTTATAACCCCAACACTAACCTTCCTTATAACCCCAACACTAACCCTCCTTATAACCCCAACACTAACCTTCCTTATAACCCCAACACTAACCCTCCTTATAACCCCAACACTAACCCTCCTTATAACCCCAACACTAACCTTCCTTATAACCCCAACACTAACCTTCCTTATAACCCCAACACTAACCCTCCTTATAACCCCAACACTAACCCTCCTTATAACCCCAACACTAACCCTCCTTATAACCCCAACACTAGCCCTCCTTATAACCCCAACACTAACCCTCCTTATAACCCCAACACTAACCCTCCTTATAACCCCAACACTAACCCTCCTTATAACCCTAACACTAACCCTCCTTATAACCTAACACTAACCCTTAGACATGTGCAATTCGTTTAGTTACGAATTTGTTTTCCGTTCAAATTCGTTATATTTGTTCATCCGTTATCGTACAAATGAACGAATGATTTAGTAAAAATTCTAAAGAATAACAAATTATCGAAACGAACGAATATGAAAAACAACGAAAATACAAAATAATTAAATTAGAAACAACGAAACTATGAATGAATGAAAATCCGAAAAACGAAAACAGAAACAACGAAAATACTGAACAAAGATTCAAAAATAACGAAAATCAAAATGAACGAAAAAATTCGTACATTCGTAACTTATTTTTTTTGTTTGTTGATACGTAATTTTCCGTGTCTCTTACAATGGCGCTGCTTAACGTGCTTCGAATGGATTGGTAAATTCGTTACTTTTTTTTGTTAGTTGATAAACGTGGTTGGGTCGGAGGCTCTGTGTTTTGGTGGATTTTTGAGTTAAGTTCTGACTTGTGAGAGAGAAATTCTTTGTTTCTTAAACATGTAATAGCATACACATTACATAAAATTATGAAATATGCTCTGATTACGAATCTACGAAAACAATGTTACGAAAGTACGAATGTAACTAAATCTACGAAAATACGAATGCGTCCGAATACAAAATATAACGAAAATACGAATTTCGAATAAACGAAAATTAGACTAATGGAAAAACGAATCAACGAAAAAATAACTCTTATGAAAATACGAACGAGTCCGAATACGAACACTGAAGATTACGAAATTACGAATCGTTACGAATCAACGGAAACGAACAGAAACTAAACAAATTTTTCTATTGTGCACATGTCTACTAACCCTCCTTATCACCACAACACTAAACCCTCCTTTTAACCCCAACACTAACCCTCCTTATAACCCCAACACTAACCCTCCTTATAACCCCAACACTAACCTTCCTTATAACCTCAAAACTAACTCTCCTTATAATCCAAACAATATCCCTCCTATAACCCAACATTGGGGCCCAAGTAGACATTTTCCCTCCCCCGGTGTCATGTGACAGTGTATATAACGTCTAATGAATCAAATATGGTTTGGATAACTTTGTTTCATTTGTTGCTACTATATTAATCTTGTTTATTATTATTATTAATAATAATAATAATAATAATAATTATACTATTACTAATAATAATCATAATAATATAAATGAAATAAAAATAAATAATATTAAAAACAAACATCATAATAATAAAATTAAAAATAAATAATAATATCATTATTCATTGCTTAACCTCCACACTATCTAAATAGGAAATAAAGGAATTTCCTAAAGGTTTTTTGTATGTGTTTTTTTCTTTGTTGTTTTATGTATAGATATGCAGTTTCCAGAACCGATATTATATAACGTCTGATAAAGAAATCAAGTATGGTTTGGATAACTTTGTTTCATTGGTTGCTGCTATATAAATCTTGTTTATTAATAATTATAATGATACTAATAATCATCATAATAATAATATCAATTAAATAAAACAAAATAATATTAATAATAACAAACATAATAATAATACAATTAAAAATAAATAATAATATCATTATTCATTGCTTACAATTAAATAAAATTAAAAATAAATAATAATATCTTTATTCATTACTTAACCTCCACACTATCTGAATAGGAAATAAAGGAATTTCCTAAAGGTTTTTCTGTATTTGTTTTTTTTCTTTGTTGTTTTATGTATAGATATGCAGTTTTCAGAACGGATATTATATAACGTCTGATAAAAAAAATCAAATATGGTTTGGATAACTTTGTTTCATTTGTTGCTGCTATATAAATCTTGTTTATTAATAATTATAATAATACAAATAATCATCATCATAATAGTATTAATTAAATAAAACAAAATAATATTAATAATAACAAACATAATAATAATACAATTAAAAATAAATAATAATATCATTATTCATTGCTTAAGATTAAATAAAATTAAAAATAAATAATAATATCATTATTCATTGCTTAACCTCCACACTATCTGAATAGGAAATAAAGGAATTTCCTAAAGGTTTTTTTCATTTGTTTTTTTCTTTGTTGTTTTATGTATATATATGCAGATTTCAGAACCGATATTATTTAACGTCTGATAAAGAAATCAAATATGGTTTGGATAACTTTGTTTTATTGGTTGCTGCTATATAAATCTTGTTTAATAATCATTATAATAATACTAATAATCATCATAATGATAATATTAATTAAATAAAACAAAATAATATTAATAATAACAAACATAATAATAATACAATTAAAAATAAATAATAATATCATTATTCATTGCTTAGGATTAAATAAAATTAAAAATAAATAATAATATCTTTATTCATTGCTTAACCTCCACACTATCTGAATAGGAAATAAAGGAATTTCCTAAAGGTTTTTTCTGTATTTGTTTTTTTCTTTGTTGTTTTATGTATAGATATGCAGTTTTTTAGAACCGATATTATATAACGTTTGATAAAGAAATCAAATATGGTTTGGATAACTTTGTTTCATTTGTTGCTGCCATATAAATCTTGTTTATTAATAATTATAATAATACTAATAATCATCATAATAATAATTAAATAAAAAACAAAATAATATTAATAATAACAAACATAATAATAATACAATTAAAAATAAATAATAATATCATTATTCATTGCTTAGGGTTAAATAAAATTAAAAATAAATAATAATATCTTTATTCATTGCTTAACCTCCACACTATCTGAATAGAAAATACAGGAATTTCCTAAAGGTTTTTTGTATTTGTTTTTTTCTTTGTTGTTTTATGTATATATATGCAGATTTCAGAACCGATATTATTTAACGTCTGATAAAGAAATCAAATATGGTTTGGATAACTTTGTTTCATTTGTTGCTGCTATATAAATCTTGTTAATTAATAATAATAATTATAATCATCATAATCATAATAATAATAATATTAATTAAACAAAACAAAATAATATTAATAACAAACATCATAATAATAATATTAATTAAATAAAACAAAATAATATTATTAATAACAAACATAATAATAATAATACAATTAAAAAAAAATAATAATATCATTATTCATTGCTTAAGATTAAATAAAATTAAAAACAAATAATAATATTATTCATGGCTTAACCTCAACACTATCTGAATAGGAAATAAAGGAATTTCCTAAAGGTTTTTTGTATTTGTTTTTTTCTTTGTTGTTTTATGTATAGATATGCAGTTTTCAGAACCGATATTATATAACGTCTGATTAAGAAATCAAATATGGTTTTGATAACTTTGTTTCATTTGTTGCTGCTATATAAATCTTGTATAACAATAATATTTAAAAAATAAGACATAATAATAATATTATCATTATTCATTTAACCTCTAAAGTGTAAATGCTCTGTAGCTCTGAAGTTCAGGAATAGTTTTTTTAGGGCCTATTCTTGTTCTTAATTGCAGCCAATGTGCTTTTACTTGCACCAGGAGGCCCCTGCACCCCCACAGCTCCCTGTGCTACGTGTACACAGAGATGGGGGGCTGGGAGGGGTGGGGAGAGGAGCGATCATAGCACCATGCAGGGAAGTTCTCACAGTTTTATTACATATAAATGGGAGGGGCTAGGAAGTATGTGGGAGGAGGGGGCAGCTGGATAACTTCACAGAAAGAAGTGAACACAAAAGTATCACTGTTGATGACTGCAATTAGCAGGTTCTCCAGCAGATGGCAGCACCATGCATGTGCTTGAAAGTGGGAGTGCCACATAGCTAGTCTCTCAGCATTCTGAGATTAACCCTTGTTGTCCAAGGTCTTGAGAGCTTTGTGTTGAAAAAAAAAAAGCCTACAGCTAACGAAAAAACTTCACCTCAAAAAAACACAATCCTTATTATGATCATAGGAACTTTCTTTTTTTAATAGTTGGGACTAGCAACTTGCTTGAATGGACAGTTTGGAATATCATGTTTCCCAAAATCCCAATGCATGCTGAATAGACGCACTAAGGAAGGTCACCGATGGTGTGTTAAGTGCTATAACTCAGAGCAACCAGGTACCCTGTGTTCAGGGCTTCCAATAGAGGGGTACAGTCCTTCTATACCAGCCCCATGGGGTCAGGAGATGGGTCTGGGTCCAGCAGGGGCTGCCTGTTGGTGGCTCACACAACACCCTTCTCCCACTCTAAACTCTCGGCAAAGATACCATATTTATTGGCGTATAACACGCACTTTTTCTCCCTTAAAATCGGGGGAAAGTCGCGGGTGCGTGTTGTACGCTGATACCCCCCCAAAAAAGTGACAAAAATGTCAAGCGACGCGGGAAAATAGCGAGCGCCGCTGAAAAAGACCGAATCGCCGCCAAAAAAAACCGGAGCGCCGCCGGCGGAAAAGACCGAGCCGGCTGTTCGGCTCCGCTCGTAGTCCCGCCTCCCTGCGCTCGCTCCAGAAACAGCAGGGAGGCGGGACCGCGAGCGGAGCCGAACAGTCGGCTCGATCTTTTCCGGCGGCGCTTCGGTCTTTTTCGGCGGCGCTTCGGTCTTTTTCGGTGGCGGTGTCTTGGCGGCGGGAAATTTAAACGCGGGCAAGACTGCAAATGACGCTGGCAAGCTACAATGACAGTGGGCAAGCTACAATGACAGTGGGCAAGCTACAATGACAGTGGGCAAGCTACAATGACAGTGGGCAAGCTGCAATGACACTGGGCAAGCTGCAATGACACTGGGCAAGGCTGCAAATGACGCTGGGTAAGCTGCAAATGACGCTTAAATGTAAGGTTTTTTTTCCCCTAAACTTCCCTCCTAAAACTTTTTTTCCTTAAAATGCCCTCCTAAACTGGGGTGCGTGTTATACGCCAATAAATACGGTACTTCGTATCTTACAACATGCTGAGGAGGATCGTTCTGTCCGGGCTGCTGTCCGGCTTGTTCTCCAAGGGGTTTCCATGGTGGAACATGACCGCAAGTCTCATGTGATGTGATCTGGTAGTTGCTGGCCTTTGTTTTGGCATTTTCTGGGTACTTGGTGAGTAATGGGTGCGAGGACTGGGGGGGGGGGGGGATACTGTGAAAGATAAACGATTATTGATGGGGAAGAAGGGGGATCGGGAATGCTGGTAGAGGTGCTAAAGGCCTGCAGTATGCCAGGAATATATGGATTATTAGGAGGCCAAGGAGAGTCCTGACCTCTGCGCTATGTACAGTATCTCTCAAAAGTCAGTACACCCCTCACATTTTTGTAAATATTTTATTCTATCTTTTCATGTGACAACACTGAAGAAATGACACTTTGCTACAATGTAAAGTAGTGAGTGTACAGCTTGTATAACAGTGTAAATTTGCTGTCCTCTCAAAATAACTCAACACACAGCCAATAATGTCTAAACCGCTGGCAACAAAAGTGAGTACACCCCTAAGTGAAAATGTCCAAATTGGGCCCAAATAGACATTTTCCCTCCCCGGTGTCATGTGACTCGTTAGTGTTACAAGGTCTCAGGTGTGAATGGGGAGCAGATGTGTTAAATTTGGTGTTATCGCTCTCACTCTCTCATACTGGTCACTGGAAGTTCAACATGGCACTCATGGCAAAGAACTCTCTGAGGATCTAAAAATAATTGAAAAGAAAAGAATTGTTGCTCTACATAAAGATGGCCTAGGCTATAAGAAAATTGCCAAGACCCTGAAACTGAGCTGCAGCACGAGGACCAAGACCATACAGCGGTTTACCAGGACAGGTTCCACTCAGAACAGGTTTCACCATGGTCGACCAAAGAAGTTGAGTGCACGTGCTCAGCGTCATATCCAGAGGTTGTCTTTGGGAAATACACATACGAGTGCTGCCAGCATTGCTGCAGAGGTTGAAGGGGGGGGGGGGTCAGCCTGTCAGTGCTCAGACCATACGCCGCACACTGCATCAAATTGGTCTGCATGGCTGTCGTCCCAGAAGGAAGCCTCTTCTAAAGATGATGCATAAGAAAGCCCTACAGTCAAGCATAGTGGTGGGAGTGTCATGGTCTGGGGCTGCATGAATTCTGCCGGTGATGTGTCGAATTCTGTCCCCCGTCGGATAGTGTCCGCCCTGTACTACACTTGCGCAGTATGGAGGACAAGGGGATTCCGAAAATCTCCAAAGATGAACGGCGCCTGCGCTGTGAGTCCAGGTTCAAGCCCCACCATCCAAGTGGACATAGAGTTAGAATAAAAAATAGCAGAGCGAAGCGAGGCCATGCCTGAAGCGTGGCGAGTGAAGCGAGCCCACGAGGGGCCCTGTTACTATGTGCTACCGTATGTCCACTTGGATGGTGGGACTTGAACCTGCACTCACGGCGCAGGCGCCGTTCATCTTCAGAGATTTTCGGAATCTCCTTGTCCTCCGTACTGCGCAACTGCTACGCCTGCGCAGTACGGGGCGGACACTATCCGATGGCCGGACAGTTTTTGTCAGAACACTGGCACTGGCGAGCTACAGTTCATTGAGGGAACCATGAATGCCAACATGTACTGTGACATACTGAAGCAGAGCATGATCCCCTCCCTTCAGAGACTGGGCCGCAGGGCAGTATTCCAACATGATAACGACCCCCAAACACACTTCTGACCACTGCCTTGCTAAAGAAGCTGAGGATAAAGGTGATGGACTGGCAAAGCATTTCTCCAGACCTAAACCCAATTGAGCATCTGTGGGACATCCTCAAACAGAAGGTAGAGGAGCGCAAGGTCTCTAACATCCACCAGCTCTGTGATGTGTCATGGAGGAGTGGAAGAGGACTCCAGTGGCAACCTGTGAAGCTCTGGTGACCTCCATGCCCAAGAGGGTTAAGGCAGTGCTGGAAAATAATGGTGGCCACACAAAATATTGCCACTTGAGGCCCAATTTGGACACTTAGGGGTGTACTCACTTTTGTTGCCAGCGGTTTAGACATTAATGGCTGTGTGTTGAGTTATTTTGAGGGGACAACAAATTTACACTGTTATACAAGCTGTACACTCACTACTTTACATTGTAGCAAAGTGTCATATCTTCAGTGTTGTCACATGAAAATATATTATAAAATATTTAGAAAAATCTGAGGGGTGTACTCACTTTTGTGAGATTCTGTACATTACATACACCTGACCTCTGCACTATGTATATTACACATTCCTGACTTACAAGGTCTGCCTCACCATACACACTATTAGATTTTCTGCAGATGTTTGCCTTCAGATTTACCAAAACCATGCAAGGGCCTGCCTGATTGCATACACATTGAAACTCTTATGCCGCGTACACACGATCGGAATTCTCGTCGACGGAATTCCGCTCAAGCTGTCTTGCCTACACACGATCACACCAAATTCCGACGGTCAATAACAGCGGCATAAAACACGTTCGACGTCACTATAAAAGGGAAGTTTAATGCTTCCGAGCATGCGTCTAATTGTTTCCGAGCATGCGTCGGAATTTTGCGTGTCGGAATTGCATACACACGATCGGAAAATCTGATAGAAAGGTTTTCCGTCTGAAAAATTGAGAACAGGTTCTCTATTCAAAGTCCGTCGGAAATTCTGATAGAAAAAGACCGTTGGGCATACACACGGTCGGAAAATCTGATGAAAAGCTCCCATCGGACTGTTTCCATCAGAAATTCCGACCGCGTGTACGCCGCATTAAGGTTTGACCTCATATTATATGATTTTAGTAAATCTGAAGACAAAAATCTGCAGAAAATCTAATAGTATGTATGAGGGCTAAACCTTGATCAGAAATATACTACATTGCCAAAAGTATTGGGACACCCCTCCAAATCATTGGATTCAGGTGTATAAAGTCAAGCACCTAGGCATGCAGACGGCTTCTATAAACATTTGTCAAAGAATGGGTCACTCTCTCAGGAGCTCAGCGAATTCATGCGCGGTACTGTGATAGTTGCCAGATGTGCAATAAGTCCATCCGTGAAAATTCCTTTCTACTAAATATTCCACGGTCAACTGTTAGTGGTATTGTATCAACTGGGAACAACAGCCAATCAGCCAGAAAGTAGTATGCCACGTGTGTAGAAGTCACCAACTGTCTGCAGAGTCAATAGCTACAGACCTTCAAACTTCGTGTGGCCTTCAGATTAGCACAACAGTGCATAGAGAGCTTCATGGAATGGGTTGGAATGGCCGAGCAGCTGAATCCAAGCCTTACATCACCAAGTGCAATGCAAAGCGTCGGATGAAATGGTGTAAAGCACACTGCCATTGGACTCTAGATCAGTGCAGATGTGTTCTCTGGATTGACAAATCACACTTCTCTGTCTGACAATCCCATGGATGTGTCTGGGTTTGGTGGTTGCCAGGAGAACGGTACTTGCCTGACTACGTTGTGCAAAGTGGAAGGTTTGGTCGAGGGGGGATTATGGTGTGGGGTTGTTTTTCAGGGGGTGGGCTTGGCCCCTTAGTTCCAGTGAAGGGAACTCTTAAGGTGTCAGCCTACCAAGACATTTTGGACAATTTCATGCTCCCAACTTTGTGGGAACAGTTTGGGGATGGCCCCAACATGACTGCGCACCAGAGCAGAAAGCAAGGTTCATAAAGACATGGATGAGCGAGTTTGAGGTGGAGGAACTTGACTAGCCTGCAGAGTCCTGACCTCAACCCGATAGAACACTGGGATAAATTAGAGTGGAGACTGCGAGCCAGGTCTTCTTGTCCAGCACCAGTGCCTGACCTCACAAATGCGCTTCTGAAAAATGGTCAAACGTTCCCATAGACACACTCCTAAACCTTGTGGACATCCTTCACAGAAGAGTTGAAGCTGTTATAGCTGCAAAGGGTGGGCCAACACAATATTGACACAAAACAATCTTCTATGCTCAGACCCTTAGTCCATGTGTAGGTGGTGTAGCCAACCCTTTGGATAAAGTGTGAAAAGTCAAAGGCCTTGCTGCCCTCCTCATAACAATGGGTGTCTTTAAAGCTGAAACATATAGAAAAACAGGGAGGGCGCACCGACCTCATGCATTACCAAAGATAACATTTATTTCAATAGTAAAAACAAAGGTCATACTCACAAACAAACATTAAAAAAGGCTTAACATTACCCCACAAATTTGGAGCCTATTGCTGAGGCTCTGATGAAGAGGGTACTCCCTCGTAACGCGTAAGCCGTTTTGCGATGCCATCTGGTTCCTCCTAACACCCGGTCCAGGTTGCAGGTGTCTAGAAGTCACGGCTCAGAATTTGTGGAGTAATATTAAGCCTTTTTTAACGTTTGAGTATGACCTTTGTTTTTACTATTTAAATACATTTTATCTTTGGTAATACGCAAGGTCGGTGCGCCCTCCCTGTTTTTCTATATGTTTCAACTCCATATTGAACCTACTACGGACTATGGGTACACGCGCTCGGAAATTCCGACCACAAAATCAGTCTGATTTTTTCCGACGGATTTTGTCCGACACTGGTGTTGCGTACACACGGTCGGACAAAGTTGTCGGAAAATCCGATCATTCTGAACGTGGTGACGTTCATTGCGTATGACGGAACTACATAGAGGCTAGTAGCCAATGGCTTTGGTCTCGTAATTTGACGTGAGCATGCGTGGCACTTTGTCCGTCGGAATTCTCTACACACGATCGGAAACAGTCTGATCTGATTTTGTTGTCGGAAAATTTGAGAGCATGATCTTAAATTTTTTCCGTCGGAAATTCCGATGGAAAAAGTCCGATGGAGCCCAAACGCGGGCGGATTTTCCGACAACATGGTCCGATCGGACAATTTACGACCGTGTGTACGGGGGCTAAGACTGGAATGCCATTACAGTTCATGTGCGCGACGACAGAATTCAACGTCAGAAGTGACGTAATGTGTTGAATTGTTTTTTGTATGTGTTCTTTCATTTCTGAGCATGCCTAGTCTTGCTCTTCAGATTTTTTTTTTGTCAGAAAACCGTACTAATGAAAAGAAAATCGGACGTTGTGGTCACATGAGACAAAATTTTTTGTCTGCCGAAAATTCGTATTCGGCTTTTAAAAGCAGCATACTAACGATCAGAAAATCAGCAGATCGTTCATCGGACGAAATTTATCTTCAGATTTTCTGACCGTGTGTACGGCGTTTAGAGAGGGTAAGGTAAGCAAAACTCATAGGAGCAAATTTACTAATGTTTTCACTCAAGATTCGCACATTTTCAATTATGTGTAAATCATGATTTGTTTTGTGAATATTGTGTGACTTGTAAAATGTATAATAATTAATAATAAAGTGTACTGTTCATGTATACCCAGCAAATGCATTTTACTTGTTAAACCAAGTATTTCCTCTATCCAGCAAAAACTTCTACTTCCCCACTCAAATAATAAACAGTGATTCTTTTTAAACAACTTTATTGCAAAACACACACAGAACATTTGAACAGTTTGTAGTTTTTACAAAGAAAAGATTTTGTGAATCCACATGGTGAAAGTAATTCAAAATCCCCATTTGATTTTTTTTTGTTTTTTTTTTTGTTTAATATTTAAATAAAATATCTTCCCACCCCTCTCGACAAGCACGCATAGTCTTATAAATTCAACCTGCACCACACATGGTGCAAGGAGTGATTGCATAGGTATCAGTTACCCATTGACCCCTTACATGACACATGCAAGAGGGCAATACAAACAAGACAAAATCCCCTGAAATAGGGGAAAGAAGAGCCGGCTTCCTGCAAGTGAAAGGACACCCAAAGCAAATCATTGGAAATAATGACTGATATTGAACAAGAGGCTAAAGTTTGACCCCATAGGCAACTGCTAACATTTTGGGGCTTTTTTGTTTCCCTTTTTTTACATTAACTAGAGGCCAGATGTTCTTATAAACTAAATGGCCTTTCACATTAAGTCCCAGAATGTAAAAGGCCACCGGAGAACGGCATCATATTAGAGCGGCAAACTTCCGTGACAGAACGAAACTCAAGTCTCACATGGTAAGTATTGCAATGGAAAGTTCAGTCTCTTATGTGAGGCCTTCAAAGCTTTCCTACAGTTTGCTTTCAAGGGCCAAAGCTGATGTTTAATGTCAAACCAAAGGTCCAATAGAGGAACCTCCAGGAGAACAAGAGGAACCTCCGGGAGAACAAGAGGAACCTCCTGGAGAACAAGAGGAACCTCCGGGAGAACAAGAGGAACCTCCTGGAGAACAAGAGGAACCTCCGGGAGAACAAGAGGAACCTCCTGGAGAACAAGAGGAACCTCCGGGAGAACAAGAGGAACCTCCGGGAGAACAGTCTTTGCTTTGGTGGAATGTTATCTTTTTGTAAACAGGTCAAGATGTCAAATGCCAACATTTCGTTTTTTGGTTGTTTTTTTTCTGCCATCCTTTAAAAAAAATGAATTCATTTATGACTACCCAACCCAACTACCCTAATCCCCCACTGCTTTTTGGTACTATAATTCATCTCGCATCTTGTCACCTTTTGGCCTGACTAGTCTACCAATAAACAGAATGGAGTCCGTCTTGTTGTCTTTGATCAGGAAGACATAGGGGTGGTCAGCGTAGAAGAGCTTTGGTGTTTTCAGCTCTTCCCTGGAGTAGATGTCAGCATCAAAAGGATTTCCATCGGTGTCCCACTCCAGGGCAGTTGCATGAAACAGGCTGGCCAAGTAGAGATCCTTCTTGCCAGAGATTTTGGAAAAGTCAGCCTTGGTTTTGTCAATGGCTTCGGTCAGACCAAGTTCACCCAGGTGTTTCTAGAATGAAAATAAACACAGTCTTTAAAGTGGACATAAACTCAAAAGGTGAGGGTCGGATATAGGAAACATCTAGAAATGTTAAAGTGGCTGAAGGTTTTTTACCCCCCCCCCCACAGCCCCCTCCTAATACTCACCTGTGCTCCCTCTCGATCCAGCGATGTGCACAAGAGCATTGGCTGTCCTGGGATTCCCTCTCCTCATGGGCTGAGACAGCAGCGGGAGCTATTGGCTCTCACTGCTGTCAATCACAGCCAGTGAACCAATAAGGAGGAAGTAGGGGGAGGGACTGAGCCATGACTCTATGTGATTTGTGGACACATAAAGCAGGGCCCGGGAGCGAGCACACACCAGTGCCCCCATAGCAAGCGGCTTACTATTGGGGGCACTGGTCATGGGGAAGGAGCCAGGAGCACTGGTGGGGGGACCTGAGAAGAAGAGGATTTGGGCTGCTCTGTGCAAAACCATTACACAAAGCAGGTAAGTATGACATGTTTGTTTTTTTTTTTTTAAAAAGCCAAAATTTAATACCACTTTAATTATGCCACAGCAGTATTCTTAAAAAATCACCTTTTGCTTTGAATTGCTCCTGAAACATAGCAGTGCACTTCCTGGTCTGGGGTTGTGCATGATTATTTATAGCTGTATATCTGCAATGTGAGATCATCTAAAGTTGGATACACACTATACAACTTTTGTTGTTTGATTTTCTTTAGATTTACCAAAACCATGCAGTGCAAGGGCCTGCCCGATTGCATACAAATTGAAACTGTTTAGGTTTGACCTCATATTATATGGTTTTGGTAAATCTAAAGGAAAAAATCTAAAGAAAATTGCATAGTGTGTATCCAGCTTTAGGCAGTGGTTCACAACCTCAGTTCACAAGTACCCCCAACAGGCCATGTTTTCAGGTTATCCTTTACTTTGCACAGCTGCTTTAAATCAATATCAATGATTGGTATTGATAAGAGCTATTATATCTAAGCGAAGTTCTCAAAACATGGCCCGTTGGAGGGTACTTGAGGACCGAGGTTGAAAACCACTGATCAAAGGCACTGCTGCCTCTGATGATTATTCTGAACAGATTTGGAGTGGGATTTGCTTCCTTTGCTTTCCTTTTGTTGGCATAGCTTCCACACTTCAAGTTCTCTCAAAAAACAAGTGTATTCATTTGCAGCACAAAGATGTTAACAGACATCCCCAATATGCAGGATATAATCAGTTGACTGTACTTGGTAAAAATGCTATTGGCACACTCAAGTTGTTGACAAATTAAAGCGGTTGTATACCCGCATTTTTTTAAAAAAAAAAAACTGTAAGGCAAAAGGCATAAAAGGCATAATGAGCTAGTATGCACCGCACACTAGATCATTATGAAATACTTACCTTAGAACGAGGCGTTGGCAGCTGATCCCGGTCACAGCCAAGGGAGCCGACATTCCCCCTCGGCCTGTCTTCCGGGTTCGCGGCTCCGGCACTGCGAGTGGCCGGAGCAGCAATATCATCACTCCCGCGCATGCGCGCGGGAGACTTCTTTCCGACAAGGTCCGACAGCATCTGGCGGACCTTCAGCCGGACCTTCACAGCGCATGCGCCGCTGACATCAGTGACTGCATGCAAAGTGAATATCTCCTAAACCGTACAGGTTTAGGAGATTTTCATTTTAGCTACAGGTAAGCCTATAATAAGGTAAAAATATTAAAAAAAGGGTATACAACCACTTTAACTCATTTAGATTACACTTTTACATATAAAAGCTGAGTTGAATCACGGTGATAAGAGATTGTTTTTATTATACAAATTGGTGGAGTTGAATGTTTTTCTTGAAGGGTTGAAATTATGGAAATACCAGGTGCTATGGTAAACCAAATGAGTCCCATTAAATATGTTAAACTTTAGAGGTACTTTTTTAAGCATAACTTGTAGAATGATAGAGTCGAAAACTTGGCACTGAAATAACGGACTGAAGTTTAATTGTTGGGATGAACATGTAAAGCCCCATACACACGGTCGGATTTTCCCATGGATTCTGTCCTATCTGACAATGTTGTTGGAAAATCCGACCGTGTGTAGGCACCATCGGACAGTGTACGTCGGATTGTCCGACGGACAAAGTCCTATCTCCTGCTGGATAGATTTTTCGACAACAAAGTCCGATCACACCAAATCCGATCGTGTGTATCGAATTCCGACGGACAAAGTGCTACGCATGCTCAGATCACATTACAAGACCAAAGCTATTGGCTACTAGCCTCTACGTAGTCCCGTCGTAGGCAACAAACGTCACCACGTTCAGAATGATCGGATTTTCCGACAACTTTGTCCGACCGTGTGTGTGCAACACCAACATCAGACAAAGTATGACGGACAGGATCCGACGGACCTGGTCCTCGGATAATCCGCGCATGTGTATGGGGCTTAAGTGATGGAAATTATTAGTTTGGCTGAGGCTGTTGGATTTAACTATTGTAAAAGTAAAAGAGTTATATAATTCGTAAGGGCACCTTAAATAATCTTATGGGCAAAGTGACTGGTTCGATATCTCAATGCATAGAATGATGAAGATAAAGTTCAGATTCTACATATTAAACAAAGATGGTGGAAGGTTATCTCTAAAATACTGCATGAAGTCAGCCGATCAGATGATGTAAATGAATGTTTGTTTTTACACCTGGGGCCAAATATTTTGTTTGGATTTCATTCAAGATATTCAGCTGGGGTTGAGTATAAGAAATAATACATATGAAGAGTTGGGTGGTGCGTAGGGTTAGTTTGATTATATGGTACAAATGAGATAATTGGTTGAGTTTAAAAAAATGTAATGTTAAAGCTAAATGTTTGGTTTGAATCTTGATGAATCATAGAGCTGGACTTACCTGAAGGTCATGACTGACTTCCAGGCTGACTTTGGGCAGGGACACTGCAACTGCCCTCCTCTGCATCTTCCCAAGCCAGGTTTTGACCTGTTCTCTGGTCAGGAGTTTCTCCACTCTCTCCATGGGTTCTACATGGTAAGGCATAATGAAGACCATGCTGGACAACTTGTGGGCCAGGGGCATCTCCAGGATTTGAAGGCTGTGGGTCTCATCTTCATAGTAATTGTACAGACCTAAAGGCAAAATCACAAGAGATGGTAACCATAGGATATGTTTCATGATTGTCGCACACATTAAAAATGCTTCAACACATTAAAAATGATTACTATGTCATATATGGTAATAAAATAGGTGATATCCATGGTTATGCCCTATCCATGGAAATTTAGAGCATAGATATGTTGCAATAGATTATGGCCCCTGAAACAACCAGAGAGCTTCTCTGAAGTTTTAATAAGAAATATCTAAAAAGATTAGAACATTTTTAAAGCCAAACTCAAGCCAGCACTTTTTTCTTTTGGGAAAAGTCAATAAGGGTTACAATTTATCATCTGCTATTGCTTTCGGTCTCCCCATTATCTGCACTCCTTCTTTTCTTGTCTAAGTGACTCTACAGTGCAGTCACAAATACCTGTAAAATCTGAGTTTCTAAAGAATACCCACTATAAAAATAAAACATGGAGCTGGGCTTAAACTCCTGAGTTTTTAAAGTCTTCCATTTAAATAATATAGTATCTCATAAGGAATAATATTCCTATTGAGGTTTCGCTCAAGTTGTCATCACGATTTTTAGTTACATACCTGTGCGGTGCATCATGGGGACAGCCACGGTGAAAGAGCGGGTCACCATGAAGCCACGGTTGTCAACCATCTTGTGGTGGAACTTCTCATCCCAGTGAGCTATGGAATAAAGCAAAACTTTAATTATCATGAACATTCTAACTAGAGAATTTCTTTAGACAAAGCCTATTTGCCTTGAATACTTACGCTTGAAGAACATGGCGTTCACAATGAGGGCTCCATCCGTCTTCGCCACGTCACTGGTCACCTCGGGGAGCTTGCCATCGGTAGTCTGAGAGGCCCACTCATTGATGGACTTAAGGGCGCTTCTCTTGTCTCGGAAGTTAATCTTGGAGTGCTCGTAGTTGTAGTGCTTTTTGCTGTTCTTCACAAAGTCATCAGAGAAGCTGATGGAGCTTGGGCCGTAGAGGCGGTTTCCAATTTTCCAGGTGACATTACGGACAGTGGAATTACTAATTTCGTTAAGGAGCTCGGCCAGGCCAGCATGGACAAGGTCATCACTCAGCTTGTCAACGCTAAGGACTGCCTTGGCCTGGGCGGCAGTGCTGGCTTTGCCGCCAAGGTTCACCAGACCAAGAGAAGAAGCCACCACAACTGGTGAGAGCAGGATGTTCTCAACATCTTTGTCCTTGGCCATGGTTTGATAGAGGTTGAATGCCAGGTTAGCACTTCGGTCAGCAATGGTGCTGGCATGTTCACTGATCTTCTTCTCTGCAGGAGCCTCTTTGGCTGCTTTCTCCACCGCTTTCTTATTTACTGCTGCATCCACAGCGAACAGGAGGCCAAGAGCCAAGAATTTGATCATCCACATGGTGCTTTTAATTGTCGGAAGCAGTGATGCAACTCTGAAAAAGAAGAGAAGAACATTCAAACATTAAGGACAATTGTGGCATATAATGACATATTTTCCTTTCACCATTAAAATGTTGGAGGTCAGATGAGAATAAAATGAATCCATGAAAGCTTAAGCACAATGCAAGCTCTTTGTCTTGCATTGCTTTTTGTGTATGTTTTTTACTTGTGGATAATCTTGGCTTTTTATTTTTATAATTGTTTATTTCAGGTTGTAATTAAAAGCAAAATATAAGTGCTGAACCCCAAAAATCTAATGAAATTCAATAAATTCATGTCAATTTTGCTGCTAGTTTGTCTTGTTATTGCATTAATACTTCACATGTTCCTCTGGCGAAGACACACCCATTCTCTTCCCTGCCCTGGGGGTTGAGTTAATATAAACCTGCAAATTGGGTTTAGACTGGAATTTGCCAACAATTAGTCAATGAATTACAAAAAAAGAGTAACTAATGTTGCTCAAAGGCATTTTTGCCCAAACTGAAAAAAGGTAAAAATAAAAATCCTATTTTAATTTACTTGACTATTGTGCATTTAAACACACACCCCATCCCACTATTTCAAACATGAAATTAAATAAAGAACTTAATAGGGCATTGCATTTAACTGACGCTGCCCCACCCTGCATGTTAGCTAAATTAAATAGCCTGGGGCTTTAGTTTCACAGTGAGCAACTAAATCTAGCATCTGAGTCACTCGTTCTATGCTCTATGCCAACTTTTGCAATAAAAAAGCCCATCCAAAACATTTTAAGTCATAGACAGGACATGGAATTTAGAAGCAATAATCTTCACGCCGGAGACAGGACATGGCATGCCATGGCAATTGGAACACCAGTTTTTAATGGTCTTAAAAGATGTTTCCAACTTTCAAAATTAAAAAGGAACATCTACTTCCATCAACCAGCTATTCTGATGACAATGTCACCAACTCTGTGCACCCCATCTCAAGTGAAATCCCCCCCCATTGCATCAGCAATAGGGGATATATGTAAAAATCTTCTGCTTTTAACCTGCAAAAGGAAGAAAAATTGACCCTTTAAATGGTTTTGGATAAGCTGCATGAACTATTTTCAAATGACCTTCATTTATGGTTGACTACTGTTCCCCAAGCCCAGAGCAGCTTGGGATGATACCCAGTACTGAGAAAGAGAGGAGAATGTGGATTCGATATACCTTTATAGAGATTCTTAGTGAGGTCAACTTTTGCAATTTTCATTCTGAAAGAAACAGACAAATGAAGCAGATTGCCACACAACACAATTTAGCACCAGCAGATGTAGAAGCCCTGTTGTATGTCAATGAGACCCTACTGTGGTTCTTAATGCCACTGCCCCTAGTGGCGGGATACTATTAGTGCTGGCAGGATTGGAGGGAGGGGGCAGACATGGGTGGGGGATGCTGATGTGGCATAGTCTGAATGCTCTCTATGTGTTTATCCATTTCTAGCCATAATGTATCCCAGCATTGTCTCGGGCAGCACAGCCCTTGATGTCTATGATCTCATGGAAAATAAAAAAGAATAACAAAGGAAAAGGATGTGTAGTGTGACGGAACAATAGACAAAACACTAAGCAAAACAGCCATCTCCTGTCTGATGTTGTTAACCCTTTTTGCTTGTTATTGCATTTATCATCGTGTTTTCTTCTAAAGTAAAGGTATTTCTTCGGCACACTATGGAGCATCCCATAGCAATCAAACCTCACCATTCATTATTGCACCATCATTACTCTTGGTATAGCTGTATTTGCTAAGCCCAAGGAATCCCAAGTATTGACAATTAGACTTATTCAGCAAGGTAATGAGTATTGATGATGTGTTTAATGCAGTAATCCCAAGGGACCAGTCTGGTAAGGAAAATTAACTGGATGCCATGGATTACTGCACATTGGTTCTCTACCATACTGCAGAACTCATTATGTAACAAACCTTATCCTACCCCCTGCATTAATCTAAAGGAAAGTTGTATAATGTTTGGCCATCCAGTTAATGCAGGGGGTAGGTACGGTTTTGTTACATGAAATTTACAAAAAACGGAGAGTGCAAAATCTGGTGCAGCTGTGCATAGTAGCCAATTAGCTGCTTACTTCAGCTTCTTTAATTAAATTTTGACATATAAATCTGGAAGCTGATTGGTTTCTATGCAAAGTTGCACCAGATTTTGCACACTCCAGTTGGTAGAGAAACAATTAATACTCTTTACCTTGCCGAATAAGGGTCACTATATAAAATTTTGTAATATGTGGACCTAGCTAAACTATCTATTCAGTCTATATACAATCAGGCAGACTCTTGCACTACATAGTTGAAGGTAAATCCAAAGGAAATAGAATAAGAAAATTGTATAATGTATGGCCAGGTTTAGGGTCACTATATACGTTACAAGAATCTGACCGTACAATTTTTAGATTTACCAAAATGTTGTAATATGTGGACCTAGCTAAACTATCTATTCAGTCCAATCAGGCAGACTCTTGCACTACATAGTTGAAGGTAAATCCAAAATAAATTGAATAAGAAAATTGTATAATGTATGGCCAGGTTTAGGGTCAGTAGATACGTTACAAGAATCTGACCAAACTATTTTTAGATTTACCAAAATTTTGTAATGCGCTAAACTATCTATTCAGTCTATATCCAATCAGTCAGGCTCTTGCACAACACAGGTGCTGGTAGATCCAAAGGAAATTGTACAATCATATCGTAACATGGGTGGGGAGCTTTGGCTGGGATTTGTAGAACTACAAATCCCAGCAAGCATTGATGGAGCAATAAAAGGGAATTCATCCTTGGATTCCCAAGCATAACACAAGGAGCTGGGTTGCCTGTCTATACATGCAATTTGCATTGTCAAGAATCCTACTTTCTGCAGGACAGCCAACCCCCACTACCCATCCCACACTATAGCCTGTGGAATGCCCAACTAGGCAAAGGGCAGCATGCAAAGTGCAATGGTAGGTGGTCTAGGAAGGGCATCGCCATTTTCTTCAATTGTAGGGAAGTTTCCTTTCGATTCTTCCCAAAATGTTTCCAACTATAATTTTGGATTATAAAAGTACAGTATAAGCAGCGAAGCATTTGACTGGCTATAATGCAACCATAGGCTTGCAAAATACTTGCTCTTAACAGTAGCATCATCTAACATACATGTAATTATATATCTGTTCAGTCGGGTCTGGCTCTCCGCGGTTCTACGGGCCACCTCCCTGGACATTACACTTGAAAGCCTTCCAATAAAATTTTTATCGTTTGCCTAAGTAGTTTCCCAGCTCTTTTCTCAGTCCTCCCCAATTGCCCTGCTTGAAATTTGCATGCAGAATGTGCTAACACATATGCATGGCCAATTTATAACATACATACATCCATGCAAAGAGTAATGTATAGTGCAATATTATATAACAATCAACAAGAATTTGCTATTAAATGGCCTGACGGCACTACATTTTTAATAAAGTGAGATCTCACTGGCTGCTACCGTCACCACTGCTCCATGCAACGCATTTATTACCGTATTTATTCCTAATTTGCAAATGCATTGCAACAACTCTATGGAAGTATGCGGTGAAGTTAGTACCATATACGTGCAATGGAAGCCAAGCACAAGCCAGCTGATGCAGCAATTATTCCGCATGAATCAAGCTATGGATTCCAGTGTACAGAACTATACTGTAGTCAGAGCCCCCGTCCTCCCACCCCAGTAAGGATGGCTATAGGTGACATACCTCAATAGTGGAAGCTATAGAGCTGTCCCTCTGCTGAGCTGTCCTCCTCTGTACCTGCGTGTCTATGCCCTGCTCATCCAACAGCCCTGCATATATACCCTGCAGAGGAAAGTTCTGGAAGTTTGGAAAAAACTTTATTTAAATGAGGGACTTTGATGCCCCCCTCCCTTCGCCCTCTGACGTCTCCAGTCCTCCTCCTGTGGTTATCCAGCCCCTCAGCTTGCTTGAGACAACCCCTGACATTCCTTTCCCTGACAATGGATACTTGTATCTGGATTGTTATATGAGGGATGCAGAGAATGGGCCTCGTAGCCTGCAGATTAGACGTTCCATCGACTGATTCAACACGAAATCGATTGCACAGATTTCTTTGGCCAACGCAGCGAGCATGCCGTAAAAGATTTACTCCATTAAAAAAAGGAAAATAAGAAAACAATTCTTTGTAAAAAAATATTTTAACATGCAAAATCAATTTTTGCTCGTTCTATGGACCTGACAAACTTGCTGTCCTAGGGTGACAATGTTGTTTCTTTATAGATACAGTACAGTGAGCGTTGTCACCCTAGGAGAGGACGTTTGGTAATGACAGGATCAATAGGTTGAAATAAAGAAACTGACTGAAAAAAAGAAAAAGTAATTTAGCTGCCACATCTATTATTATTATTATTATACAGGATTTATATAGCGCCAAGAGTTTACACAGCGCTTTACAACATAAGGGCAGTCAATATAATTACAATACAATCTAAGGCTGCATTCACACCTGAGCGTTTTGTCGCCTGAAGCTAGAAAACGCTAAAGGGGAAAAAATACATTATTCTCTATGGAGATGCTCAAACAAGTTCCGGACCCTTTTTTGTCGCTCGAATCGGGCAGATTTGGGCGTTTTTCTTCTTTTTACATTGGTGACCTTTTGCTCTGCACAAAATCGCGGCAAAACGCATTCAAAAACACAGCGAATCGCGGTAAAAACCGCCGCAATTCGCACGATTTTCTGCCTGAAAACGCTACGCTCAGGTGTGAATTCAGCCTAATAAAGTATGAATCAGAGGGCCCTGCTCTAGAGACTCAACCAGATGTACTGAGATGCAATTCTTGTATCATCTGCAATATATTACATTTTTGTTTTCAGGTTTACGGGCTGTTTTACACTTGCTTTAAGCCCCATACACACGGTCGGACAATCCGCGGACCAGGTCGGTCGGATCCTGTCCGTCATACTTTGTCTGATGTTGGTTTTGCGTACACACGGTCGGACAAAGTTGTCGGAAAATCCGATCATTCTGAACGTGGTGACGTTTGTTGCCTACGACAGGACTACGTAGAGGCTAGTAGCCAATAGCTTTGGTCTTGTAATGTGATGTGAGCATGCGTAGCACTTTGTCCGGTCGGACAACCGTACACACGATCGGATTTGGTGTGATCGGACCGTGTTGTCGGCAAAGCTTTCCAGCAGGAGATAAGACTTTGTCCGTCGGACAATCCGACGTACACTGTCCGATGGTGCATACACACGGTCTGATTTTTCAACAACATTGTCCGATCGGACAGAATCAATGAAAAAGTCCGACCGTGTGTATGGGGCTTTAGACTGCGGTGCCCTCTAAAGAGAAATATAGATTTGGATTGCTTGTCACAGGGCTTTTGACAGGCGGTGAGGAAGTTGTTATATCGCCACTGTAATGACGCTCTACCGTGCTGCAAATTCAAGCTTGCACGCGGTTGCAGCCTGTCCTCATTAAACTCAAAGGGCGAGTCTGACAGGTGGTGCAGCCTGTCACGCTGCATCCCTCATTAAAAATTCTGCAAACCACCTTGTTCAGCCCCAGCCAGGTGTATTTTGCCAAATCAAGTGGCAGTGGGGGCACCTAGAGACCTAAGATAACTGAACCCTGGTTACTTTCTGAAGCGCTCAGTGTAGTCAGTGCAACAAGCAAGCAAGGTTGCAATGTACCATAATGGTTCTCAGCTGGCTGGGCCCATTCACACTTTGCCATTCATGTGCATTACATTGATGCATGCACAGCAATGTAAATTGATGCCACCATATCGCACTAATGCATTTAATGTGATTTGCTGTGCACGGTAATGTTCTAGTGTGAGTGGACCCATTATTGATCTCACAATGCTCTAATTGTTTGTGATTTATTTGAATGTCTATAGGCCTTGTTCTGACCGTAGAAAGGAGATGTTATATGGTGTAGAGTGCTGGTGGAGCTCCCAGCTTGTTTGAACACCTGAAGCACTTCCTTAATGTACAGAACTTTCTAGACGTCTGCGTGTTAGCTTAAGGGTAAAGGGGGGGGGGGGGGTTTACAAAAAACCTACAAGACGTCTTTCAGATGCTGAGCCCTCCCTCCATTGCAGCACATTACACTGTACTGTGTGGAGGTCACAGCTCGGACCTTCTGTAGCTCAATGGGATTATTCATTTCTGTCTCGGATGATATTAAAGGAAAAGCAAGATGAAGGGCACATTCACTGGTTTGCTGTGAGTTAACACGTGTTAGGTGACACGTTATTGTATGTTGGGTTAGTTAAGGCAGTGCCTTGAAAATTGTACTGGCAATGTACCCCAAAGGCTCGTCTTACACGTGCGATGCCCTCTGAAGAGCAATCAGAGAGTATTTGGGTGGCAAGGAGGAGTTATGATATGAAGCCTCCTCACTGCCTAATTTAACCACTTCAATACAGGGCTTTTAAACACCCTTCCTTACCAGAGCACTTTTTGCGATTCGGCACTGCGTCGCTTTAACTAACAATTGCGCGGTCGTGCGACGTTACACCCAAACAAAATTGACGTCCTTTTTTTCCCACAAATAGAGCTTTCTTTTGGTGGTATTTGATCACCTCTGCGGTTTTTATTTTTTTGCGCTATAAACAAAAGAAGAGCGACAATTTTGAAAAAAAACACAATATTTTTTACTTTTTGCTATAATAAATATCCCATTTTTTTTTAAAAAAAAAAAAAAAAAAATAATTTTTTTCCTCAGTTTAGGCCGATACGTATTCTTCTACATATTTTTGGTAAAAAAAATCGCAATAAGCGTATATTTATCGGTTTGCGCAAAAGTTATAGCGTCTACAAAATAGGGGATAGATTTATTGAATTTTTTTTTTTTTTTTTTTACCAATAATGGCGGCGATCTGCGATTTTTTTTTCGTGACTGCGACATTGCGGCGGACACTTCGGACACTTTTGACACATTTTTGGAACCATTCACATTTACACAGCGATCGTTGCTATAAAATTGAAATGATTACTGTGTAAATGTGACTGGCAGGGAAGGGGTTAACACTAGGGGGCGCTGTAGGGGTTAATGTGTTCCCTAATAGAAGTGATTCTAACTGTGGGGGGAGGGGACTCAAGGGGAGAAGACCGATCATGTGTTCCTCCGTACTGGGATCACATGATCGGTCTCCTCTCCGCTGACAGGACCGTGGAGCTGTGTGTTTACACACACGGTCCACGGTCCCGCACGGTCCATAACGGGCAATCGCGGGTGCCCGGGCACCCGCACCGGGTCCCGAGCGATGCCGCGGGCGCGCGCGCCCCCCAGGCGGTCGGGAATCCGAGGACGTCATATGACGCCCACCCAGGATGGTAAATCCACCTTGTGGGCGTCATATGAACATGAAGCGGTAATGAAGTGGTTAACCCGGTAAATGCCACACCATAGCGATGAAATTGCATTATACGTGGTGGCGGGGCAATGGCGGTGAGGCTGTTTGCTGCATCTGAAAAGCACAGCGTTTTGCCCATGATGTATACAGTGCCTTGAAAACGTATTCATACCCCTTGAAATTTTCCACATTTTGTCATGTTACAACCAGAAAGTAAATGTATTTTATTGGGATTTTATGTGATAGACCAGGGATATGTAATTAGCGGACCTCCAGCTGTTGGAGAACTACAAGTCCCATTAAGCATAGCAGGACCCTGACAGCCACAAGCATAACACCCAGAGGCATGATGGGACTTGTAGTTTTGCAACAGCTGGAGGTCCGCTAGATACATATCCCTGTGCTAGACCAACACAAAGTGGCACATAATTGTGAAGTGGAATGAAAATGATAACTTGTATTCAAAATTTTTTACAAATAAATATGCATTTGTATTCAGTCCCCCCTTTTTTTTTTACTTTATATCTTTATTAGTTTTTTTTTCAAATTTACAACACAATCATATACCGCATACATTTAAAATTTTAGAAGGGAAAAAATAAAATAAGGGTCCAAGCTCCCCTACATAAATAACTGGATTTATATCTGTTATTCTTCCCCTAAATCACACCTACTCCACCAATCTTCAGCCCCCTTTACTCTGATATCCCTAACTAAATCCCGTGGAACCAATTGCCCTCAGAAGTCACCTTATTCGTAACTAGAGTCCACCTGTGTGTAATTTAATCTCAGTATAAATACAGCTGTTCTGTGAAGCCCTCAGAGGTTTGTGAGAGAACCTTAGTGAACAAGCAACATCATGAAGGCCAAGGAACACACCAGACAGGTCAGGGATAAAGTTGTGGAAACGTTAAAGCAGGGTTATTTTATAAAAAAAATATCCCAAGCTTTGAACATCTCATGGGGCACTGTTCAATCCATCATCAGAAAATGGAAAGAATATGGCACAACTGCAAACCTACCAAGACGTGACCGTCCACCTAAAATGACCGGCCGGGCAAGGAGAGCATTAATCAGAGAAGCAGCCAAGAGGCGGATGGTAACTCTGGAGGAGCTGCAGAGATCCACAGCTCAGGTGGGAGAATCTGTCCACAGGACAACTATTAGTGGTGCACTCCACAAATCTGACCTTTATGGAAGAGTGGCAAGAAGAAAGCCATAAGAAGTCCTGTTTGCAGTTTGTGAAAAGCCATGTGGGGGACACAGCAAACATGTGGAAGAAGGTGCTCTGGTCAGTTTAGACCAAAATGTAACTTTTTGGCCTTAAAGCAAAACACTATGTGTGGTGGAAAACTAATGCCGTGTACCAGTGGCGGCCCGTCCATAGGGGGCGCCCGGGCGCCGCCCCCCCCCTCCTTGCAGTTAAAAAAAAAAAAAAAAAAAATAAAAAAAAAAGTTCAAAAAAAAAAAAAAAATGTATTTAAACATGTCCCTTTAAGGGCGCCATGTCCCTTTAAGGGCGCACAGTGCAGTATGCACCGCTCTATCACCAATAGATAGATTCATGCATTGCATGAATCTATCTATTGGTCACCTCTGCCGCCCCCTATTCAGGTGTCCGGCCCCTGATCGGGCGCCGGGCATCTGAATTACAGTCGGGGGGGTGTTGCGGGAAGCGCCCCTATTAGAGCTGTAAGCTCTAATAGGGGACCCTATTAGAGCGGTGGGCTCTAATAGGCTTCCCTAAGTGTAAACAGCGGGCGCACGGCCGTGCGTTCGCTGATTACACAGTATTGTGTTAGAGAAGCGAATACATCGCTTCCCTAACACAGACCCGCCTCTCAGCCAATCAGGTTGCCAGGTCTGTTACCTGTCACCTGATTGGCTGAAGTCACAGGCGCTGTGATTGGACGCTAGGCGTCCAATCACCTAGCGTCCAATCACAGCAGAAGAAGACAGGAGGAGCGCGGGAGAAGACATCCGACGGAGACACCGCTCGTCGCCTGACGCCGTCACCAGCTGCACACCGGGACAAGGTAAGTGCAGAGGGCAGGCAGGGGGCACAGTGGCAGCACTTAAGGGGCACAGTGGCAGAACTTGGGGCACAATGGAAGCACTTAAGGGGCACAATGGCAGCACTTAAGGGGCACAATAGCAGCACTTAAGGGGCACAATGGCAGCACTTAAGGGGCACAGTGGCAGAACTTAAGGGGCACAATGGCAGCACTTAAGGGGCACAATGGCAGCACTTAAGGGGCACAATGGCAGCACTTAAGGGGCACAATGGCAGAACTTGGGGCACAATGGCAGAACTTGTGGCAGAACTTGGGGCACAATGGCAGCACTTAAGGGCACAATGGCAGCACTTAAGGGGCACAATGGCAGCACTTAAGGGGCACAATGGCAGCACTTAAGGGGCACAATGGCAGAACTTGGGGCACAATGGCAGCACTTAAGGGGCACAGTGGCAGCACTTAAGGGGCACAATGGCAGCACTTAAGGGGCACAATGGCAGCACTTAAGGGGCACAATGGCAGAACTTGGGGCACAATGGCAGCACTTAAGGGGCACAGTGGCAGAACTTGGGGCACAGTGGCAGAACTTGGGGCACAGTGGCAGAACTTGGGGCACAGTGGCAGCGTTTGATGGGCACAGTGGCAGCGTTTGATGGGCACAGTGGCAGCGTTTGATGGGCACAGTGGCAGCGTTTAATGGGCACAGTGGCAGCGTTTGATGGCACAGTGAGGCTGTTTGTTTGCGCCCCCCCAAAAATTTTGAGCACCAGCCGCCACTGCCGTGTACACACGGTCGGAATTTCCGATGGAAACAGTCCGATGGGAGCTTTTCATCGGAGTTTCCGACCGTGTGTATGCCCATCGGTCTTTTTCTGTTGGAATTTCTGACGGACTTTGGATTGAGAACCTGTTCTTAATTTTTCCGACGGAAAACCTTTATATCGGATTTTCCGATCGTGTGTATGCAATTCCGACAAGCAAAATTCCGACGCATGCTCGGAAACAATTTGACGCATGCTCAGAAGCATTAAACTTCCCTTTTATAGTGCAGTTGAACGTTTTTTTAAGGCGTGGTTTTATTGGCGGTCGGAATTTGGTGTGACCGTGTGTAGGCAAGACAGTTTGAGCGAAATTCCATCGGAATTCCGACGGGAAAACCACCAGAGCTTTTTCCGACGAGAATTCCGACCACGTGTACGCGGCATAACACTGCACATCACCCTGAACACACCATCCCGACCGTGAAACATGGTGGTGGCAGCATCATGTTGTGGGGACGCTTTTCTCAGCAGGGACAGGGAAGCTGGTCAGAGTTGATGGGAAGATGGATGGAGCCAAATACAGGACAATCTTAGAAGAAAATCTGTTAGAGTCTACAAAAGACTTGAGACTGGGTCGGAGGTTATCTTTCTAGCAGGACAACGACCCTAAATATACAGCCAGAGCTACAATGGAATGGTTTAGATCAAAGCATATTCATGTGTTAGAAATGCCCAGTAAAAGTCCAGACCTAAATCCAATTGAGAATCTGTGGCATGACTTGAAAATTGATGTTCACAGATGCTCTCCATCCAATCTGACAGAGCTACAACTATTTTGAAAAAAAGAATGGGCAAAAATGTCACTCTTTAGATGTGCAAAGCTGGTAGAGACATCTCCAAAAAGACTTGCAGCTGTAATTGCAGAAAAAGGTGGTTCTACAAAGTATTAACTCAGGGGGGCTGAATACAAATGCACGCCACACTTTTCACATATTTATTTGTAAAACATTTTGAAAAACATTTATCATTTTCCTTCCACTTCAAAACTATGTGCCGCCAGTGTGTGTTGGTCTATCACATTCAATCCTGAGGCTGGCTGACGGGAGCTGAGGCTGGCTGACAAGGGAGCTGAGGCTGGCAGACAGGGGAGCTGAGGCTGGCGGATAGGGGAGCTGAGGCTGGCAGACAGGAAGCTGAGGCTGGGGGACAGGAGAGCTGAGGCTGGCGAACAGGGGAGCTGAGGCTGGCGAACAGGGGAGCTGAGGCTGGCAGATAGGGGAAGCTGAGGCTGGTGGACAGGAAACTGAGGCTGAAGGACAGGGGAGCTGAGGCTGTTGGACAGGGGGGCTGAGGCTGGTGGAAAGGAAACTTAGGCTGGTGGACAGGGGAACTGAGGCTGGTGAACAGGAAACTTAGGCTGGCGGACAGGGGAGGTAAGGCTGGCAGACAGGGAAGGTGAGGCTGGCTGTCAGGGGAACTGAGGCTGGCAGACAGGGGAGCTGAGGCTGGCGGACAGGGGAGCTGAGGCTGGCAGACAGGAATTTGAGGCTGGGGGACAGGGGAGCTGAGACTGGCGGACAGGGGAGCTGAGGCTGGCGGATAGGGGAGCTGAGGCTGGTGGACAGGGGAGCTGAGGCTGGTGGACAGGAAACTTAGGCTGGCGGACAGGGGAGGTGAGGCTGGCAGACAGGGAAGGTGAGACTGGCTGACAGGGGAGTTGAGGCTGGCGGACAGGGGAGCTGAGGCTGGTGGACAGGAAACTGAGGCTGGTGGACAGGAAACTGAGCCTGGTGGACAGGGGAGCTGAGGCTGGTGGACAGGAAACTGAGCCTGGTGGACAGGGGAGCTGAGGCTGGTGGACAGGAAACTGAGCCTGGTGGACAGGGGAGCTGAGGCTGGCGGACAGGGGAGCTGAGGCTGGTGGACAGGGGAGCTGAGGCTGGCAGACAGGGGAGCTGAGGCTGGTGGACAGGAAACTGAGCCTGGTGGACAGGGGAGCTGAGGCTTGGGGGACAGGAAACTTGGACTGGCAGACAGGGGAGCTGAGGCTGGTGGACAGGAAACTGGGACTGGCGGATAGGGGAGCTGAGGCTGGCTGACAGGAGATGAGGCTGGCCGACAGGGGAGCTGAGGCTGGCGTATAGGGTAGCTGAGGCTGGCGGATAGGGGAGCTGAGGCTGAAGGACAGGAAACTGAGGCTGGGGGACAGGAGAGCTGAGGCTGGTGGACAGGAGAGCTGAGGCTGGTGGACAGGGGAGCTGAGGCTGGTGGATAGGGGAGCTAAGCTGGTGGACAAGGGGAGCTGAGGCTGGTGGACAGGAAACTTAGGCTGGCGGACAGGGAAGGTGAGGCTGGCGGACAGGGAAGGTGAGATTGGCTGATAGGGGAGTTGAGGCTGGCGGACAGGGGAGCTGAGGCTGGTGGACAGGAAACTGAGCCTGGTGGACAGGAAACTGAGCCTGGTGGACAGGGGAGCTGAGGCTGGTGGACAGGAAACTGAGCCTGGTGGACAGGGGAGCTGAGGCTTGGGGACAGGAAACTGGGACTGGTGGATAGGGGAGCTGAGGCTGGCAGACAGGGGAGCTGCAGCTGATGGACAGTGAGTGGTTTAGGTAAAATGTATATGAACTGGTAATCAAAGCTAGCTAAATCCCGTTTGATCCTCCATTTGACATCAGCGCTAAATGCAGTTGAGTTGACATGGTTTTTTGTGTTGCTTGGCACAGGACCTGGAGGTAAGTGGAGATCACAAGAGTAGTGGTGTCCCCTATAGCGGTTCCCAGCTTCCAAAGGGAACCCGCAGGTATGATAAATGGGACTATGTATAAATGGCCATATCTAAACTTCAGAATAAGGGATTGTTTTTAACAATTCATTGAACTGCTGCATAAGATAGAGCTCTTTCAGGGAACACATTCCCTTTTCAGACTCATTGTAGATGACTTGGGTGGTAGTAGCAGACGGTGACACTTTCTACCAAATGTGACCCAGCTGTACAAACACGGAGGATGGGGCAGTGTATAATGCTAATGATATAGGTGACCCTATCTACACAGTTTTGTATAGAACCAGTCTCTGCACCAAATGAGCTTACAGTCTTGAGTTGGCCATATACTGAATTTTTAACCCAGCCTGTGGGCTACACAGCAAAGCACCTGGAGGATAAACACACATACTGTATAGGTAGAATGTACAAACTCCATGCAGCTTGTGTTCCTGATGGGAGCTGAACCCAGGCCCCCAGTATAAAGTGTACCTACCTATCTGCTCACAGTCTTCTGCAACATGTAAACTGAGCTGCACTGCTGGCGTGATCCCTGTGTGCCGGTATGACCCACATCTGCGCATTGCGCAGGAGTTACGTCATCCTATGCCAGCCAATGTAGATGCCCAAAGACTGGCATGATGCCATCGAAGGACCTTAACCATTAGAGTGATAGGTCAAGTGCCTTTAGTTCTGATCATGTGCAAGATGAATGGCACTACAACAGCATTGAAAATGCGCAACAACGCGTTTCAGTGAAGAACACATTGGGGAAAAGATGCATAGGTGTGTTTTTACACTGAAGGTGAGTTCTGGCATTGGAGGGTGCAGTGGAAGGGACTCTTCTTTAGCAGTCCCCAGAGATTGTTTTTTAATACGTGTTATTATGAGCTACCAAATAGCAGTACAATAACAATATATGTGTGAAACACAATCAATGGATTTTCTAGCAGTAGAACAATCTCTTGGAAGTTTTCTCCTTGCTGATGTGTAGGGTTGAAGTTTTCGGGAAGTTTTCAGCCCTCTCCTCCTCCCCCCACCCTGCCACGTTGTCTTTCTATGCAGCCATGTGGGATGCAGCAAAGAATTCTCTCTCTGCTCCCTCTCCAAATCCTCCTCCTCCTCCCCACATGCCACAAGTTCTCCGCCATCAGACCGCCCAGGGATGGATGGAGTGCAGTTCAAGTATAGGAGCTATTTTGGCTTCATGATATCCACTTGGCATTTCTTTACCTTTTCCATTATCGCCTGTAGAATGAAAAAAAAAAAAAGAAAAACAATAGAAAGAAAAACGCAGTTGACGAAACTCAGACTAAGTAAAGGAGACCATTTTTAGCTCCACAATGTTCAGGCAACAGACAAACCCCCACCACACCCGCAATCTTTATTTTATTGTATGAAAAGTTAAAGGGATAGTTTACCTTTATCACAAAACTGACTATGCCGATAAGGGGCACCTGTAGATAAAAACAAACTGCTCAGCTCTGACTGAAGTTGAATAAAGCCCTTGCTGTAGGTGTAGGCCATTTACATACTTGACTGGAATACTCCCAGGACGTGGCTAAGTGAGGCCTAGTCATCACCGCTCACCTCCTCCATCACAGGAGTGAGCTCTCCAACGCTGAGCTCATGGGCGTCGGCAGGTAGGGGCAAGGGGGGTCAAGTGCCCCCCCCCTGGAATCAGGGATCGGATCTTAAATTCAGCACAGTTGCATCGCTATTGGGGTGCGGGCAGCCCGCACCCGGGTGCCACCCACCAGTTGGGTGACACCATCAAGGTGCCGTCAAACCCCCCCCCCCCCATCAGTGTAGTGTGACTTCGGCTCTTTTCCCTGCTCAGTTCAGCAGAGAACTCTGCGGCGATATGACAGGAGAAAGGCGAGCTGCGGGCTGTCAGGTTTCCCCCTCCCCCCCCCCCCCTTCTCCTGTAAGGTAGAAGAGACGGCAGCTCTCACCAGGTTCCCCGCCCAGCTTCCTGCCCTCTCCGTTCCTTCCCTATTGGTCATAACTGAGGGTCAATCAAAGGAGACTAGTAGAGGAGAGCATCATGGGACATGTAGTCCCAAAGATTGGTTGCCCCATTTTCCATAGGGAGGAGGCTACAGCTTGATCAAGAGAGAGATTGAGAGACTGCAGCCTGGAAAAAAGCTGAGGGAGAGAGCGCTACAGGACAAAGAACGAGGAGTGTGCTGGGCGGAAGCCAGAGAGAGAGCCACGCTGCCCAGCGCCACCAGAAAGAAAGCCACGCTGCCCATCGTGACCAGAGAGAGCCACGCTGCCCAGTGTCACCAGAGAGAGAAAGACTGAGCCACTACCAGGGTACAGACATGCTACACTACTGACCAGAGGCACCCCCGGGGAATCCAGAGTGAGCGATCGTCCAGCTGTAGTTTTGCTGGGTCTGGTAAGTGATCCTGTTGCCCATTATCCATTACTTATCCTATGGACTGTACTACATCTGCAGTCTCTGACCATGATAATGTGATAATTACATTGTCGAAAAGGGGCGGTGCATGGGTGACCCTAAAATGACGCCCCCCCCCCCTGAAAAAAGTTCTGCGGATGCCCATGGCTGAGCTCAGAGCTACTACATCAGGGGAGAGAGAGAGAGAGCGTGTGAGGGGGATTGGATCAAAGAAAGAGCTCACTCCTGTGATGGTGGAGGTGAGCAGTGACAACTAGGCCTCACTTAGCAACATCCTGGAATAATTTAGGTCAGGCTTACGTTATGTAAATGGCCCTACACCTATAGCAAGGGTATTATTAATTTTTAGTCAGAGGTGCTGCACAGTTTGTTTTAATCTACAAACATCCCTTACCTGTGTAGGCAGGTTTTTTGTAAAGCTGAATCATCCTTCTAACCGATTGCCGCCCGCCCACCGTCTAATGACGAAGGGACGCGGTGCGGCTCTCGTTCTGGAAGGAAGTCATATGACGGCGCCTAAGAATGGTCGCTATGGACGCGGCTTGACCCAGATCTCTGTAAAGAGCCGCAGTTCTTTAACCATGTGATCGGCTGTGTCCAATCACAGCCGGTCACATGTAAATACGGAAGTGTAAATACAGAAGTGCCGTGAATCGGCTCTCCTCGCCTTACACTGACAGAGTGTATGGCGAGGAGTGCCGATCAGCAGCATCTTCTCACAGAGGAGACCTGGGCAGGTAATTAGGGCACTGATCACCAGTGCCCTGATTACAGGAAAGCCCCAGCAGTACCACCAATCAGTGCCTATCAGTGTCACCAATCAGTGCCTATCAGTGCCACCAATCAGTGCCCATAAGTGATGCCAGTCAGTGCCTCCCATCAGTGCTGCCCATCAGCACCGCCCATCAGTGCTGCCTAGTCATGCCGCCTATCGCTGCCCACCAGTGCCACCTATCAGTGCCCACCAGTGCCGCATTTCAGTGCCATCTATCAGTACCCATCAGTGCTACATATCAGTGCCACCTCATCAGTGCCTATAAGTGCAGCCTCATCAGTGCACATCAGTCAAGGAGAACAATTACTTATTTACTAAATTTACTGACAGAAAATAAGAAAAACTAATTTTTTTCAAAGTTTTCGGTCTTTTTTTCTTTGTAAAAAATTTAAATTCCATCAATGATTAAATACCACCAAAATAAAGCTCTATTTGTGTGAAGAAAAAGATAAAAAAAATATATATTTGGGTACAGTGTTGCATGACCACGCAATTGTCATTCAAAGTGTGACAGCGCTGAAAGCTAAAAAATGGCCTAGGCAGGAAGGGGGTGAAAGTGCCCTGTATTGAGGAGGTTAAAGTGATTATTAAACAAAAAAGCAAACAATTACTATATTACAGATTACCAATTCTTGGATGTGATGGCTGCATTAAGTTTTCTTTTTTTAGGATTTCATTCAGAAGAACAGGCTGTGCTGCCGTCTGCTGCAGATGTTATACAACCAAAAAAACGAACAACCTCCTGCGCTCAAGGAGATTACTCCAGCAGTGGAGGACCTTAGGTCTTCTACATCTTAAAGCTAGGCAAGACTTTGCAGCCCCCATGAGGACTAGGAAAGCCCAAAGAGAATACAGTAATACCCCGGATTGAGAGTAACGCAACGTAACGTAACAATGCAAGCTAGTATCTAAGAAAAAAATCCTGACTCGGTTTGCCAGTGTTGTCTTGCAAAACGAGCAGGGTTCAAGCCTCTGCGGTGTGCAGTACCGCATTTGGCCAGAGGTGTGGGGGAGCTGGTGACACTCGGAGCCGCTCTAATGCACTCGGAGTCGCTCGGAAACACTCAGAAAGTCAGTTCCTGAGTGTTTCCAAGCCTCTCCGAGCGGCTCCGATCGGTTTCCGAGTGTCTCGAGCGCCCCCACCTCTGGCCACATGGGGTACTGCATACAATAGAAGTTACTGTGGAACGAATTATCTGAATTTCCATTGACTTCTATGGGGAAACTCACTTTGATATACGAGTGCTTTGGATTACAAGCATTGAATGTGAACAGGACCCATAGGAAATAATGATAACTGGATTGTAGTTTGTTTCTGCAGAACTGAAAACACACAAAAAAAAAAAAGATGAGAGATGTGAATCTAGCCTTAGATAAAAGCCTGTTTTATGCAAAAAACTTTTTTAATTATCTGCAAATTTTGTATATTCTAATTTTAGGAATAAGACAATTGCAGTGTGTGTGGCGACGGTATAATCTGTACAGCTGTTACAAGAATACAGGGAAAAGTAACGTGCTTTTTACTTATAGTTTTACGAGTCCTTTCAGTCCTTTCAGGATACTCACAGGTCACGACTTGCCATGACTTCTCTCCACACTCACCCTCACCCCGTCTGCTGGAGTGTTCTCTGAGAAAAATCTAGAAGGAGACGACAGCTGGAGCAAGGATTTCCTCCCTAATCAGAAGCCACCAGGGGTCAAGTCCTGGGGAAAAAAGTGTGGGAACTCCCACCCAAGATCCACTCGCCCACCAAAAAAAAACAAATGATACGCTCATATGCACGAACGCTTCAAAAGTGGTATTTTTTCATCCAATTTTCGTATTGAGGAGGGCATCACGAGAGGTCTGACTAAATACAATCTCTTAGCAGCAGGGACCTGATCTACCTGTCAGCTAGCTGTGATTGACCGGTAGATCGAAGCGGAAGCTGTCATGGGGCCTCCTACTGGCAATGCCTGAATGGTCAGGTGTGCGGCACTTACTATTGCGAGCTGTGTCGGCAGCTGCTGGTGTAGCACCTGCCACACAGCTCCCATACTTCAAAGTCCTGCAGGACACGGCTGCTAACGGGAACTGAGTTCCTGTTGTGGAAAAAGTACAGGAACTCCGTTCCCATGCGTTCCTGCAGGACTTGAGCCCTGGAAGCCACTGTGTACCACCAGAGCCCCTCAATACCGCTCATTCATGGGGGACGGGGTCTCCGGGGGGTCCGGTGGGCAGACATAACAAGGCTGTGTTATCTAATACCATGCTACTACAAGAAACTTCTTTTTCCATTGGTGTGATCTCAGCACATAGATGGAAGATATGAGATATTTCAGCGATATTTTATCATTCGACGGGAAATGGTTTGGACTGATCCATGAACGTTGTTTGGTCTATCGTGTCATATTCTGTGTGAAAATCTGAAATAGAAAAGATCACAGTAAAATGTTTTTTTTTCCGCTGTTCTACACAAATTGTTGCGTTCGTAAGGTGAGTATTTCAGGTATTTATAGAACACCAACAATTATATATATTATCCATTTATATTAGTTACTGTCCACAAAGAGCTTACAATCTAAGGTCCCTATCTCACATACAGTGCCTTGCAAAAGTATTCACCCCCCTTGGCATTTTTCGTGTTTTGTTGCCTCACAACCTGGAATTAACATGGATTGTTTAAGGATTTGCATCATTTAATTTACAGAACATGCCCACAACTTTGAAGATGTTTTTTTTTTTTATTGTGAAGCAAACAAATAGGACACAATAACAGAAAAAGTCAATGTGTATAACTATTCAGCCCCCTAAAGTCAATACTTTGTAGAGCCACCTTTTGCGGCTATCACAGCTCCAAGTCGCTTTGGATAAGTCTCTATGAGCTTGCCACATCTTACCACTGGGACTTTTGCCCATTCCTCCTTGCAAAACTGCTCTAGCTCCTTGAAGTTGGAAGGTTTGCGCTTGTGAACAGCAATCTTTAAGTCTGAAAGACAGATTTTCTATTGGATTGAGGTCTGGGCTTTGACTAGGCCATTCCAACACATTTACATGTTTCCCTTTAAACCACTCAAGTGTTGTTTTAGCAGTGTTTTTGGGGGGTCATTGTCCTGCTGGAAGGTGAACCTCCGTCCTAGTCTCAAATCACACACAGAGTGCTACAGGTTTTGCTCAAGAATATCCCTGTATTTAGCACCATCCATCTTTCCCTCAACTCTGACCAGTTTCCTAGTCCCGACTGCTGAAAAACGATGGTGTTCTTGGGGTGATGTGATGTGTTGGGTATGCGCCAGACATAGCGTTTTCTTTGGCCAAAAAGATCAATTTTAGTCTCATCAGACCAGAGCACCTTCCTCCATACATTTTGGAAGTCTACCACATTCCTTTTCACAAACTCAAAATGCGCCATTTTGTTTTTTGCTGAAAGTAATGGCTTTCTTCCGGCCACTCTGCCATAAAGCCCACCTCTATGGAGCGTACGGCTTATCGTCGTCCTATGTACAGATACGCCTGTCTCTGCTGTGGAACTCTGCAGCTCCTCCAGGGTTACCTTAGGTCTCTGTGCTGCCTCTCTTATTAATGCCCTCCTTGCCCGGTCTGTGAGTTTTGGTGTGCGGCCGTCTCTTGGCAGGTTTGCTGTTGTGCCATGTTCTTTCCATTTGGTTATGATAGATTTGATGGTGCTCTTAGGGATCATCAAAGATTTGGATATTTTTTTATAACCAAACCCTGACTTGTACTTCTCAACAACATTGTCCCTTACTTGTTTGGAGAGTTCCTTGGTCTTCATTGCATTGTTTAAGAAAGACAAGGGAACAAAAGGAAGCGCCAATTAAGTGCAATAAATTTAGTTTGGTTTAATGACACAAAAGGTAATGCACTTACAGGAAGGAGATTAAAAACAGGCTCATATTTGTGCTGGTGACACGTGGTGCAGTCCGGTCTGATCCCTAGTCCATCCAATTCCATGTGAAGGCAGTGATGGGAGACGAGGTGTTCAGTCCCTTTCCTGCGGCCTCCAGGAAGTCTGCTAAGTCTGACGTGGAACATAGGTGGAACGCAGGTGGAACGCAGGTGACGACGTCACAGGAAGAGGAACCAGAGGAAACAACAAGGAGAGAGGAGTCTGGAAAGAACAACCACGTGCCACCAGCACAAAGATGAGCCTGTTTTTAATCTCCTTCCTGTAAGTGCATTACCTGTTGTGTCATTAAACCAAACTAAATTTATTGCACTTAGGTGGCGCTTCCTTTTGTTCCCTTGTCTTTCTTATACAGAGCTGGCTTCTCTCTTAGGACAGCTGCCGCCTACCACCATCCCTTTTTACTTTGTTCTATGCTCCATTTATGGACTAATGAACTGCGACTGAGCTTGCTTTGGACATTATCTGCCACATAGATAGGGGTACATGTATCTTTGCGCTCAGTTTTACTTTTCCTGTATATTCATGGCAGTGTTTGGTTAGTGGTGCCTCTTGCTTAGGTGTTGCAGCCTCTGGGGCCTTTCAAAAAGGTGTGTATATGTAATGACAGATCATGTGACACTTAGATCTTAGAGCTTTTATGGGCTTCATAACAAAGGGGGTGAATACATATGCACATGCCAATTATCATTTTTATATTTCTGAAAAATAGTTTTATGTATATATTTGTCTAATTTTATTTCACCAACTTAGACTATTGTGTTCTGATCCATCACATATAATTCAGATTAAAAAAAAGCATTGAACTAAAGGCTGTAATGTAACAAAATTGGTAAAAAGCCAGGTCCCCTTTACATTGGAAGATCTCATCGGCTTTTTCCTGGTTGATTTACTGGGTATAATGGCTGTGGTTGGTTGGTTTGTTATGCTTTTACATTGGGATTTGCAGGGAAGATGGGAGGACAATATATATAAAAGTTATCCAGGGAAGACTAATAGTTACATCTGAGCTCTGGGACCATCTGGATCCCAGGACTCCCCTGTGTCGCGTCTGCAGGAGAACGCAGTACTTGAGTGTCTGCACGTGGATACGATGCTAGGGGAGGGGGGCTGCCTATGTGTCAGGTCTACACTTAATCATAGCAAGCTTCTGCCAGCCAATAGGGACCTTTGTATATATGCATGCTGCTGCACGTGATCATATAGAATACTTTTACCATATGGGATGGCTGCTCTTCGCTCAGACCCCCTCCCCCGCCACCAGTCACTTCACTTCGTAGTGGGCTGTGACTTTCTATTCACATTGTTGTCCCATTCAGGAGGGGTGCTACACACCAGTGTCAAATGTACTTTGCTTGAACCACTTGCTGACCACATTACGCATACCCCCCAACTGTCCCAGATATCGAGGGACTGTCCCTGAATTGGAGAAATGTTCCTCTGTCCCTCATTCGTCTCTCATTTTGGTCTGATCCGTATAGTTGTATATAAAATGCACTTTTTATCGTTTAAAAGTGTTTCCAAGTGCTAAACCTTTCATCCAATTTCCAAATTGCTGAATTTGTACATTTTAGAAGCCAATATAAAGGAATAGTAGTGGTAAAAAAAGCCCTTGTGGATTTAATTAACCTTTTTTTTGAGTTAATTCTCCTTTAAGGGGGTGTGACAGGGGGGCGTGTCCTATGCCTACATACGTTTGCTAGTAGGTATCCCTCATTCCCATCTCAAAATTTTGGGAGGTATGCATTACGCACAGGGCTTGTTTTCAGCTGGAACTTGGTGGAACTCAGTTCCACCACCTCTGGTTCAGGCCTTCTGCTCTCTGCTCATCACTATCACTTGTAAACACAGAAGTCTCCCAATGGCTCCCACAGATCTGATCTCCTGAGCAGCTCCCACTGAGAGCAGGATGGAAACAAGGGAGAGGCAGGTGCCGACGGGGTTCTTTAGCTTAAAGCGGTATTCCACCCTAAAGTGTAACTTCTGGTCATCGGAACCCTCCCCCCCTCCTGTGTCACATTTGGCACCTTTCAGGGGGAGGGGGAGGGAGGTGCAGATACCTGTCTAAGACAGGTATTTGCACCCACTTACGGGAGCCTATGCCTCTTCCTGTCCCAGAGACAGCGCGAAGCATTCCTATTGCATTGCGTGACTTACGCATGTGCAGTAGGGAACCGGGAAGTGAAGCCGCAAGGCTTCATTTCCTGATTCCCATACCCAAGATGGCGGCGGCAGCATCCGAGGACCGAGGGACGGTTCGGCCTCGGGTGCCGACATCTCTGGACCCCGGGACAGGTAAGTGTCCTTATTTTAAAAGTCAGCAGCTGCAGTATTTGTAGCTGCTGACTCCCTCTTTAATACAGCAACAAAAGTAAGATATGTGGAAGATGGTGAAGCTTTTGAGGGGAGGGCATGGGTGAAGTGGAGCGAGAGTCGCATGCAGAGGTCATTTCTGAAGACCGGTGAAAGTAAAATGTTTATGGGAGATGCAGAGGTATGTGGAAGAAGGCTGAACTCTGCTCTCTGTGTGTAGCTCTCCCTAAACTCTGCTCTCTGTGTGTAGCTCTCCCTAAACTCTGCTCTCTGTGTGTAGCTCACCCTAAACTCTGCTCTCTGTGTGTAGCTCACCCTAAACTCTGCTCTCTGTGTGTAGCTCACCCTAAACTCTGCTCTCTGTGTGCAGCACAACCCCCAAACTCTGCATGTAGTGCATCCCTAGACTCTGTTCTATGTTCCAAGCGCACACCGGAACTCTGCACGTATCGCACCCCTGGGAGGGCGGTTTTGGGGGGTTGTGATTGAGTTCCTGCACCTATTTTCTGCAGGAACTGCTGATTACGCATCTACGGAGCAGCAAGAAAAGTGCGTTTTACTGCCCAGCCACCCAACATCTGCTTCCATGGCGGCAGGAGGGTTATGGGTTGGGAGCGCGCTCCCAGCATGCTGACCAAGCTGTCATCAACAGTCCTCAGTTAAAGTGGAACTAAGGCAGAAAAAAATATTGTGAGCAGGCAGGCTCTTTATTGCAGAAGAGGCATTCAATAAAAGAAACCTACCTGCCTGTTCACTATCCTCTGTAGATGGTACACTGCTCATATGCATCCCCTGTGTGCTGGGATGACCTCACTTCCTGTGCATGTGCAGCACTGACGTCATCCCGCACCAGGAAACCAAGACAGCCAAAGACTGGCACCTAAAAGAAGCTGGGGAGAAGATGCCGGCACTAGCGAGGGGTATCAGACCAATGGACCTAAGTAAATATTTTTGCTTCAGTGAAGTGTAGTGGAGTTCAGTTCTCTCTGCTTTAAAATAAACAATTGTAACGCTCTCCCCGACCTCCAGAGGCCTGGTGGTGACCCCCAGAGTCAGGGAGGGCTGACATTTCTCCTCAGGGTGCAGGTTAGGCATGGTGGGTGTAGTGCAAGGTGGAAATATATCCATTGCCGCTGCTGCCACCCCCTATTAAGGTATCCAGACCCTTTTCGGATGCCAGTCGCCTGAATTACAGCGGCAATGGGTGTTTTTTTGAAGCACCCGATTAGAGCCATAGGCTTTAAAAAAATTGACTTGGAGCACAGAACATTGCGCTCACAGTCCACCCAGATGTTTTCGAAAAACCAATGAATATTTGCTTTTCTAACACTGAACCGCCAATCAGGAAGCGCGGGGTTTAATACCCATCACCTGATTGGCTGAAGGCACAGGCGCTCCGATTGGATGCCTAGCAGAACATAAGAAGAGAGGAGGGGGAAGCATGGAGGACACAGGAGCCGTCCCACAGCTCGCTGCCTGACCCGCCACTAAGATGGGGTAAGTGCCGGGCAAACAGTGGGAGGGTGGGGGTCACAGTGGCGGCATTTGATGGGCACAGTGGTGGCATATGATGGGCATGAGTGGTGGCATTTGATGGGCACAAGTGGTGCCATATGATGGGCACAGGTGGCTGCATATGATGGGCAAGTGCCAGGCAGACAGCGGGCAGGGGTCACAGCGGCGGCATATGATGGGCACAGGTGGCGGCATTTGATGGGCATAATGGCTGCAATTGATGAGCACAAGTTGCTGCATATGATGGGCACAAGTGGCTGCATATGATGGGCACAAATGGCTGCATATGATGGGCACAAGTGGCTGCATATGATGGGCACAAATGGCTGCATATGATGAGCACAAGTTGCTGCATATGATGGGCACAAGTGGCTGCATATGATGGCACAAATGGCTGCATATGATATGCACAAGTGGCTGCATATGATGGGCACAAATGGCTGCATATGATGAGCACAAGTTGCTGCATATGATGGGCACAAGTGGCTGCATATGATGGGCACAAATGGCTGCATATGATGGGCACAAGTGGCTGCATTTGATGGGGTCTTTTTTTTCAGTATGGTTTTTCTCTGATGGTTTTTCCAACGGAATTCCAATGGAATGCCGCTCAAGCTGTGTTGCCTACACACGATCACACCAAATTCCGATGGTCAATAACACACCGGCATAAAACACGTTCGACGGCACTATAAAAGGGAAGTTTAATGCTTCCGAGCATGCGTCGAATTGTTTCCGAGCATGCGTCAAATTGTTTCTGAGCATGCGTCGGAATTTTGCGTGTCGGAATTGCATACACACGATCGGAAAATCCGATAGAAAGGTTTTCCGTCGGAAAAATTGAGAACAGGTTCTCAATCCAAAGTCCGTCAGAAATTCCGACAGAAAAATACCGTTGGGCATACACACGGTCGGAAAATCCGATGAAAAGCTCCCATCGGACTGTTTTCATCGGAATCTCCGACCGTGTGTACGCCGCATTACACTGTCAGAATGGGAATTTGTGTATTTACATACACAGATCCCCGTTCTGGCTCTCGTGCCAGCAATCGCGGGTGGCCAGCGGACATGACGGCCGCCGGCCACGCGCATCAGGTCCCCTCTCGAAGTACAGTGCGCTTGCTATGGCTCTTAAAGGAGCCAAGGTACAGGTATGTCGATTCGTGCCAACTTGCCGATGTAAATGTACGTAAGCTGGTCGGCAAGTGGTTAAAACCATTTTAGTTGAAAATGTGTGTGCAAAAAAAAGCATACTGTAAAATGGTGACTTTATCTGTGAAATAATGTTAGTGTTCTGGAATAGATAAATAAAAAATATGTAGTAGTATATGATCACGAATAACAGGTCCCCTTTACAGTGGAAGATCTCATCGGCTTTTTCCTGGTTGATTTACTGGGTATAATGGCTGTGGTTGGTTGGTTTGTTATGCTTTCACATTGGGATTTGCAGGGAAGATGGGAGGACAATATATATAAAAGTTATCCAGGGAAGACTAATAGTTACATCTGAGCTCTGGGACCATCTGGATCCCACGACTCCCCTGTCTCAGGTCTGCAGGAGAAGCACTACTTGAGTGTCTGCACGTGGATACGATGCTAGGGGAGGGGGGCTGCCTATGTGTCAGGTCTACACTTAATCATAGCAAGCTTCTGCCAGCCAATAGGGACCTTTGTATATATGCATGCTGCTGCACGTGATCATATAGAATACTTTTACCATATGGGATGGCTGCTCTTCGCTCAGACCCCCTCCCCCGCCACCAGTCACTTCGTAGTGGGCTGTGACTTTCTATTCACATTGTTGTCCCATTCAGGAGGGGTGCTACACACCAGTGTCCAATGTACTTTGCTTGAACCTCTTGCTGACCACATTACGCATACCCCCCAACTGTCCCAGATATCGAGGGACTGTCCCTGATTTGGAGCAATGTTCCTCTGTCCCTCATTCGTCTCTCATTTTGGTCTGATCTATATAGTTGTATATAAAATGCACTTTTTATCGTTCAAAAAGTGTTTCCAAGTGCTAAACCTTTCATCTGATTTCCAAATTGCTGAATTTGTACATTTTAGAAGCCAATATAAAGGAATAGTAGCGGTAAAAAAAGCCCTTGTGGATTTAATTAACCTTTTTTTGGGGTTAATTCTCCTTTAAGGGGGTGTGGCAGGGGGGCGTGTCCTATGCCTACATACGTTTGCTAGTAGGTATCCCTCATTCCCATCTCAAAATTTTGGGAGGTATGCATTACGCACAGGGCTTGTTTTTAGCTGGAACTTGGTGGAACTCAGTTCCACCACCTCTGGTTCAGGCCTTCTGCTCTCTGCTCATCACTATCACTTGTAAACACAGAAGTCTCCCAATGGCTCCCACAGATCTGATCTCCTGAGCAGCTCCCACTGAGAGCAGGATGGAAACAAGGGAGAGGCAGGTGCCGACGGGGTTCTTTAGCTTAAAGCGGTATTCCACCCTAAAGTGGAACTTCTGCTCATCGGAACCGTCCCCCCCCTCCTGTGTCACATTTGGCACCTTTTAGGGGGAGGGAGGTGCAGATACCTGTCTAAGACAGGTATTTGCACCCACTTCTGGGCAAAGACTCCCACTGGAGTCTATGCCTCTTCCTGTCCCGCCGCGGGTCCCAGAGACAGCGTGGAGCATTCCTATTGCATTGCGCGACTTGTGCATGCGCAGTAGGGAACCGGGAAGTGAAGCCGCAAGGCTTCATTTCCTGATTCCCATACCCAAGATGGCGGCGGCAGCATCCGAGGACCGAGGGACGCTTCGGCCTCGGGTGCCGACATCGCTGGACCCTGTGACAGGTGAGTGTCCTTATTTCAAAAGTCAGCAGCTGCAGTATTTGTAGCTGCTGACTTTTAAGAAAAAAAATTTCGCCGGACTCCCTCTTTAATACAGCAACAGAAGTAAGATATGTGGAAGATGGTGGAGCTTTTAAGGGGAGGGCATGGGTGAAGTGGAGCGAGAGTCGCATGCAGAGGTCATTTCTGAAGACCGGTGAAAGTAAAATGTTTATGGGAGATGCTGAGGTATGTGGAAGAAGGCTGAACTCTGCGCTCTGTGTGTAGCTCACCCTAAACTCTGCGCTCTGTGTGTAGCTCACTCTAAACTCTGCTCTCTGTGTGTAGCTCACCCTAAACTCTGCTCTCTGTGTGTAGCTCACTCTAAACTCTGCTCTCTGTGTGTAGCTCACCCTAAACTCTGCGCTCTGTGTGTAGCTCACTCTAAACTCTGCACTCTGTGTGTAGCTCACTCTAAACTCTGCACTCTGTGTGTAGCTCACCCTAAACTCTGCGCTCTGTGTGTAGCTCACCCTAAACTCTGCTCTCTGTGTGTAGCTCACCCTAAACTCTGCGCTCTGTGTGTAGCTCACCCTAAACTCTGCTCTCTGTGTGTAGCTCACCCTAAACTCTGCTCTCTGTGTGTAGCTCACCCTAAACTCTGCTCTCTGTGTGCAGCACAACCCCCAAACTCTGCATGTAGTGCATCCCTAGACTCTGTTCTATGTACCAAGCGCACACCGGAACTCTGCACGTAGCGCACCCCTGGGAGGGCGGTTTTGGGGGGTTGTGATTGAGTTCCTGCACCTATTTTCTGCAGGAACTGCTGATTACGCATCTACGGAGCAGCAAGAAAAGTGCGTTTTACTGCCCAGCCACCCAACATCTGCTTCCATTGCGGCAGAAGGGTTATGCGTTGGGAGCGCGCTCCCAGCATGCTGACCAAGCTGTCATCAACAGTCCTCAGTTAAAGTGGAACTAAGGCAGAAAAAAAAATTGTGAGCAGGCAGACTCTTTATTGCAGAAGAGACATTCAATAAAAGAAACCTACCTGCCTGTTCACTATCCTCTGTAGATGGTACACTGCTCATATGCATCCCCTGTGTGCTGGGATGACCTCTCTTCCTGTGCAGCACTGACGTCATCCCGCACCAGGAAACCAAGACAGCCAAAGACTGGCACCCAAAAGAAGCCGGGGGGAAGATGCCGTCACTAGCGAGGGGCATCAGACCAATGGACCTAAGTAAGTATTTTTGCTTCAGTGAAGTGTAGTGGAGTTCTGTTCTCTCTGCTTTAAAATAAATAATTGTAGCGCTCTCCCCGACCTCCAGAGGCCTGGTGGTGACCCCCAGAGTCAGGGAGGGCTGACATTCCTCCTCAGGGTGCAGGTTACTAGGCATGGTGGGTGTAGTGCAAGGTGGAAATATATCCATTGCCGCTGCTGCCACCCCCTATTCAGGCGTCCAGACCCTTTTTGGATGCAAGGCGCCTAAATTACAGCGGCAAGGGGTGTTTTTTTTTTTGAAGCACCCAATTAGAGCCATAGGCTTTAAAAAAATGGACTTGGAGCGCAGAACATTTCGCTCGCAGTCCACCCAGATGTGTTAGAAAGACAAATGAATATTTGATTTTCTAACACTGAACCGCCAATCAAGAAGCACGGGTTTAATACCCGTCACCTGATTGGCTGAAGGCACAGACGCTCCGGTTGGACGCCTAGCAGAATGGAAGAAGTGAGGAGGGGGAAGCATGGAGGACACAGGAGCCGTCCCACAGCTCGCCGCCGTAACCCGCTGCCTGACCCGCCACTAAGATGGGGTAAGTTCCGGGCAGTTTTTCAGTTTGTTTGTGCCTCCCCAAAAATTTTGAGCACCAGCTGCCACTGCCCCTAGAGCAACTAAATTTACTAGCAGCCCTGTTTGGTGGTCAACTGTCACGGTGGCCCTCTGTCATGGTGGTCCCCTGTCATTTTGGCCCTCTGTCATGGTGGTCCTCTGTCATTGTGGTCCCCTGTCATGGTGGACTTCGGTCATGGTGATCTCCTGTCATGGTGGCCCTCGTCATGGTGATCTCCTGTCATGGTGGTCCCCTGTCATGGTGGTCCTCTGTCATTGTGGTCCCCTGTCATGGAGGCCATCGGTCATGGTGATCTCCTGTCACGGTGGTCCCCTGTCATGGTGGCCCCTGTCATGGTGGCTCTCAGTCATGGTGATCTCCTGTCATGGTGGCCCTCTGTTATGGTGTCCCTCGTCATGGTGATCTCCTGTCATGGTGGTCCTCTGTCATGGTGGTCCCCTGTCACGGTGGTCAACTGTCACGGTGGTCCCCTGTCATTTTGGCCCTCTGTCATGGTGGTCCTCTGTCATTGTGGTCCCCTGTCATGGTGGCCTTCGGTCATGGTGATCTCCTGTCATGGTGGTCCCCTGTCATGGTGGCCCTCGGTCACGGTGATCTCCTGTCATGGTAACCCTCTGTTATGGTGGCCCTCGTCATGGTGATCTCCTGTCATGGTGGTCCTCTGTCATGGTGGTCCCCTGTCATGGTGGCCCTCTGTCATGGTGGCCCTCGGTCATGGTGATCTCCTGTCATGGTGGTCCTCTGTCATGGTGGTCAACTGTCACGGTGGCCCTCTGTCATGGTGGTCCCCTGTCATTTTGGCGCTCTGTCATGGTGGTCCTCTGTCATTGTGGTCCCCTGTCATGGTGGCCTTCGGTCATGGTGATCTCCTGTCATGGTGGTCCCCTGTCATGGTGACCCAATGTCATGGTGGTCCCCTGTCACGGTGGCCCTTGATCATAGTGACCTCCTGTCATGGTGGCCCTCTGTCACGGTGGTCCTCTGTCATGGTGATCTCCTGTCATGGTGGCCCTCTATTATGGTGGTCCTCTATTATGGTGGTCCTCTGCACACTGGGGTTTCATCCACCTGGTCTCTATTTAGTGACCGGGTCTCTTTAAATTACCAGTGACAAGAATAATTTACTTTGTAAACAATTCAATTTAATTGGCACAAACACAGCTGCATGCTTATTGGATAAACAGAACGGTGTCACAACAAACAATGACTTTTTCCCAGATTGAAGGGATCATGAGATCATGTGATGGTGTGGGGGGGGGGGGGGGGGGCTGGTGACTCACTGAGTCTCTGGAGCAAGTCTTTGTATATAATGAATATGGACAACTTAACAGGCTGCATGCTTGTTCCTGGGCTGTAGGTGATTGTTTTGAACCTGTACTTTGCACAGGGCAGTGGGCCGGATAGTTCGTTTACCCCGGAAAGCAGTGCGTAAAATGCATGTTCTGTGCACGTTTCCTGCACTGCATTCAAAACACACTGGGTGTGCGACCTGCTGCTTTCAATGTATTCCAAACACAGATCGTAAAACGCAGTACTGCAGTACAATGCGATCTGGTAGCAGTGTTTTTTAAAAGTAGTGCATGCGCTACTTTAGGGGCGATCCGGTGCGATTTCAACCCATTCAAATGAATGGACTGAAAATCGCTCCACACTGAATTACACAAGAATCGCATAGGGAACGTTGACCAGGTTTCTGTGCGATTCAGGTGTGACCTGGTCCTTTGAGAAGAGTGGATGAGTAGCACATACTTACCTTCCTCTCATATCTTCCAGAGTACTCCCAGGTATAGAGCTGCAGGGGACTCTTTGATCTGTGCCCATCACATCCCATCATAGAAAATCTCCTGTATCAACTTCAGAGATTTCCAAACATGCTGCGTAATCTCTTATGCCGCGTACACACGGTCGGAATTCTCATCGGAAAAAGCTCTGATGGTTTTCCCGTCGGAATTTCGCTCAAACTGTCTTGCCTGCACACGGTCACACCAAATTCCGATGGTCTGTAACACAGTGGCATAAAACACGTTCGACAGCACTATAAAAGGGAAGTTTAATGCTTCCGAGCATGCGTTGAATTGTTTCCGAGCATGCGTCGGAATTTTGCGTGTCGGAATTGCATACACACGATCGGAAAATCCGATAGAAAGGTTTTCCATCAGAAAAATTGAGAACAGGTTCTCAATCCAAAGTCCGTCGGAAATTCAGACAGAAAAAGACCGATGGGCATACACGCGGTTGGAAAATCCATTGAAAAGCTCCCATCGGACTGTTTCCATCGGAAATTCCGACCGTGTGTACGCGGCATTAGAAATTAACAATAGTCACCTTTGCAACTTTCAGTGTGCATGTGAATCAACTGTCAATTTTCACATCAACTGTCGTTTTGTAGCAGCTGGAAGATATGGAGGAGCAAGGATTAAACCATGTGACTCATCAACCTGATTACCTAATAACCTTAATAACCTTAAAGGGGAAATTTACTCCCCCTCACCTTATTTGCTGGATTACCCACAAAAAAATAAAAAATACTCCCGTGCAGTGGCGGCACTTACCCCATCTAGGCAGTGGGCACATTGGGCAGCGCTGGGGATCGGACATTGGCGGGTAAATCGGGCAGCGGTGGGATCGGGCATTAGCGGGCACATCGGGCTGCAGCAGGCATCGGCATCAGTGGGCAGCGGCAGGGATCAGGCAGCAGCGGGGATCGCAGGGCATCAAATAGCGGCTCCTGTCTCGTCTCCTCCTCACTTCCGCCGTGCGTCTCCTCCCCTAGTCCTAGGCATCCAATAGGATTGCCTGTCCTTTCATCCAATCGGCTGATGGGTATTAGACCCACTTCCCGATTGGCCAGAAGGAGGATCAGTGTGGCAAAAGCGAAGACTCATTCGCTGTTGTAACACCTGGGTGGGCTCATGCCACAATGCTCTGCGCCACAAGCTCACCCTATTTTGAAGCCTATTAGAGCTTCTGGCTTTAATCAGGTGCTTAAAAAAAACACCCACACCGCCCACCCCCACCATAGGAATTCATGCGCCTGGCGTCCTGAAAGAGGCTTGACGCATTAATAGGGGGTAGCGGCCGTGGATCATAGTAGATCCCTAGAGAACACTGCTAGATGGCTGGGCAGGGGACTCTGGCGGCCGATCCATTAGGGGAGCCCAGGCGCCGCCCCCTCTATCTACTGCCGCCACATCCTAATTAATGCTCTATTACACCACTGGAGCCAAACCTCTGCCACCATCTTCTTCTGTGACCTCATTGATGGGATGGCTGTGTCTTCTGGATTCTTGCAGTTGGCTCTCTGATGACACCCCATGGCACTTCATCAGGGGGCCGGATGCAAGAATCCAGAAGAGACAGTCAGTCACTCTGATGACCTAGCGCAGCACAAGTGCAGTAGAATACTTTGCAAACTCTTTGGGATGCATGAAGCGTGCTCCAGGGGGCTGCAGACATTGCTTACATCATTCTCGTCTAGGCAAGAATGCAGAAAGTGTGGGGAAGTGTGGTTCAATGAAAAACTTAAAAAATGAATAAATTCTTTAAAAAGTTCTGATTGTTAGGTGGGGAAGTGGGGGGCGAATGAAACGATAGAAAGTGGATAAAGGTTCATTTAAAAGTGCATCTACAGTGCTGTGAAAAAGTATTTGTATTTTGATTTTAATTTTTTTGCATATCTGTCACACTTAAATGATTCAAATCATCAAACAAATTTTAACCGCTTCAGCCCCAGAAGATTTTACCCCCTGCCTGACCAGAGCACTTTTTGCGATTCGGCACTGCGTCGCTTTAACTGACAATTGCGTGTTTATTAGTAATGGTGGCGAGCTGCGATTTTTATCAGGACTGCGACATTATGGCGGACACATCGGACACTTTTGACACTATTTTGAGACCATTGTCATTTATACAGCGGTCGGTGCTACAAAAATGTACTGATTACTGTGTAAATGACACTGGCAGGGAAGGGGTCAACCACTAGGGAGTGATGAAGGGGTTAAGTGTGTCCTATGGAGTGATTCTAACTGTGGGGGGATGGGCTTCAAGTCACACGACAGCTGTTGGCATGTATGACCTCCATATGTCCAATGCCCAGTTAAACCTCTGTTAACTGGCACCTTACAGAGGACCCTATACCATATGGTTCCCCACTATGCCATATCGCTGTTATTTTAGAAGGCCTCCAAAGATCCCAACCGCCAAGCCACTACGACAGCCGTTGCACCACATCCATTTTAAAGGGCGGGAGGGTGGGAAGTTTCTTTTTTGTCTGATGACCTCCAACTGACTATAGAACTCTTGACCCCACCTTTACCATGCCACAAAACCCTCCTATTCTGCACCACCCTTTGGCCTTCCTCTGAATCAACTGTGGGTATAGGGCTACAGTATCTACTGTATATAGAGGTTTCCTATTTATTCATTTTTTTACTATTGATTGGACTTTTTGTTAACCTAACTATGGGCCATAACTCAACAAAACGCTTTGGCATTAGATAGGCTTGGGTTGGGTGTCACCTGGTCGTGTTGTTGCGGAGAGAAGCGTGTCAGATCTTGCCTGTGTTTCTATGTGATCCTACACGTGAGTCTACATAACAGCCTCTGCCAAGTGATCAGGCACATGGCGGTAAGTGGGACATAATAGGACACTCAGCGCTCCGAGGCATCGCCACATTCCACACCAAGCTAAACCAATATTTACTTCATTCCACAGATCAGCAGAATTCCGTGCCCACTGCTCAAACATCAACGTCTGATGGCCAGAAAATAATCACTACCAACCCATTGAACCCAGGAACATAAGCTGTTTCTAAAGGGGGGTTTGGGAAGTGCTAATAGGGGCCAACCTTTTTTTTTTTTTAAACTTTATATCTTTATTGAGTTTTTTCATTATATACTTACAAAACATACATTTCTCTCCTACATTCGTTCTTTGGAAAGCAATAAATTTAAAATAGGCATATCGAGAAAAAAGGGAAAGCAGAAAACATAGATGGGGGGATAGTCGGATAGTCCCCTATTTCTAGGGGACCTCCTCCTCCCTTCTTGCTCTATTAGTCTCTATCTTTCGTCTTTAAACCAACCAATAATCCCTTCCATCGTTCACCCTTCCCACTCTTCCATTCAGCCGATCGTTAACTTCCTTTCTATTTCCGTCATTCACCCTACCCACTCTTCCATTCAGCCTATAGTTAGCTTCCTCTCTATTCTACTTTCAGACCTCTATTTGTTTTATGTGCTCATGCATTCACTGTCTTTTTTCTCACACCATTTTTTCCATATCTCATCAAATTTCTTAATACAGCCCTGTCTAATATAAAATGTTCTTTCTTTTAGGATCACCATGCTCATGCTCTGTTCCCATTCCCCACTGGATGGAGGGGTGGAAGACTGCCATCTCTGGGCTATAAGTTTCCTGGCTTGGAAAAGGCATCTCAGGATCGCCAAGCCAGTACCCTTTGGTTTTCCCTTTCCCTCTAGCCACCCCAGTACACACGTCATAGGCTCTACTTCTATGGGTACCTCGAAGACATGGGTAATTGTTTCCACCACCTCCATCCAGTACCGGAATAGTTTAGGACATCTCCAGAACATGTGGATCATGTCCCCTTCTAGCCATCCACACCTTGGGCAGGTGGCATCTTGTCTCCGTCCAAACAGAAATAGTTTTTGCGGCGTATAATACACCCTATGCAATAGAAATAAATGAGACATCCTCTGGGGCGGGGATAGGGATACGCACTGGGCAAGCTCTAGGGTTCTTTCCCACTGGGCAGGGGTTATATCTCCCACGTCTCTTTCCCATTTCCTCCTAGCAGGTAGTTCCTGTTGTTTCTCCTTTCTTTTCTTATTTAAGCTTAGATAGGTTTTAGATATTAGGCCTTTCGTCGATCCTGATTCGATTATGACCTGTAGTGCCGGTATATCGCTCCATTCAATTTCTGTTTCACCGAATTGTGATGTCATAGCGTGTCTAACTTGAAGATATCTAAAGAAGGAGTTTCTCGGAATTGTAAATTGCTCTCTTAGCTCCTGGAAGGACTTAAGTTTTCCATTTTGGTAGAGTTGGTGAAGCCATTTTATACCACGCCTTTCCCATTCCTTGATTGGCCCTATTTTCTGTAGTTCCCCCAGTCTACCGTTATTCCATAGGGGAGAGTACTTTGTAAACCCACTGTATCCCAGGGTTTCCTTAGCCGTCTCCCAGATCTTACCCATTAGTTCAAGGGTAGGGGCCCTTCGCATTACCTGACCTGCCTCTATGGCCTCCACTACTGGCATCTGAAAAAAGTTCCCTAGTAGAGTTTCCCTTTGATCGCTTCTACCCATATACTGGAGCTGGGCCGCTACAAAATAGTCAAATGAGTGGGGGAGTGCGACTCCACCTTCCCCATTCGGGAGCTGTAATGTTTTTAGACTGATACGAGCTGCTCCTCCCTTCCAAATCAATTCCCTGAATATGGTATCTATCCTATGGAACCATTTTTTGTAAATCCATACCGGGGAATTATGCAAAACATATAAAAGTTGGGGCAAAAAAATCATTTTAACTAGATTGCAGCGGCCCGCTGCAGATAGCGGAAGTTTCTTCCAGATTTTTATTTTCTCTTTAAATTTAGTCAAAAGTGGAATTAAATTATTTACTAGATATTTTTTAGGATCCTTTGTGATGCATACACCGAGGTATTTCATTTGATTGACTATTTGGAGTCGTGCAGCTTCCTGGGGTAGTACAATTTCCATCTCGTCTATGGGTAAAAGACTAGATTTTCCCCAATTGATCTTCAACCCCGAGAAGTTCCCAAAGTCTCCCAGTTTTGACATTGTTTCTTTTAATGATCCTTGGACATCTCCAAGTAGTAGTAAGAGATCGTCCGCAAAGAGGATCACCTTTTCCTCCTCAGTCCCTCTTCTCAGGCCTTTTATCGCTGGGCAAGATCTTATGGAGATGGCCAAGGGTTCGATCGCGAGGGCGAAGAGGAGGGGCGACAGTGGGCACCCCTGCCTCGTCCCCCTCAGCAATCGAAACCTGGTAGAGTGGTCGTTGTTTATTCTAACCCTCGCCTCGGGTGACTTATACATCAGTTTAACCCAGTTTATGAATGCTGGTCCTAACTGGAACTCACTCAGGACTCTCCACAGATATCCCCACTCCAGGGTATCGAAAGCCTTGGCCGCATCTAAGGAGAGAATGGCTCTCTGCCCCTCTTCATCGGAGGGTATTTGAAGATTCAAATGGACCCGTCGGATGTTTATACTCGTGGATCTCCCCGGGATAAACCCTGACTGGTCAGGGTGTACTAGCCCCTCTATCACCCCATTGAGTCTATTTGCCAACACCTTTGCCAAGATTTTAGCATCTATGTTCAGCAAGGAGATGGGTCTATATGAAGAGGGCCTGAGTGGGTCCTTATTCTCCTTAGGTATCACTATAATAGTAGATTGCGTCATGGACACAGGGAGTTCTTTCTTTATTGCTGACCAGTTGAAGGTCTTCAGCAACTCCGGGAGTAGTACCCCCCCGAAGTGCCGATAGACCTCGACCGGTAAGCCATCTGGGCCTGGTGATTTTTGTCCCGCCATTTCCCGCACGATCTGCTGGATCTCTTTCAGGGTTATAGGTCTATCAAGTATATCCCTATCTTCTTGCGAGAGACCAGGGACCTTCAACTCATTAAAAAAGGCGTCCAATGACTTCCCTCCTCCCTCCTGGTTGGAGCTATACAGTTCCTCATAGTAATTTTTAAATCTGTTTACAATCTCAGGTGTATGCGTAGATGTCCTGCCCTCGGTAATCTTAATTATTGGTACTACAGATGGTGGTGAATTTGTTCTTACTGTGTGCCAGCATCCGGCCTATACCTTCCCCTTCCCCATATGCAATTTGTTTATGGAACATATACTTGTTCTCTGCTTTTCTCACCATTATTAGACGGTATATTCGTTGTGCTTCTACCCAGGCCCCTAGGTTTTCGGTTGTCGGATCATTTATATATTGCTTTTCTAGAAGGGTAACTCGTTCTGATGCCCTTGCTTCGCTTTCGAAAGATTTTTTTTTTATTCTTGATATCTGTTGGATCAGTAGCCCTCGGAGGTAAGCTTTAAGCGTATCCCACACTACTCCTTGAGGGGCGGTGCCAGAGTTTAAATTGATATATTCAGCTAGAGCTTCTGATACTACCTGTGGGTCTTTAATGAGTTCCAGCCATGAGGGGCTTATTTTCCACTCCCTTAGGGAAGTACCCTCCCCTAAGTCCAGGGATACTATCACTGGCGAATGATCTGAGAGACCCCTTGATAAGTACTTTACATCATTCACCATTATGGTCACCTCCTCGTTACCCAGAGCTAGATCAATTCTGGACAAGGTAGAATATGTTCTGGAAAAGCAGGAGTACCCCTTGCTTTGGGGGTTGTATGTTCTCCATATATCTTTCCAACCTGCCTCACCCATTACCTGGGATAGGCGGTCGTCTATCGTCTCTCCCCGTTTTGTCCCCTGTGGGAATCTGTCTAGTTTCTGGTCAATGACCATATTAAAGTCACCCACTATCAACAGAGGGACTCCCGGTTTGTCCAGTGCAAATTCTATCAATTCATAGAGAATGTCTGTGTTGGAAGGCGGGGGGATGTATATGTTAGCCAAAATCATGTTTCTATCCTCTATTGTGCAGTGTATAAAAATGTACCGACCTTGTTCATCTATTCTAGTCTGTAGACAATTAAAAGGAACCCCCGATTTAATCAAGGTACTGACCCCTCGGGAGTAGGTTGTATGGCACGAGTGAAACTGGGGCTTAAACCCTCCCCATCCCAATTGGGGTGTAGTGTTATTTGTAAGGTGTGTTTCCTGTAAACATACAACCGTGGCCCTTTGGGTATTTACTGCTGCTAAAACTGCTGCTCTTTTTCCCCTGTCCCCCAACCCTCTTACGTTCCATGAGCATATTGTGATTTTCTTTCGTGTTGTCTGTGAAGTTTCAGTCATTAGTGTACTACAAAGTTTTCCCTAAAAAATTGTGATTCTATATATTCCCTATCGCTATTTAAGCTTGTGCCTGTGTTAGCTACCTGTATCGTGCTAGCATATAGTGAAAAAGAAAAAGAAAAAAAAAGAGAAAGTTACAAAAAACAATGTGTTCTCTTTAGTGAACATCTTCCATTGCTCCCTCCCCCTTGCAAACCTAAATTCCGTGTTACTCAATCTATTCAATTCATACCATTTCATCCAATCGTGTCGTCCATCCTTCCTATTCAAACCTCGCATTGCCTTTCCAGGCGTACCCGGGGGCTTCTTGCTGTGACCTTTCCATACACACAATATTTGTAGCTCTTTAAATATAGATTTACTCAACCTTACCCCCCCTCCCTTCCCCACCCTATCCCAACCTCCCCATATACCCAGAAATTTACCATAAATGACAAAAAACACTAACACCATAAGACATCCTATGCACCAGGAGAGCCCTGAGCTGTGTCCCTTCCAAATCCACGACACCCTGCTCATTGTTCTCCTGTTTCCCTATTCCTCCCACCCTCCCCTCCCCCCGAGGAAAGCCCAGAACCGTGCTGTGGTTTAAAGATAGGTATTGAAGTTATTTCCACCCCTGGCTACAGGGCAGAAAAAGAAAAAAGAGCAAAAGAAAAAAATAAGAAAAAAAAAAAAGGAAAAAAACAAAGAATGCTACAAAAAAGTAGGGCAATGTCCTCTCGGTTGATATGGCCATTCAATGTCCTATGTCTACTATAGTCTCTCTTTATGAGCCACCAGCCATTCTTCCACCCCCTCCGGGGAGTCAAAGAAGATGGGCCCCCCAAGAGCGGTTAGTCGTAGTCTTGCCGGGTATAGTAGTGCATACGTCAGGTTTTCTTGGCGTAGTTTGCGTTTCACATCTCCAAATTTTGCTCGCTTTTTTTGTAGATCAGGGGAAAAATCTGGATAGAATGATATCCTGGAGCCCTTGTACAAAATGTTGCCCATTTCTCTAGCTCTACGGGTAATGGACACTTTATCCTTGAAGTGTAGAATTTTAACCAGCAGGGGTCTTGGAGGGGCTCCTGACGGGGGGGGTCTGTTAGGGACTCTGTGCGCTCTCTCTATTGCAAAAAGTTGTGAGAAATTCTCCTGGCCTAGCACCTCGATAAACCACTTTTCGAGGAACCCCACTGGGTCTGGGCCCTCACTATACTCGGGTAGTCCTACTATACGTATGTTCTTTCTCCTCATCCTATTTTCCATTTCGTCCATTTTATTTTCTTGTTTAACAAGCTGGTCTTTCATAGCTTTCATCTCTCTTTTAAGGGGGGCCAGGTCATCCTCAATCAGTCCCACTCTCTCCTCCAAGGCTGAGGTCCTCTCTTGGACTTGTTGTATATCATGTCTCACATGGGAGAGCTCATCCTGTATTGTTTTAAGTTGAGCCGTCACCTCTCTCAAACAGTCTCTACAGGAATTCACGACATTCAGGACCTCTTTTAATGAAGGTTCGGGGTCTGCTGCAGCCCCCTCCTCCGATGGTAGCTCTCGAGCTGCCTCGAGCATTTGGACCTGGGATCTCCCCGTTGGGTCACCCAACTCCAATATCGATGGAGCATTGCTCTGCCCTTGGCTTTTCCTTATTCCTGCCCCTCCGGGTTGTTTATTAGTATGTCCCTGGTGGCCTTGCTGGGGATTTTTGGGGGGGGTCTGTCCTGGAATATGAGCAAATTTCTCCAGCTTTGCAGCTGTTTGACTTGCAGCTTGACTTGCTTTAGTGGTGCGTTGTGACGGCATACTGACACGCTGACACCTGTAATGTATACTGCGAGTTTTCCACTATCCCGCTCAGCCTCACTTGCCCCCTTCCAGTAGACCAAATTTATAACGGCTATGGTTAATTATCTTCCGCCCGCCAACCCGGCTTACAGTAGAGGGATTTCTTTAGGGGGAGGGAGATTTAGCGCATGTTTTTTTTTTTTTGACTCCCTTCTGACCAAGATATCTCCCCCTTAAACTATTCACTGTACTGTGGGGGTACAAATCAGTGAGCAATAGGCAGTATGTTTTAGAAGTGGATAAGTAATGTCCTATACAATGCTACGATATTGGGGTTCGCCCCAGCTAGGCTTGCCCTTCTTTCTTGGTACCACTTCCAGATTGTCCTTCCCTCTGACTAGACTCTGGTCACAGATCACTTTACAGGGTATCTTTGCAGGGTATCTTGACAGTGTGAATTCACTTACCCCTCAGACGTCCTCAAACAGGGGGAGGCTCTCTCTTTTCGCCCCCTTGAATGGCTGTTGTCAAATCCTTTCAGGGTACCAAGGTGCAAGAAAGTCCAGAGTCCAAAAACGATTGTTAGTCCTCGGTTTCACCCCTCCAGGGTCCCTTGGGCAGCTCTTTTAGAGTCCTTGTGGGCTTTCTCAGCATGCGTCCCTCTGTAGGGTTTTATTCTTTGACCCCCCTTCGTCTCCGCTTATGGCGCTCCACTCTCTCCTCTATTACTGCTCTGTACCGCTATTCGCTGTTGCCGCTAAAGATTTCTCAGCTCCCCGGCGCTTATAGGTGACATGGGAAGAGATACCAGCCTATCAGCAGGCGCCGGTCGCTCTGTCTGCGCGTCTAGCCGTCAGCTGTCTGTCGCTCGTTGATGACGGAGCAGGGGAGGCAGCCTATCGCATCTCCAGGATCTCCTCGCTTGTTGCGGTCGGCGGGTTTTTCAAAACGGAGTTTGCAATTCAGCGTCGCCGCATCCCGCGGTCTTCACCAATCCAACCCACAGCACTGGCAAGGTACATGAGGACCGGCCTCATAGGCAGGTTCTCGCAAGTCGCGCTACTCTCGGGGGTGAAGCGGAGGAGAGATAGAGAGAGGGACAGGCACCTACTCTCTCACACACACACCCTCCTCCATCCGGTCACGCCCCGGCAGGGGCCAACCTTACAGGAAACTCTACCTACAGTGATTGGTAGGTGGATATTACAGAATTGCACCCAGTCACTGATCTTCAGTGACAAGAGCCCATATTACATTGGTGTCATTGGGGCGAAGAGCCCATATTACATTGGTGTCATTGGGCGAAGGGCCCATACTACATTGGTGTCATTGGGCGAAGGGCCCATATTACATTGGTGTCATTGGGCGAAGGGCCCATATTACATTGGTGTCATTGGGCGAAGGGCCCATATTACATTGGTGTCATTGGGCGAAGGGCCCATATTACATTGGTGTCATTGGGCGAAGGGCCCATATTACATTGGTGTCATTGGGCGAAGGGCCCATATTACATTGGTGTCATTGAGCGAAGGGTTCCTTTTCATTGGTAAAAATAGAAATACTGACCGCACTGGTGTGAACTAGGCTAATTGACACATCATTCAATATTGAGTTGGCCCACCCTTTGCAGCTATACCAGCTTCAACTCTTCTGGGAAGGCCGTCCACAAGGTTTAGGAGTGTGTCTATGGGAATGTTTGACCATTCTTCCAGAAGGCTTGGCTTGCAGTCTCCGCTTTTATTCATCCATGAGGTCAGGACTCAGTGCAGGCCAGTCAAGTTCCTCCACCCCAAACTCGCTCATCCATATCTTTATGGACCTTGCTTTGTGCACTGGTTCAAATCATTTGGTGGAGGGGGGATTATGACGGGGGGTTGTTTTTCAGGGGTTGGGCTTGGCCCCTTAGTTCCAGTGAAGGGAACTCTTAAAGCGGTTGTATACCCGTTTTACTATTTTTTTTTTTAAGCATACTAGCTCATTATGCATCACTTACCTTAGATCGGGGCCCCCGAAGCCGTCCTCTTCTCCCCCTCCAGCCGAGCCGTAGTTATGAATGGGGATTAACCCTGTAAATGCACCGTTGTCTACGGCGCACATGCACCGTAGACAACGTTGTAAAACATTCTGTGCAAATATCTCCTAAACCGTGCAGGTTTAGGAGATATTTCTTGTACCTACAGGTAAGCCTTAATCTAGGCTTACCTGTAGGTGCAAGTTGTAATTGAGGGTATACAACCCCTTAAAGGTGTCAGCATACCAAGACATTTTGGACAATTTCATGCTCCCAACTCTGTGGGAACAGTTTGGGGATGGCCCCTTCCTGTTCCAACATGACTGCACACCAGTGCACAAAGCACGGTCCATAAAGACATGGATGATCGATTTTTGGGGTGGAAGAATTTGACTGGCCTGCACAGAGTCCCGAACTCAACCCGATAGAACACCTTTGGGATGAATTAGAGCGGAGACTGCGATTCAGACCTTCTAATCCAACATCAGTGCCTGACCTCACAAATACACTTCTGGAAGAATGGTCAAAACATTCCCATAGACACTCCTAAACCTTGTGGACGACCTTCCCAGAAGAAGCTGTTATAGCTGTAAAGGGTGGGCCAACTCAATATTGACACAAAACAATCTCTTGCGCTCAGGCCCTTAGGCTCTATTCACACTAGCGCGTTTTTTGGTGCATTTTGCATTTTGCAGAAATGTAAGGACATTTTTTAACATGGGTTCCTATGGAACATGTTCACATCAATGCATTTTTGTTCCTCTGCGTTTTTGGAAAGGGTCGGGGACTTTTTTTTCATGCAAAATGCAGCATTTTGCATGTAATAGAAGTCAATGGGCCCGCATCCAAAACGCAAGTACCGCGTTTTTACCGCGTTTTTGCCGCGATTTGCGTTTTTTTTTTTTTTTTTACACTGTATATAGCTGGTTGCTAAGCAACCACAATGTAAAAAAAAAAAATACAAAAACACAAAACGCAAATCACGGCAAAATCGCAGTAAAAACACGTGTCAAAAAACGCGGCAAGCACCGCAAAAAGCACTGCAAAAACGCGCATAAGCAAAATGCATTCATGTGAATCGAGCCAACCCTTTGGATAAAATGTGGAAAGTCAAAGGTCTTGCTGCCTTCCTCAGAACAATGGGTGTCCTTAAAGCGGAAACATATAGAAAAACAGGGAGAACGCACCGACCTTGCGCATTACCAAAGATACGGACCAAGACTGGGATGCCAAAAAAGTTCATGTGCGTGTAAAGGCAGGTGTCACAATACTTTTGACAATATAGTGTACTTTACATAGACATGGGGGGGGGGGGGGGTTTGCTTGTTACGGGGCAGTTTGTAGGTTTCTTTCAGTGTACAGAAGGACATAGAAGGATATCTAGAACTTCCAGGAAGGAGATGCGTTGAGAAGGTCTCTCTATGTCCTCATTGTGTGCTCCAGAATCAGGCCATGTAGTGGGGATGCATAGCATATAGAACGAAAGGCCTGCATGACTGGGGGGGGCAGGGCAGGCTGTAGTTGGGCAGATTTTAAAATGTAATAATGTAATATTTATACTAAGGGTCAACAGCTATTGGTACAGAGCGAGGTGTGGCAGGGTGGAGCAGGTCAGGTCAGGGTGGAGTCAAAAAGAAGGGGTAGGCAGTGTAATAGGAGTCTTGGGGTCAGTTGGAGATAGGCAGAACGAGAGAATTTAGGTGAGCTTACATTTTGGACAATTAGAAGCTAGGTTAGCTTAATTTTAGACAGTTAAACCAGTTTCTCTGACATGGCTGATATTGAGGGCTTATTTGCCCAGCTGAGGGCGGCTGCGGCTGTTAATGGGCCACAGTGGTTAGAGAGGCAGCTGTCAGTTTTAGTCCAGGGGTCGGGGCAGGTTCATGCTTCTCCTGCCCCCCGACCAACACGCGCTAGGAGGTCTCACCCTCCGGAGCGCCTTAGCCCTGAATTGACCCCCAGGGTCTGCCGCCGCACTAGGAGCCCCGGCAGACGGGACCCTTCAGCACCTAAGGCCAAGAGAAAGACTACCTCTGCGGCCTGCGGGGCTGGGAGGAATCCTCTACTAACGCGGGACCCCGGCGGGAGCTCTGCTAATACATCTAGCTCCCGCCTCACTTCTACCATAATACAGAACGTGATGGCCGCGGGTCAGGGGGGGGGGGCCCAACCCCCCTCCCGCTCGCGAGGCTCGGCGTGGGAGAGCAGTGGCAGCGGGTGCGGGCCTGTCCCCTGGTGCGGCCGGGACCCCCATGGACAGAAGGAGAGGGACCCGGCGCCAAGCTTCAGTATCACCGCCCCCTGTGCAGGAGAGGAGAGCGGCGTCTGTGTCCAGGCAGAGCGCACATCGGGGGAGGAGCCGTGACGCGGGACGGTCGGGCCGTCGAGCGGCCGATGACGTCACCAGCGGGCGCCCTGTCGGGGGTGGCTCCAGCGTCCCTTCCCTGGGCTGTGACCAAGGACCGGAGGAAGAACGATCGGAGGGAGAGCTGTCTGCGTCCGATGAGGAAGGCAGGATGCCTGAAGCAGCGGCGGCCGGGGAGGAGCTGAGGAGACGTCTGGGATCCGGAGAGGCGGCTGTGCGGCTGCAAGCACCGGGACAGCCTGGTAAGTCACCAATGCTTGTCAATGATGCTAATAATGATGTGTCTATGCCTGCTTGTCCCCCACTTATACCTGTTTGTTCCCCATCTGTTCCTCCTCAGTCTAGTTGTGTGCCAGCTACTTTCTCCCCTGCCTGTCCCCCCCCCCCTGCAGTTGTCCCCCCCTCTGTGTTGTCACCTGCTGTTGTATCCTGTGCTGGGCACCTGCTGCCCAGTGGTTTTACTGGTGCTGTAGGTGGGGGGGGGGGAGGTGGGGGGGGGGGGTGACGGGGTTAATGCATATGCGGGTAGTGACACTGTGCAGACCGCGGGACAGGAGGCGGCGGTGGATCGAATTTTGCTGAATTGGCTGGTGGGATGCAGGGAGTTGCTGACGAGCAGTGCTTTAGGGATTTCTGCCACGTCTGGGGTATCGCCGGTGGCAGCATGGACGTCGGCGGGGGACAACAGATCGCCCGTCGCTGGAGTTCAGGTGGTTAGTGCTCCGGCGCCGGCTGCGGTGTCGGCCCCAAGGGTGGCGCATGAGGAAGGGACGGCGCTGACTGCGGTGGATCCCAAGCCGTCGGACGGATCTATGGACGGAGTGCGGTTGGCGGACTCCGCGAAAGGGGAGGTTTACGTTTGCTTTGAGGGCCCGCTGGGTTCTCATTTGAAAACTGAGCTGAAGGATAGAATATGGAAGGGTGAGTACATAGAAATTTTTTCGCTGCTGCCGAGTGAGAAATTTAACCTGGACAAGGTTAAACCCGACGACAGCAAACGGGAAGAGGATGAGAAGCGGCGTTATCGCTTGATTCCTCGGACTTTTGGGAACTGGCTGCAGGCCTTCAGCATCCTGGCCAGCGTGATCGGAGAAAAGACGCCGGAGTGCTGCTCCGCGCTTTTCTGTTATTTGGACTCTATCAGTGAGGCCCAAAGGGTTTATGGGGGCGTAGCATGGCTGCGCTATGACGAGCAATTTCGTCAGCGTAAGGCGGTGAGGCCCTCTCTGCGATGGGACCACAAGGATATCGGTTTGTGGATGAAGCTGATGACTCAGGCAAGGTCGTTTCCACAGCCCTTTCAGGGAGGGGCCGGGGGTGCCAGCGCCCCGTCTTCCTCGGCCGCCAACCGCAAGGGGTACTGCTGGCGTTTCAACGATAGCACATGCAGATTTGGGGGTTCATGTCGGTTTCGTCACGAATGCTCCGGATGCGGAGGTTCCCACCCGTTGGCGAAGTGCTTCAAGCAAGGCAAGGCGAAGGCGGCCGACGCTGGAAAGAGGGAGAACCCCAGTGAAGGTGGAAAAAATGGTCCCCTTCCTCAATAGGTATCCTGATAGGGCTGCGGCGCAGTTTCTATTCCATGGGTTTTCTGAGGGTTTTGTCATTCCGTGCACGTTGTCCACCGTTCCGGCTGCGGGTGAAAATTTGCGTTCGGCAAAAATGCACCCGGAGGTGGTTTCGGCTAAGTTGTCCAAGGAAGTGTCCATGGGCAGGATGGCGGGGCCGTTTGATTTCCCTCCACTGACGGATTTGGTGGTTTCGCCGCTGGGGGTGGTCCCCAAGAAGGAACCTAACAAATTCCGACTGATACACCACCTGTCGCATCCTCGGGGTGGTTCGGTCAATGGCGCTATTGACCCGCGGTTGTGCGCGGTGTCTTACGCCTCGTTTGATGATGCCATTAAATGGGTGCGCAAGTTTGGGAAGGGCGCGCTGTTGGCAAAAACTGACATTGAGTCGGCTTTTCGCTTACTTCCCGTTCACCCGCTGAGTTTTCGGTTCTTGGGTTGCGTTTGGGAGGGACAGTATTTTGTGGACCGCTGCTTGCCTATGGGTTGCGCCATTTCTTGTTCGTTTTTTGAGACTTTCAGTTCCTTTTTGGACTGGGTGGTACGAGAGGTTTCTGGGTGGCAATCCGTCGTCCATTATTTGGACGATTTTTTGGTGATAGGGCCTCCCGGGGCCCGGATTTGTCAGATCCTGTTGTCCACGGTACAACATGTGTTCCAGCTGTTTGGGGTGCCTTTGGCCCCTGAAAAGACGGAGGGTCCGCTGGAGGAATTGAAGTTTCTAGGTATCATTATTGATACAATACGGATGGAATGCAGGCTTCCCAAGGACAAATTGGAGGATCTGCAGGTCACGGTTGAGCTTGCGTATGGTTGCAAGAAATTGCAATTAAGGTCCCTGCAGTCGCTGCTGGGAAAACTAAATTTTGCTTGCCGTATAATGCCTATGGGGCGGGTTTTTTGCAGGCGGTTGGCGGCTGCCACCGCAGGGGTAAAGGCTCCGCATCATTACGTGCGGCTTACAAAAGCGCATCGTGAGGATTTACAGGTTTGGAAGACGTTTCTTGCTCGGTACAATGGTAGGTCCTTGTGGATGGAAGCAACAGTGTCTGATTTTGACCTGGACTTGTATACTGATGCGGCAGGTTCAATTGGGTACGCAGCGTATTTCGGTGGCAGGTGGAGCGCGGGGTGTTGGCCTGAGTCGTGGAGGGTTTCTGATTTCATCCGTAACATGGCGCTACTGGAGCTGTTTCCAATAGTGCTGGCGGTGGAAATTTGGGGACAGGAATTTCAGAATAAGCGTGTACGGTTTCACTGCGACAATTTAGGGGTCGTGCATGCTATTAATTCCGTTACTTCTTCCTCCCCGCCAGTTGTATGCCTTCTTAGGCATTTGGTTTTGCAATGCTTGACTGTGAATGCATTTATATTTGCTGTTCACTTGCCCGGGGTAGATAACACAGTGGCGGATGCCCTTTCTCGTCAACAGTGGCAGGAGTTTCGGGAGTTGGCACCGGAGGCGGAGCAGCTCGGAATCCCGTGTCCGGACCACTTGTGGGAAGTCGTTTTGCCACAGTAGCTGATTTGATACAGCGGTCAGTTTGCCCTTCTACCTGGACGGCTTATGAGCGGGTGTGGGAAGAGTGGCATAGGCTGGTGAGTTCGGTAGGGGGTTCTGGCCGGGAGGTGGATAACTTGTCCGTCCTTCTGTACTACATTGGCAGGAATTTTGAAGAAGGTGTTTCTGTTGCCTCTTTAAACAGGAAGATGGCGGGTTTGGCGTTCTTTTTCCAGATATCTGGTTTGGAGGATGTCACTAAAGCGTTTATGGTCAAGAAAGCTTTGCGGGGTTACAGGAGGGAAAAAGGGAGGCGGGTACCTGATTCCCGCCGTCCAGTTTCTTTTGATTTACTGCTAGCACTGTTGGAGCGTTTGCCAAATGTCTGTGCGGACCCCTTTGAAACGTTACTATTCAAGACTGCCTTTGTTCTGGCTTTTTTCGGGGCGCTGCGGATAGGGGAGTTGGTTAGCCCGTCCGCTAAAGTTGGGGGTGGGCTTGGGGTGGCCGAGGTCACAGTTCTAGGGGACAAATTGTCCTTGTATATTAGGAAATCTAAAACGGACCAGTTGGGCCGTGGGGCTACAGTGGTACTCAGCAGAGTTCCTAATTCACCGGCCTGCCCGGTTGCTACGGTGTCAGCTTGGTTAGGCGTCCGGGTTTCGGGGCCGGGACCTTTGTTGACACACGCGGATGGTTCTGCATTGTCCCGTTTCCAATTTATTTCAGTTTTTCGGAAATGCTTACGGGCTGTTGGTGTGGATCCGGGGGCTTATGCTTCCCATTCTTTCCGCATTGGGGCCGCCACGGAAGCGGCCAGGTGGGGGTTAGACGACCAGATCCTGCAGCGGATTGGTCGTTGGGAATCTAGGCGTTTCAGTTTATATGTACGCCCACATCTTCTTTAGATGTGTTGTATGTTGTGTTCCCCAGTCCCTGTGATGGTTGTGGTCTGTCGTATGTGTTGTTTTGGAGTGTCTGGTTGAGTAGGGTGCATTGTATCTGGGTTTTTGTTATTTTATGTTTTTCAGGCGGAGAATGTTTGATTTGGATCATCGGACACTCCTACGTGTCCTGGGGCGCGAGGAGGGCTGCAGTCAGACCGGATGGCCGACAATTGGGTTTCCCGAGACACGTAGCTAGAGTGCGGTGGATAGGGGTCCCGGGCATGCTCTGGTCCAGAGTGTTGCCCGAAGTACACAGATATATTAGATTGGATAGGCCCCCGGACGTCTTAGTCATCCATGCAGGGGGTAATGATCTGGGGCTCCGTTCCGCTAGGGAATTAATTCGGGACATCAAATTTGACTTTTTACGTCTGCGGTCGTTTTTCCCAGACGTTATTCTGGTTTGGTCAGACATGATAGGTAGGGCCTCCTGGCGTCTAGCTCGCTCTGTAGAGAGGCTGAACAAAGCAAGGGTCAAACTTAACAAGGAGGTGGCTCGCTTTTTTGTCCGGAATGGGGGCCTGGTTGTGCGCCATACGGAACTAGAGGGGGACAACTGGCTCTACCTGCGTGGGGACGGGGTACACCTGAACGCTGTTGGGATAGACATGTGGTGCCTGGGCCTGCAGGATGGTATCCAGAGAGCGTTGGGTGTGTGGGGGGCCGCTCAAGTGTGAGGTTTCACACTTGCTCGTCGTTGGCAGGGGTTTCAGAGTTTTGAGGGTGGGCATGGTCAAAATATTTGAAGTGGAGTATGGTGGGAGGGGCTCAGTTTTGGTATGGGTACCTTCCCAAATTGAGTGACGTCATTATGACGAAATGGGTATTGAGGCTGTATCAGCGTAGAAAGGCATTAAAATTGTCCTCGAGCCGGCGTATTCGCGGCTGAGGGCCGTGATATTGAAAAGGTGGCTGATACAGCAGAATTTTCTTTGGTAGACCATGCTCACCTCAAAAATATAACTGTTCAATTTTTTTCTGTTATTTTGTTAATAAAAGGCTGCTACGGCCATTTTAAACCCAAAGAAGTCTAGCGTGGTTATTATTTAGATGACTAAGAAGGGTAAGTGGTCATGGCAGCCGGTAAGTCTGCAATACACCAGTCAAGAATCAGGCCATGTAGTGGGGATGCATAGCATATAGAACGAAAGGCCTGCATGACTGGGGGGGCAGGGCAGGCTGTAGTTGGGCAGATTTTAAAATGTAATAATGTAATATTTATACTAAGGGTCAACAGCTATTGGTACAGAGCGAGGTGTGGCAGGGTGGAGCAGGTCAGGTCAGGGTGGAGTCAAAAAGAAGGGGTAGGCAGTGTAATAGGAGTCTTGGGGTCAGTTGGAGATAGGCAGAACGAGAGAATTTCCCTCCCGCCCTCCCCTTTTTTAGGTTTGTGATTGGACGATGGGTTGGAAAGGGGGGTTGTATGTCGTTTTGGTGTTGTTTAATGTTTTGGGGGGGGGGGGAGAGTTTTTGGTGTGATGTCTTAGTTGTAGCAGGGGTTTCAGAGTTTTGAGGGTGGGCATGGTCAAAATATTTGAAGTGGAGTATGGTGGGAGGGGCTCAGTTTTGGTATGGGTACCTTCCCAAATTGAGTGACGTCATTATGACGAAATGGGTATTGAGGCTGTATCAGCGTAGAAAGGCATTAAAATTGTCCTCGAGCCGGCGTATTCGCGGCTGAGGGCCGTGATATTGAAAAGGTGGCTGATACAGCAGAATTTTCTTTGGTAGACCATGCTCACCTCAAAAATATAACTGTTCAATTTTTTTCTGTTATTTTGTTAATAAAAGGCTGCTACGGCCATTTTAAACCCAAAGAAGTCTAGCGTGGTTATTATTTAGATGGCTAAGAAGGGTAAGTGGTCATGGCAGCCGGTAAGTCTGCAATACACCAGTCAAGTCCTTATAGTGAACGTGGAGAGGACGCCATACAGAAACAGAGATTCCAGCTGTTCCTGCGCAGACCTCGCCAAGCCCTGGAGGCCTTCTAGAAGGATCTATGAGGAGATGATGCAAGATGTGAAATCTCTTACACTCCATCAGCTAAAGAAAAGCAGCTGTGACCTGGATCCTCCCTCCCTGTACAGAAATACCCACCGGATGGGAATTTTATATAATTTCTATGAGAACGTTAGGAGGATGCGCCTTTCCAGCCATTCTCCGATTACACACAATGCAACATCTGGAATCCTGCTTTGGAGGCTCCTCCGGGGGTTTAGAATTTTCTGCAGAATGATGGTCCATGTGATATATAAAGTACTGAGTTCAAATTTGCGGTTAAAGCGCTGACCTGGCCATTTTATAAATAGGCAGCTCCTATCCTCATATTGATTAGTGGTTCCAAATTACCGTATATACTCGAGTCTTAGCCGACCCGAATATAAGCCGAGGCACCTAATTTTACCACAAAAAACTGGGAAAACTTATTGACTCGAGTATAAGCCTAGGGTGAGAAATGCGCAGCTACTGGAAGTGGAAAATAGGGTCAACAATGCCCATTTGCAGCCTCACTGTGCCCATTTGCAGCCTCACTGTACCCATTTGCAGCCATAGGTCCCTTGAACTTCAAACTTGGGGTCTCTGGACCCAAAGGGTCCCGAAATGACATCGCTGCAGATGGACACAGTTGGCCGAATTTGGGGCCCTGTATCTCGGGGCCACTTGGTGCTAGGAACTCCAAATATATGTATATGTTGTAGTGTTGGCTGGGTTTGCACACCAAATATGGGGTTCCTAGCATCCAGTGGCCCCGAGATATGAGGCCCCAAATTCGGGTCAGAAAATGTCAAGCACTTTTCTGCAGCAGAGAATTACATTTTCTGAACCGACTTTGGGGCCCGTATCTCGAGGCCACTTGGTGTTAGGAACTTCGAATTTGGATATGTTGTAGTGTTGGGTCCACTGGGTTTGCACACCAAATTTGGGGTTCCAAGTGACCCCGAGATATGGGGCCGCAAAGTCGGGTGGGAAAATTTCATTTTTTATCTGCAGAAAAGTGCTTGACTCAGGGGGGCACTTTCAGCACAAAAAAATGTGCTGAAAAACTCGGCTTATACTCGAGTATAATCGGTAATAACTACTGCAGTAGGGAACAGACACAAAAGATAAATTCTGCATCTTTCCAAATAACTGTTCTGCTTTATTATGAGACAATTGAAGGTTTTTTATACACATGATTACCTAGGTATCACATTAATATTACAATTGTACGTTTATGGTAACAAGGGGCGTAACATAGGCAGACTAATTCTAATCAGGACTCGAAATAATGCAAACCTGTACTGAAAACATTATTAGTGCCATGTGCACAGTGAGGGCAGAGTGCAATACATACAAAATAGAATACAATTATATACAGAACTTACAAATTCCTTTACAGCGCTATTCAACCCAAAACCAAAATTGTAATATATTGCAGCTTATCAATCATTAGATGCGATGGCTGCATTCTTTTTCTTTTTTTCAGCTTTTTCCCCCCTCTGTTATCACCTGCTGATCTGGCCAGTAAAAAACTGTATTAGAGTACCTCTACTCTGGATGACGGAGCACAGGGAGCACCTTCGGACAGCGGCATTGTCAGTCTGGGCAGAGGGGAGTGGTAAATGTATTAGCATATTTAGAAACACACAAATTGAAGCAAAACTCCAGCTCACACTACAATTACAGTAACATTTTTTTCCTCTTATGCCCCGCACACACAGTCGGACATTCCGACCACAAAATCCGTCAGATTTTTTCAGACGGATTTTGGCTGAAACTTGTGTTGCACACACACGGTCAGACAAAGTTGTTGGAAAATCCGATCGTTCCGAACGAGGTGATGTACAACACGTACGACGGGACTATGTAGAGGCCAGTAGCCAATAGCTTTCATCTCCAAATTTATTCTGAGCATGCGCGGCACTTTGTGCGTCGGAATTCTCTACACACGATCGGAAAAAGTCTGATCGGATTTTGTTATTGGAAAATTTTTTCCATCAGAAATTCCGACGGAAAAAGTCCGCTAGAGCCCACATACGATCGGATTTTCCGACAACATAATCCGATCGGACTTTTCCCAATCGGAATATCCAGTCGTGTGTAAGGGGCATTAGGATAAAGGTTTTATATTTTTCTTCTTATTATTATTATACAGGATTTATATAGTGCCAACAGTTTACGCAGCGGTTTACAATATAAAATACAGTTATAATACAATAAAATACAAGAGGATTAAGAGGGCCCTGCTCAGAAGAGCTTACAATCTAATAGGATGGGGCAGAATTAGTTGGAGACATGATAGGCTTCCCTGAAGAGATGAGTTTTCAGGGATCGCCTGAAGGTAGCTAGAGTAGGGGATAGCCGGACAGGTTGAGGTAGCGAGTTCCAGAGGATGGGAGAGGCTCTGGAGAAATCCTGGAGACTAGCATGGGAGCATAAATAAAGTTGATCATTGTAAGCACCTCTGTCAGAGCTAAATGGATTGTCTCATCCCTGTAAAGGATACAGTGCCTTGAAAAAGTATTCATACCCCTTGAAATTCTCCACATTTTGTCATGTTACAACCAAAAATATTAATGTATTTTATTGTGATTTTATGTGATAGGCCAACACAAAGTGGCACATAATTGTGAAGTGGAAGAAAAGTTATAAATGGTTTTCAACATTTTTTACAAATAAATATGTGAAAAGTGTGGGGTGTATTTGTATTCAGCCCCCTTTACTCTGATACCCCTAACTAAAATCTAGTGGAACCAATTGCCTTTAGAAGTCACCTAATTAGTAAATAGAGTCCCACCTGTGTGTAATTTAATCTCAGTATAAATACAGCTGTTCTGTGAAGCCCTCAGAAGGTTTGTTAGAGAACCTTAGTGAACAAACCGCATCATGAAGGCCATGGAACACACCAGACAGGTCAGGGATAACGTTTTGGAGAAGTATAATGCAGGGTTAGGTTATATATAAATATCGTAAACTTTGAACATCTCACGGAGCACTGTTCAATCCATCATCTGAAAATGGAGAGTATGGCACAACTGCAAACCTACCAAGACATGGCCGTCCACCTAAACTGACAGGCCGGGCAAGGAGAGCATTAAAGTGGGGTTGCGGTCAAAAAAAAAAAAATGGGCTTAGAAATCATAAAAAAAATTTAAAAAAAATAATTGGAAAAAAAAATTTTTTTTGCTCACCTCCAAATGCCTGTTGCTATGGGGTCCCTCGTAGTCTGCCACCTTCATTGCCCGGGCTAAATGTCACTTCCCCCTCGGCGCCGCACAGTGATCTGGGACCTGTCACGTGTCCCAGATGACCGAGCGTCAAATCACGGCGCACGGCGCGGCTCGCGCATGCGCAGTGGGTGCCCGGCTGTGAAGCCACAGCCGGGTTCCCACATTAGGAATGCCGGCGCCGCGAGCGGCTCGTGGAACGAGGGGGGGCCTCGTTCCCCCGCATCGCTGGACCCTGGGACAGGTAAATGTCCGATTTTTAAAAGTCAGCAGCTGCAGTATTTGTAGCTGCTGACTTTTAAAAAAAATATTTTTTTCCCCAGGATGGAGCTCCGCTTTAATCAGAGAAGCAGCCAATAGGCCCATGGGAACTCTGGAGGAGCTGGAGAGATCCACAGCTCAGGTGGGAGATTCTGTCCACAGGACAACTATTAGTGGTGCTCTCCACAAATCTGACCTTTATGGAAGAGTGACAAGAAGAAAGACATTGTTGAAAGAAATCCATAAGAAGTCCTGTGTGCAGAGTGCGAGAAGCCATGTGGGGGACACAGCAAACATGTGGAAGAAGGTGCTCTGGTCAGATGAGACCAAAATGTAACTTTTTGGCCTAAAAGCAAAACGCTATGTGTTGGGGAAAACTAACACTGCACATCACCCTGAACACACCATCCCCACCGTGAAACATGGTGGTGGCAGCATCATGTTGTGGGGACACTTTTCTTCAGCAGGGACAGGGAAGCTGGTCAGAGTTGATGGGAAGATGGATGGAGCCAAATACAAGGCAATCTTAGAAGAAAACCTGTTAGAGTCTGCAAAAGACTTTAGACTGGGGTGAAGGTTCACCTTCCAGCAGGACAACGACCCTAAACATACAGCCAGAGCTACAATGGAATGGTTTAGATCAAAGCATATTCATGTGTTAGAATGGCCCAGTCAAAGTCCAGACCGAAATCCAATTGAGAATCTGTGGCAAGACTTGAAAAGTCTTGACAAAGATCTGACAGAGCTTGAGATATTTTGCAAAGAAGAAGAATGGGCAAAAATGTCACTCTAGATGTGCAAAGCTGATAGAGACATCCCCAAAAAGACTTGCAGGTGTAATTGCAGAAAAAGGGGGTTCTACAAAGTATAATAATTTTCCTTCCACTTCACAATTATGTGCCACTTTGTGTTGGTCTATCACATGAAATCCCAATAAAATACATTTATGTTTTTGGTTGTAACATGACAAAATGTGGAAAATGTCAAGGGGTATGAATACTTTTTTAAGGCACTGTATGTCTTCAGGACAATTTACTTTTTTGAACAGCAACAGACTTACTGGCTGAATCACCAGGTGAAAATAAAGGAAAGAAAGCCTAAAAATAAAACTAATGCAACCATCACATCTAAGAACTGGTAAGCTGAAATGTAATAAATGTTTCCTTTTGAGTTTAATAATGCTGAACACTAGGCAGGCATTGGAGACACAAATGTAATGCATTATTACATCATTAAATGTATATTTTACATACAAGCAGTGTAAGTTCTTAGATTTGCCTCAGTATTAACCCCCTCCTGTCCCTGTATAGCAGAGCTGGAGCATTAAAGTGGTTGTAAACCCTCTGGGACCACTTTGACCTACAGGTAAGCCTAGATTAAGGCTTACTTGTAGGTCCAATACATATCTCCTAAGCCTACATGGTTTAGGAGATATTTAGAAAAGAAAAGGCACCGCTATCTACGGCGCATGCTCCGTAGACAGCGCCGCGCAGGCGCACTGCGCATGCCGAGATCACGGCGATATGCCGCTCTCGTGCGCATGCGCGGGAGTGACGTCATCGCCGCTCCAGCGAATCACAGCGATGGATCGGCGAGACCCGGAAGTCACTCCGGGTTTGATGGCGACGCCGAAGATCGTGGATGTAGACCACTACGGGGGCTTCATTCTCAGGTAAGTCATTCATAATGAGCTAGAATGCTATGCACAGTGATGGCACTAACGCCGTTACTTTAGAGGGTAAGGAGTAATCTAATTGATTACTCTTCCCCTCGCGGTAACGCCGTTCCCATTACTGGGGCGGCGTTACCACAATTACCCGCCGCGATCGCGGAGCCGTCCGCGGCCTCGGCCTTAGGAAAGGCCGCGGCTTCGGCCTAGCTCCGGAGCGGCGCCCACCTTGGTGCACCCGTCGGCCGTTTGCAATGTGATTGCTCCGTCAAATGACGGAGCGATCACTTTGTAAACAAACCGGCGTCAAGATGACGCTGGTCTCCCCTCTGTGTACAGATCTGTACAGTGGAGGGGAGAGATCGGATGGCAGCAGCCATCCCTCCATACCCTGCCACTACTCTGCAACACCCTGCTAATACTGCGCAATACTCTGCAACACCCTGCTAATACTGCGCAATACTCTGCAACACCCTGCCAATACTGTGCAATACTCTGCAACACCCTGCAACACCCTGCCAATACTGTGCAATACTCTGCAACACCCTGCCAATACTGTGCAACACCCTGCAACACCCTGCCAATACTGTGCAATACTCTGCAACACCCTGCCAATACTGTGCAATACTCTGCAACACCCTGCCAATACTGTGCAATACTCTGTAACACCCTGCCAATACTGTGCAATACTCTGCAACACCCTGCAACACCCTGCCAATACTGTGCAATACTCTGCAACACCCTGCCAATACTGTGCAACACCCTGCCAATACTGTGCAATACTCTGCAACACCCTGCCAATACTGTGCAATACTCTGCAACACCCTGCCAATACTGTGCAACACCCTGCAACACCCTGCCAATACTGTGCAATACTCTGCAACACCCTGCCAATACTGTGCAATACTCTGCAACACCCTGCCAATACTGTGCAATACTCTGTAACACCCTGCCAATACTGTGCAATACTCTGCAACACCCTGCAACACCCTGCCAATACTGTGCAATACTCTGCAACACCCTGCCAATACTGTGCAACACCCTGCAACACCCTGCCAATACTGTGCAATACTCTGCAACACCCTGCCAATACTGTGCAATACTCTGCAACACCCTGCCAATACTGTGCAATACTCTGCAACACCCTGCCAATACTGTGCAATACTCTGCAACACCCTGCCAATACTGTGCAATACTCTGCAACACCCTGCCAATACTGTGCAATACTCTGCGACACCCTGCCAATACTGTGCAATACTCTGCAACACCCTGCCAATACTGTGCAACACCCTGCAACACCCTGCCAATACTGTGCAATACTCTGCAACACCCTGCCAATACTGTGCAATACTCTGCAACACCCTGCCAATACTGTGCAATACTCTGAAACACCCTGCAACACCATGCCAATACTCTGCAATACTCTGCAACACCCCGCCATACTCTGCAACACCCCGCCATACTCTGCAACACCCCGCCATACTCTGCAACACCCTGCCACACCCCACCACACCCCGCAATACACGGTAATACCCAGCCATACTCGGCGATACCCAGCCATACTCTGCAACACCCCGCCACACCCCGCAATACTCTGCAATACACGGTAATACCCCGCCATACTCGGCGATACCCAGCCGTACCCAGCTATACTCAGACAATATTACAGTGGGGGAGATTGTGGATATTACAGTGGGGGCTTTATGGTGGTGGAATTTTCAAAGGTTTTTGCAAATTCAATTATTATTTGCTGATCCGAAAAATTATCCGATCCGTGACTCTGCAACGATCAACGATCCGATCCGTGAGTTTGGGGGGGGACAGATGTACAGAGGGGGAACAGATATATGTGTGTGGGGGGGAAAGATGTGTAGTGGGGTACAGAGGGGGAACAGATATATGTGTGTGGGGGGGGGACAGACGTGTAGTGGGGTACAGAGGGGGAACAGATATATGTGTGTGTGTTGGGGGGAACAGACGTGCAGGGGGGTACAGAGGGGAAATAGACGTGCAGGGGGGAACGCGCCCCTTGCTTACAGTAATACTAGACCCGCCCCTAAGAATATAAAAAAAAAAAAAGTCAGTTACTTTGCTGAGTAACTAATTACTTTTCCAATGTAGTAACTGAGTTACTAACTCAATTACTTTTTTGGGAGAAGTAATTTGTAACGTAACGAATTACTTTTTTAAAGTAAGATGACCAACACTGGCTATGCATACTAGCTCATTATGCCTTTGCCTTGCAGGTTCCTATTTTATTTTTTTTTTAAAACGGCTTTACTTCCTCTTTAACCTCTTCAGCCTCTGAAGATTTTACCCCCTTCCTGACCAGAGCACTTTTTGCGAATCGCCACTGCGTCGCTTTAACTGACAATTGCGCGTCGTGCGACTTTTCACCCAAACAAAATTGACGTCCTTTTTTTCCCACAAATAGAGCTTTCTTTTGGTGTTATTTGATCACCTCTGCGATTTTTCTTTTTTTGCGCTATAAACAAAAAAAAATTAAATTGAATTTAATTGAATTTCAATTTTTAAATATTTTTGGTAAAAAAAATCGCAATAAGCGTATATTGATTGGTTTGCGCAAAAGTTATAGCCTCTACAAAATAGGGGATAGTTTTATGGCATTTTTATTACAATTTTTTTTTATTAGTAATGGCGGCGATCAGCGATTTTTATTGTGACTGCGACATTATGGTGGACACATCGGACACGTTTGACACTATTTTTGGACCATTGTCATTTATACAGCGATCAGTGCTATAAAAATGCACTGATTACTGTGTAAATGACACTGGCAGGGAAGGGGTTAAACACTAGGGGGCGATCAAGGGGTTAAGTGTGTTCTATAGAGTGATTATAACTGTGGGGGGTATGGGCTACTACTCACATGACAGCGATTGCCGCTCCCTGTGACATGATCGCCGGGAGACCGGTGGACATCGAGTCTGCCAGTCCCACGGGCATGGTCACCCTGTACGCGGCGGGCGCACGTGTGCGCTAGCCCCTCCAATTAAAGGGGATGTACAGGTACGCTCATTTGCTCACCACTGGCATTGTGCCAACGTATATCAGCAAGCAGCCGTCGGCAAGTGGTTAAATGGTAAAGCAGCCAATCAGTTCATGTGCTGACAAGAGGCATGTTGATAGGAGGAGAGATGAGGTTATTGCTGAGCTGCTTCTCCTTTCACTGTCCAGTCACAGGCTGGGGAATGGGGAGGGAATGGGGAGGGAATGGGTCCAGGGCGACCTGGGCTCACAGGAAGTGGGTTGAATGATGCTGGCAATCAGGCTGAGATCTTCTAGTGGCAGATAAAAAAGTACTGCAGAGGGAAATCTCCGAACGGAAGGTAAATATTGCAGCAAAATGCTGGTTTTGTGACTTTATGGGATATTCATTGTTATCTTATTTATTTTGATTTTTTTAGCTATCGTTCTGCCTTAATAAAACATTACAGTGACTCTGTCTCTTCCCTCACAATATATGACTGTTCATTTTTACCTCTCCATAAGGTGAGAAGTTTGAATTCCACTTTCTTCAAGTATTAAAGTTTTCAGTGTTTGACACTTCTGTTGGTGTCGGATGCCTGCGTACCCCATTGCAATCAGTGGTTCCTCCCGCTGACCCCCTATGTCTATACAGGGTGCAGTAATGATGTGCAGGTCAGCAGGGGGAACCAGTGAGCACTGCGGGGGACACAGGAGGTCCAGACGTGTTGGTTTCTTCATAGAATTCAGACGGCAATTGTTTGATTGTTCTTGAACAGTCCAAAGTTTTGTGGCCCGAGGAGTATTGTATTTTTTTTTTTTTTTTAATGGGGCATTCCTTATATACATTTATAAATTGCTGACTGGGTTCTAAAAGGGAGGGGGAGCAATTAGCTGAAATGTTTTGACTATTTTTATGCTTTTTGCAGCCATATAGCACAGCAAAGGTGGGGGGATCACAGCATTATTTGTAATATAATTATCATTATACAATAAGGGGGATATATGTTTATGACCGTGCAAAGAAGTTTGTCCTGTGAACCTGCATGTACACCGGGGGGGGGGGGGGGGCATGATGCTTTTCTCTCGGCAGGTCGAATGAAATACGAATTTTCTAGGATCAGCAGTTCCCTCTAGTGGCCATAATGCTGTATTTTCCTCATCCACACTATAAAGAACATTCAAACTGAATAAAAAATAGACACGTGCAGAACTAAAAAATGTATTTTGTTTCGATTCGTTATTTATATAAATTTGTTTAGTTATATTTGTTGAATCCGTTTAATTTGTTTTTGAAATTGGTTTAGTTTATTCGTATTCGAATCGATTGGAATTTTTATTCTTTTCTTATGTATGCAAATTTATTCTATTTGAAAATCGAATTTCAGAAGATGGTTATATTCTTTCTATGTTATTCTATTCTATTTTGTTTCTATTATATTCCAGTCTATTCTATTCTTTTATTTTCTGTTATATTCTTTTCTATTCTATTATTTTTTTTTCTATTCTATTATTTTTTTTTCTATTCTATTCCTTTATTTTCTATTCTATTTTATTCTCTTTGGAATCTAGAAAACGATTTGAATTCGAAAACTATTCGAAAATGTTTTGAAAACGATTCAAATTTGAATTTTGGATTTGTTTAAATTTAGTACTATTGTAATTTAGGAATCTAGATACTTCTAAAAATTAAAATTTGTCCGAATTTCAATTCAGAACGAAACAAACCGTATATAGCCTAATAACATTCAATTTTGCCCCCATTCGCACAGAAATAATTTACATGCAGTTGCACAGGATGAATAGCTCAGCACATTTTTATAAATACCCTATAATGCCCCCCTCCCCCCCCCCCCATCTTATCTCATTAAGGGCAAGTTCACAACACAAAAGCGCACTCCAGATTCATTCCGGGTGCGTTTCTGCATGCATGTTTTTAATGTGTTTTTGCATTCTGGTGCATTTTTCATGCGTTTCCAGATGTATTCCATGTGCTTTTTTTTCTTCTTTTTTCCTGTTTTTTTATTTTTTATTATACTAGGGCCCAGTGCGTTTTTCATGCGTTTTACTGTGTTCCAGTCCAGTGCAGGAAAAATGCAGCATGTTCTACTTTTTTTTCTGGAACTGAAAAGCCCTGGAACTGACCGCACTGGTGTGCGTTTTTGATGCAGAACAAAAAATGCACTGGACTGCATGTGATGTGAACTGGCCCTAATATGACAACTGAGCTAATGGTCAGCTGTTAAAATGACCTGCGGGAAATGTATGGGCTACCATTGCTGACCACATTCTGGAAAATGCTAGTTGCCTGGCTGTCATGAGTGCTGATGTGGCATTCTGACTGTGCCTGCGATCTTGTTCAAGCTCACAAAGTACTGACGCCAGATGTTAAATATATATATCACTACCTCCAGGGAATCCAGCCAACATCCACGTTAAACGCACTGCGAGATATCAGCTTTGCCAAGCTGGAACCACGCCAAGCAAGAAAAGGTCCACACAGTGATGACCAGGCAAATGGCATTTTCAAGAGTGATCAGCAATGACGTTCATTGTGTTTTGTTCAGGTGATACCTGTATCTATGTAACCTCTCTAGTATCCTGTGAAGAGTCAATGATAGTGGATTACAAAACCACCAGCTTGCCGGTATTTGCTTGTGACAGCAGAATTGCCCTCATTCCAGAAATATTTGGGATGTGCTCATATCTGCAGAGCCAGGCAACAGCAGTATGCATGCATTGCGCCATCTAGTGCATAATAAGCATAATGCCATGTGCTGTATATTATTATTATTATTATTATTCAGGATTTACATAGCACCAACAGTTTGCGCAGCGCTTAACAAAATAAAGGCAGACATTACAATTACATTACAATTTGGTACAAGAGGAATCAGAGGGCCCTGCTCGTTAGAGCTTACAATCTAAAAAGAAAGGGTCAATTGATACAAGAGGTAATAGCTGTGGGGGATGAGTTGATGGTGGAAGTAAAACAGTGTTAGTTAGAATATAGTATATTCCTGCATTACTAGCATCGGTGGCCTAATACTTAATATTATTATTATACAGGATTTATATAGTGCCAACAGTTTGCGCAGCGCTTTACAACATGAGGGCAGACAGTACAGTTACAATACAATTCAATACAGGAGGGATCAGAGGGCCTTGCTTGTTAAATCTTACAATCTAGGAAGGGGACATGGCAAAGCGAACTGTATCCATTTGGCACCCCAAAAGCTCTATCCATAATATAGTTACATAGTTAGTCAGGTTGAAAAAAGACACAAGTCCATCTAGTTCAACTAAAAAATAAAAATGCAATCCCATATACACAATCCTATACCCAGAGGAAGGCAAAAAAAAAAAAAATAACAGCAAAGCTTGATCCAATTTGCTACAGCAGGGTAAAAAATTCCTTCCTGATCCCCCGAGAGGCAATCGGATTTTCCCCGGATCAACTTTACCTATAAATGTCAGTACCCAGTTATATTATGTACATTTAGGAAAGTATCCAGGCCTTTTTTAACGTAATCTACTGAGCTAGCCAGAACCACCTCTGGAGGGAGTCTGTTCCACATTTCCACAGCTCTTACTATGAAGAAACCTTTCCGTATTTGGAGATGAAATCTTTTTTCCTCTAAACATAAAGAGTGCCCCCTTGTCCTCTGTGATGACCTTCAAGTGAATAACTCATCAACAAGTTCACGATATGGACCACCTACAGTGCCTTGCAAAAGTATTCACCCCCTTGGCATTTATCGTGTTTTGTTACCTCATAACCTGGATTTGCATCATTTAATTTACAGAATATGCCCACAACTTGGAAGATTTTTATTTTTTTTTTATTGTGAAGCAAACAACAAATAGGACAAAATAACAGAAAAAGTCAATGTGCATAACTATTCACCCCCCTAAAGTCAGTACTTTGTAGAGCCGCCTTTTGCGGCTATCACAGCTCCAAGTCACTTTGGATAAGTCTCCATGAGCTTTCCACATCTTACCACTGGGATTTTTGCCCATTCCTCCTTGCAAAACTGCTCCAGCTCCTTCAAGTTGGATGGTTTGCGCTTGTGAACAGCAATCTTCAAGTCTGACCACAGATTTTCTATTGGATTGGGGTCTGGGCTTTGACTAGGCCATTCCAACACATTTACATGTTTCCCCTTAAACCACTCAAGTGTTGCTTTAGCAGTGTGTTTGGGGTCATTGTCCTGCTGGAAGGTCCTCCGTCCTAGCCCCAAATCATACACAGAGTGGTACAGGTTTGCTGAAGAATATCCCTGTATTTAGCACCATCCACCTTTCCCTCAACTCTGGCCAGTTTCCCAGTCCTGACTGCTGAATAACATCCCCACAGCATGATGCTGCCACCACTATGTTTCACAGTGGGGATGGTGTTCTTTGGGTGATGTGATGTGTTGGGTTTGCGCCAGACATAGCGTTTTCTTTGATGGCCAAAAAGTTCAATTTTAGTCTCATCAGACCAGAGCACCTTCCTCCATACATTTTGGGAGTCTCCCACATGCCTTTTCACAAACTCAAAACGTGCCATTTTGTTTTTTGCTGAAAGTAATGGCTTTCTTCTGGCCACTCTGCCATAAAGCCCAACTCTATGGAGCGTACGGCTTATTGTCGTCCTATGTACAGATACTCCAGTTTCTGCTGTGGAACTCTGCAGCTCCTCCAGGGTTACTTTAGGTCTCTGTGCTGCCTCTCTGATTAATGTCCTCCTTGCCCGCTCCGTGAGTTTTGGTGTGCGGCCGTCTCTTGGCAGGTTTGCTGTTGTGCCATGTTCTTTCCATTTGGTTATGATAGATTTGATGGAGCTCCTAGGGATCATCAAAGATTTGGATATTTTTTTATAACCTAACCCTGACTTGTACTTCTCAACAACATCGTCCCTTACTTGTTTGGAGAGTTCCTTGGTCTTCATGGCAGTGATTGGTTAGTGGTGCCTCTTGCTTAGGTGTTGCCGCCTCTGGGGCCTTTCACAAAAGTGTTTATATGTAATGACAGATCATGTGACACTTAGATTGCACACAGGTGGACATCATTTCACTAATTATGTGACTTCTGAAGGTAATTGGTTGCACCAGAGCTTTTTATGGGCTTCATAACAAAGGGGGTGAATACATACGCACATGCCAAATATCATTTTTTTATTTCTAAAAAATAGTTTTATGTATATATTTTTCTAGTTTTACTTCACCAACTTAGACTATTGTGTTCTGATCCATCACATATAATTCAGATTAAAAAATCACTGAACTAAAGGCTGTAATGTAACAAAATAGGTAAAAAGCCAAGGGGTGAATACTTTTGCAAGGCACTCTATGTGGTCCATAAGCAAGTACTGTATATACAGCATACTTGGACGTTATGGCACTTCAGTTACACTTCGTCGTGTCCTCCTTCAGAGAAGCGAGGTCTTCATTCTCCTTCATTGATCTGTTGCGGCCATCCTCTGCCTGCCTTTTTCTAGGTCCAGAGTATTCTGTCTTTAGCAATTGGCCGGCCCCAGCAAATGGCTGTCAGTGCACAATTGAAAAAAAAAATAAAAATTGTTGGAAAATTCTCCTGTGCTTTAAAACTCTATCCACTGCTATTTTTCGACTTTAAAGTGTAACTAAATCCAAAGAATAAAAACTTACAAACAAGCAGGCTTTTTATTACAGAACACACTGGCAATGTCTATCTTCTGCAATAAAATAAACATACGCGTTAGTTCGTATTCCTCTGTTAAATGTACATGGAGTTGCGCATGCGCACAGTGTGTGTCCTGGGATGAATGTCTGCTGCGTATGCGCAGGAGTGATATCATCCCACCATGGCCGATGAAGATGGGAAAGGACGAGTAGCCGGATAATGCCAGCCAGGGACACTGCAGGTGTTGGTTGGACTTGGTTGCACATAGGTTGGACTTGATGGACTTGTGCCTTTTTTCAACCTCACCTACTATGTAACTATGTAAGGTGTTGGACCGTTGGAGCACAGTAGCTAAGTGGTTAGCACTTGCAGCACTGGGGTCTCTGGTTTGAATCTTGGTCGAACACATGCATGCAGTTTGTATGTTCGCCTTGTGCTTGTGTGGGTTTCCTCCGGGTACTTTGCTTTCCTCACACACTCCAAAGACATGCTGGTAGGTTAATTGGCTGCTGTCTAAATTGGCCCTACAGTGTGTGCACACGTATGTACATGTGAGATAGGGACCTTAGATTGTAAGCTCCTTGAGTGCAGGGACTGATGTGAATGTACAGTATGTAAACCATTGCTTAAAGGGTAACTCTACTTTCGTGGAAAAAAAATGGCAAATAAAAAAAATATATAGCTTATACAATTGTGACACAAGCCATATTGTAATTGAATGTTATTAAAAATTACTTTTCCTTTTCTATGTGTAGCACTGACCCCGAAGGAGCTGCTGGTTTTATTTGGGCTTACCGTTACCTCACCTGCTTGTAGCTTCGTCTTGGGGATCCCGTGGAAAGTGGCCCAAAGAATGTGAATTTCCAATACTTAGTTCTTTTTTGATGGTTATTTATTAAAAGTAAAGTCTCTCAATAAAAGGGTAGAGGATTAAGGGTGAGTTCAGGCACCTGGTACTGCAAGTTTTTAAGAGCTCCTTTGAATTCCAGAGGACAATAGTTTCACTCACTGAATTCAGCCACCACCAGATAAGCCCCTCTCACTGGACCTAGCAGCCGGTGGGGTATTTGACACAGTCTCTGCCACAGACTTGTGAGATTAATTTAAGTGTCACTGAGGGATTGAAGAATAATTCCATACAATACCAGTCTCTTTTAGCCGAACCAGCGATACTGTACGGGTGGTGATCTGGGTTGCGTCCTCCACCTGAGTCTCCAGGCAATCAGAGGCAGCTCTAGGCTTTGTGAGGCCTTAGGCAAATCTAAGACCCACTCACGCCCAAAGCGGGAAAAATAATTCAAGTGGACATTCGCTCCTACTCCCACACACATCAGGCAAATTAGGCAGCCGCGAGGCCCCTGGGAGTGCGAGGCCTAAGGCGACCGCCTAATTTGCCTAATTAGAGAGCCGCCTCTGCAGGCAGTCTCCAGAGATACCAGCCTTGCGCTCGGTCCTCCCTTGGAAAAAGTGTCTATGATGCTTGGAGAATCCAATATATTAGAACACATGGAATCTTAAATCCACTGACTGCTTCAGTTTAACAATAAAAATATCAAGTATTAGATGGGTCACAGGTGCCTACATCAGTGTTTCTCAACCAGGGTTCCACGAGAGGTCCCCAGGGGTTCTGCGGCAATCTGACTGTCAGTCGCAGGCAGCTGACAGGAGGATCACACAGACACAGGCAAAGATAGGTAGGGAAGCAACTGGCATTCTATTGGCTGTAGCATGCTGTTCCCCGCCGGCCCCTCCTCCCCTCCTGTCCTTCCCGAGTGGTTGTATATGACATCATCTGGGGTGGACAGGATAGGAGGAGGGAGGGCCGGCAGGGAACAGCGGGCCACCGGAGGAGTTATGAAATGTGGAGGAGTTCTGAAGCCAGAAGAAGAAAGCCAGTACTGAAGTGTGCCCAGCTGTGCCCCCAACAATTTGCCCAACAGTCTGTCCCATGTAATGTCCCCTGTCCCATGTAATATGCTCTGCCCCATGTAATGTCCCCTGTCCCATGTAATGTGCTCTGTCATGTTCCCTGTCCCAGGGTGCAAGTTTCTGGGATGAGCTAAGTACAGGGTGCAGAGTTCTGGGATGAGCTACGTACAGAGTGCAGGGTTTTGGGATGAGCTACATACAGAGTGCAGGGTTCTGGGATGAGCTAAGTACAGGGTGAAGGGTTGGGATGAGCTAAGTACAGAGTGCATGATTCTGGGAGGAGCTAAGTACAGGGAGCAGGGTTGGGATGAGCTAAGTACAGGGTTCTGGGATGAACTATATACAGGGTGCAGGGTTCTGGGATGAGCTATATACAGGGTGCATGGTTCTGGGATGAGCCAAGTACAGGTAATGGGTAATGGGATGAGCTATGTACAAGGTGCAGGGTTCTGGGATGAACTATATACAGGGTGCAGGGTTCTGGGATGAGCTAAGTACAGGGTGCAGGGTTCTGGGATGAGCTAAGTACAGGCTGCATGGTTCTGGAATGAGCTATGTACAGGGTGCAGGGTTCTAGGATGAGCTATGTACAGGGTGCAGGGTTCTGAAATGAGCTATGTACAGGGTACAGGGTTCTGAGATGAACTATATACAGGGTGCAGGGTTCTGGGATGAGCTATATACAGGATGCAGGGTTCTGGGATGAGCTATGTACAGGGTAATGGGTAATGGGATGAGCTATGTATGAGCTATGAGCAGGGTTCTGGGATGAGCTAAGTACAGAGTGTAGAGTTCTGGGATGAGCAAAGTACAGAGTGCAGTGTTCTAGGATGAGCTAAGTACACATGACAGGGTTCTGGGATGAGCTATGTACAGGGTGCAGGGTTCTGGGATGAGCTAAGTACAGGGTGCAGGGTTCTGGGATGAGCTAAGTACAGGGTGCAGGGTTCTGGGATGAGCTAAGTACAGGGTGCAGGGTTCTGGGATGAGCTAAGTACAGGGTGCAGGGTTCTGGGATGAGCTAAGTACAGGGTGCAGGGTTCTGGGATGAGCTAAGTACAGGGTGCAGGGTTCTGGGATGAGCTATATACAGGGTGCAGGGATCTGGGATGAGCAAAGTACAGGGGGCAGGGTGCAGGGATGAGCTATGTACAAGGTGCAGCGTTCTAGGATGAGCTAAGTACAGAGTGCAGTGTTCTGGGATGAGCTACATACAGTGTGCAGGGTTCTGGGATGAGCTAAGTATGGAGTGCAGGGTTCTGGGATGAGATACAACAGATAGTGAGAGGACAGCTGTCCCCAGAACAGGTATCTCCATTGGAAGATTTCCCCTTTTGCCTCTTCTTCTGTGTATGACTCTAAAATTTGGATTTCCCCTCATTTTCTCTCGGTGACAGTGGCCACCAGAGCAAACAGAGGGGTAAGTCTCCCCAATGGGAAGGCAAACAGCGATAAAAACTAGTCAGAGAGTCCAACGGTTACCAGGGGTCTCCAAACAACGGCCCTCCAGTGGTTCAGGAACAACAATTTCCATCATGCCTAGTCATGTCTTTGATCGTCAGAGTTTTACAATGCCTCATGGGATGTGTAGTTTCGCAAGAACCCTTGAAGATCCCTAGAACCCTTCCCTACCATACCCTCAACTTGTAAAAACAAAAACGTTTTTCCTAAAGATACTTTTGAATTTGCAGTTTTATTTACTGTCCACTAGATGTCTCTATTGTACATCTTATTATGTTTCTGAAGCTGGTTACAAATAGAAAGCATTATAAAGAGAACCTGTCAGAGCAGCTGTTTCCTGCCACAGTGGAGAGTTTTGGGGTTATTTACGAAAGGCAAATCCACTTTGCACTGCAAGTGCACTTGGAAGTGCAGTCACTCTAAATCTAAGGGGTAGATCTGAAATGAGGGGAAGCTCTGCTGATTTTATCATCCAATCATGTGCAAACTAAAATGCTGTTTTTTATTTTCCTTGCATGTCCCCCTCGGATCTACAGCGACTTTACTTCCAAGTGCACTTTCAGTGCAAAGTGGATTTGCCTTTAGTAAATAACCCCCTTTGTCTAAGCTGCCATTGGCTCCAGGATGAACACTTTTTGTTTTTTGATCCAGAGGTGCTGTCTGTCTGAGCACTAAAACTGCTACGAAAAATAAGCTTTGGCTGGAAATGGCCTTGAGCATTTGTCGAGTACCAGTCACAAAGGAAATAACAGAATTATTGCCAATGTTTATTTTACAGTGCAAAATTCAGGGCTGTCTTTTCATCTTGACTTCACCTAGTAGAAATGAAAGATGTAAAATTGATTGAAGAATGTTAAAGTGAGACAACTGTCTCCCGATTGCTCTCCTGTGTTGTCAGTCTCCCCCTATGTCCCTATATTGTAAAACACGATATGCGGAGCATTGTCCAGAGGTCAGTAGTATGTACGGCAGTGTACAGAGGTCAGTAGTAGGTAGGATAGTGTACAGAGGTCAGTAGTAGGTAGGATAGTGTACAGAGGTCAGTAGTAGGTAGGATAGTGTACAGAGGTCAGTAGTAGGTAGGATAGTGTACAGAGGTCAGTAGTAGGTAGGACAGTGTACAGAGGTCAGTAGTAGGTAGGACAGTGTAGAGAGGTCAGTAGTAGATAAGGCAGTTTACAGGGGTCAGTAGTATGTAGGGAAGTGTACAGAGGTCAGTAGTATGTAGGGCAGTGTACAGAGGTCAGTAGTATGTAGGGCAGTGTAGAAAGGTCAGTAGTAGGTAGGGAAGTGTACAGAGGTCAGTAGTAGGTAGGGAAGTGTACAGAGGTCAGTAATATGTAGGGCAGTGTATAGAGGTCAGTAGTATGTAGGGCAGTGTATAGAGGTCAGTAGTATGTAGGGGAGTGTACAGAGGTCGGTAGTATGTAGGGCCGTGTACAGGGGTCAGTAGTATGTAGGGCAGTGTACAGAGGTCAGTAGTATGTAGGGCAGTGTAGAGAGGTCAGTAGTAGGTAGGGAAGTGTACAGAGGTCAGTAATATGTAGGGCAGTGTACAGAGGTCAGTAGTATGTAGGGGAGTGTACAGTGGTCAGTAGTAGGTATGGAAGTGTACTGAGGTCAGTAGTATGTAGGGAAGTGTACAGAGGTCAGTAGTATGTAGGGAAGTGTACAGAGGTCAGTAGTATTTAGGGAAGTGTACAGAGGTCAGTAGTATGTAGGGCCGTGTACAGGGGTCAGTAGTAGGTAGGACAGTGTAGAGAGGTCAGTAGTATGTAGGGCAGTGTACAGGGGTCAGTAGTATGTAGGGCAGTGTACAGAGGTCAGTAGTAGGTAGGAAAGTGTACAGAGGTCAGTAGTATGTAGGGCAGTGTACAGAGGTCAGTAGTATGTAGGGCAGTGTACAGAGGTCAGTAGTATGTAGGGCAGTGTACAGAGGTCAGTAGTATGTAGGGCAGTGTACAGAGGTCAGTAGTATGTAGGGAATTGTACAGAGGTCAGTAGTAGGTAGGGAAGTGTACAGAGGTCAGTAGTAGGTAGGGAAGTGTACAGAGGTCAGTAGTATGTAGGGCAGTGTACAGAGGCCAGTAGTAGGTAGGGAAGTGTACAGAGGTCAGTAGTATGTAGGGCAGTGTACAGAGGTCAGTACTATGTAGGGCAGTGTACAGAGGTCAGTACTATGTAGGGCAGTGTACAGAGGTCAGTAGGATGTAGGGCAGTGTACAGAGGTCAGTACTATGTAGGGCAGTGTACAGAGGTCAGTAGTAGGTAGGGAATTGTACAGAGGTCAGTAGTATGTAGGGCAGTGTACAGAGGTCAGTAGTATGTAGGGCAGTGTACAGAGGTCAGTAGTATGTAGGGAAGTGTACAGAGGTCAGTAGTAGGTAGGAAAGTGTACAGAGGTCAGTAGGATTTAGGGCAGTGTACAGAGGTCAGTAGTTTGTAGGGCAGTGTACATGGGTCAGCAGTATGTAGGGCAGTGTACAGAGGCCAGTAGTAGGTAGGGAAGTGTACAGAGGTCAGTAGTATGTAGGGCAGTGTACAGAGGTCAGTACTATGTAGGGCAGTGTACAGAGGTCAGTAGTTTGTAGGGCAGTGTACATGGGTCAGCAGTATGTAGGGCAGTGTACAGAGGCCAGTAGTAGGTAGGGAAGTGTACAGAGGTCAGTAGTATGTAGGGCAGTGTACAGAGGTCAGTACTATGTAGGGCAGTGTACAGAGGTCAGTACTATGTAGGGCAGTGTACAGAGGTCAGTAGGATGTAGGGCAGTGTACAGAGGTCAGTAGGATGTAGGGCAGTGTACAGAGGTCAGTACTATGTAGGGCAGTGTACAGAGGTCAGTACTATGTAGGGCAGTGTACAGAGGTCAGTAGGATGTAGGGCAGTGTACAGAGGTCAGTACTATGTAGGGCAGTCTACAGAGATCAGTAGTAGGTAGGGCAGTGTACAGAGGTCAGTAGTATGTAGGGCAGTGTACAGAGGTCAGTACTATGTAGGGCAGTGTACAGAGGTCAGTAGGATGTAGGGCAGTATACAGAGGTCAGTACTATGTAGGGCAGTATACAGAGGTCAGTACTATGTAGGGCAGTGTACAGAGGTCAGTAGGATGTAGGGCAGTGTACAGAGGTCAGTACTATGTAGGGAAGTGTACAGAGGTCAGTAGTAGGTAGGGATGAGCCGAACACCCCCCCCGTTCGGCTCGCACCAGAACCCGCGAACGGACCTAAAGTCCGTGCGAGCTTTAGAACCCTATTAGTTATAATGGATGCGAACGTTCGAAATTAAAAGTGCTCATTTTAAAGGCTAATATGCATGTTAATGTCATAAAAAGTGTTTGGGGACCTGGGTCCTGCCCCAGGGGACATGTATCAATGCAAAATTTTTTTTAAAAAACGGCCGTTTTTTCAGGAGCAGTGATTTTAATAATGCTTAAATTGAAACAATAAAAGTGTAATATTCCTTTAAATTTCGTACCTGGGGGGTGTCTATAGTATGCCTGTAAAGGGGCGCATGTTTCCCGTGTTTAGAACTGTCTCTGCGCAAAGTGTCATTTTTGAAAGTAAAAAAGCTATTTAAAATCACTCGCGGCTAATGTTAATTCACGGCTCCCGTAACACAGAGAACAGTGATTCATTGAAACTCATTAATAAAAAAAATTAATTGATAAAAAAAAAAAAAAAATGAAAAAAAAAAAAGCGTCGGGGTCCCCCCAAATTCAATAACCAGGCCCTTCAGGTCTGGGATGGATATTAAGGGGGATCCCAGCCAAAAAAAAAAAAAAAAAAATGGCGTAGGGTCCCCCTCAAAATCCATACCAGACCCTTGAGGTCTGGTATGGATTTTAAGGGGAACCCTAGCCAAAAAAAAATGGCGTGGGGTCCCCCTCAAAATCCATACCAGACCCTTATCCGAGCACGCAACCTGGCAGGCCGCAGGAAAAGAGGGGGGGACGAGAGCGGCCCCCCTCTCGCCTGAACCGTACCAGGCCACATGCCCTCAACATTGGGAGGATGCTTTGGGGTCTAAGACCCCTAAAGCACCTTGTCCCCATGTTGATTAGGACAAGGGCCTCTTCCCCACAACCCTGGCCGGTGGTTGTGGGGGTCTGCGGGCGGGGGGCTTATCGGAATCTGGAAGCCCCCTTTAACAAGGGGACCCCCAGATCCCGGCCCCCCCCCTGTGTGAAATGGTAAGGGGGTACAAAAGTACCCCTACCATTTCACCAAAAAAGTGGCAAAAATGGTAAAAAGGACAGGAGACAGTCTTTGACAATTCCTTTATTAAAATCTTCTTTCTTCTTTCTTCATCCTTCGGATTCTTCATCTTCTCCTTCCTTCATCTTCTTCCATCTTCTTCTTCCATTTTCTTCTTCCTCCGATCCGCTTCTTCTTGCGCTGGTCTTCTCGTCCTTCTCGTCCGGCATCTTCTTCCGTCGGCGTCGGCGTCGGTGTCGGTGTCTTCTTGGGCCGCTCCGCGCAATGGGAGGCTCCCGCTGTGTGAGGCTCCGCTCCATCTGACAGGTCTTTTAAAACGGAGGGCACCTGGTGACCCCGCCCCCCTCTGACATCATGGGGAAAGCCATCATGGAATTCCCCATGACGTCCCTGTGCGTCAGAGGGGGCGGGGTCACCAGGTGCCCTCCATTATAAAAGACCTGTCAGACGGAGCGGAGCCTCACACAGCGGGAGCCTCCCATTGCGCGGAGCGGCCCAAGAAGAGACAGAGACACCGACGCCGACGCCGACGGAAGAAGATGCCGGACGAGAAGGACGAGAAGACCAGCGCAAGAAGAAGCGGATCGGAGGAAGAAGAAAATGGAAGAAGAAGATGGAAGAAGATGAAGGAAGGAGAAGATGAAGAAACCGAAGGATGAAGAAAGAAGAAAGAAGATTTTAATAAAGGAATTGTCAAAGACTGTCTCCTGTCCTTTTTACCATTTTTTGCCACTTTTTTGGTGATTTGTTTGGGGTACTTTTGTACCCCCTTACCTTTTCACACAGGGGGGGGGCCGGGATCTGGGGGTCCCCTTGTTAAAGGGGGCTTCCAGATTCCGATAAGCCCCCCGCCCGCAGACCCCCACAACCACCGGCCAGGGTTGTGGGGAAGAGGCCCTTGTCCTAATCAACATGGGGACAAGGTGCTTTAGGGGTCTTAGACCCCCAAAGCATCCTCCCAATGTTGAGGCATGTGGCCTGGTACGGTTCAGGCGAGAGGGGGGGCCGCTCTCGTCCCCCCCTCTTTTCCTGCGGCCTGCCAGGTTGCGTGCTCGGATAAGGGTCTGGTATGGATTTTGAGGGGGACCCCACGCCATTTTTTTTGGCTAGGGTTCCCCTTAAAATCCATACCAGACCTCAAGGGTCTGGTATGGATTTTGAGGGGGACCCTACGCCATTTTTTTTTTTTTTTTTTTTTTTTTTTTTTTTTTTTTTTTTTTTTTGGCTGGGATCCCCCTTAATATCCATCCCAGACCTGAAGGGCCTGGTTATTGAATTTGGGGGGACCCCTACGCTTTTTTTTTTGTTTTTTATTAATGAATGACAGCTCTCTGTGTTACAGGAGCCATCAATTCATTAGCCGCGAGTGATTTAAATAGCTTTCTTCCTGCAAAAATGACACTTTTTTGCAGGGAAAGTTCTAAGCACAGGAAACCTGCCCTCCTTCACAGGCTACCTATAGACACCCCCCAGATGTGATACTGCAATGCTGTTCTAACAGCATGCACACACATATCCCCAGAAATAAAGAACATATTGTTGTCAGCAGTCAGCAGCACACTGACACGCTGACACTGTGAGTGAAACATAATATGCGAGGCCGCCGCCGCGGCGGCCTCTTATACCGTGGGGCGTGTATTAAAGCCCCTGAGCTATAATTGGCTACAGGCATCCTGCCTGTAGCCAATTATGGCTCTCCTCGCTGCCGGCGCTGTGATTGGCCAAGCATGCGGGGTCACAGTGCATGCTTGGCCAATCATCAGCCAGCATTGCACTGCGCGGGCCGCAATGCATTGCGGGGCCGCTCGCATCACACGAATTTGATGCGAGCGGTCCCAATAGTTCTGGGCTCGCCGAGCGAGCGAGCGAACACCCGGTGCTCGATTCGAACATGGGTTCGAATCGAACACCGGGCTCATCCTTAGTAGTAGGTAGGGCAGTGTACAGAGGTCAGTAGTATGTAGGGCAGTGTACAGAGGTCAGTACTATGTAGGGCAGTGTACAGAGGTCAGTAGGATGTAGGGCAGTGTACAGAGGTCAGTAGGATGTAGGGCAGTGTACAGAGGTCAGTTGTAGGTAGGGCAGTCTACAGAGGTCAGTAGTATGAAAAGTAGGGCAATGGACAGGTGTGAGCAGGACAGGGGATTAGCAGGGCAAAAGAAAGGGGGTCAGCAGGGCAATGTACAGGGGGGTCATAAGGGCATGGTACTGGGGCTCAAGAGGGGGCAGTACTGGGAGGTCAGGAAGGCATGGTACAGGGGAATCAGGAAAACACAGTACAGCGGGGTGAAGAGAGCACACCACAGGGGGGTCAGAAGGACACACCACTGAGGGGATCAGGAGGGCACACCAATTGGAGGGTCAGGAGTGCCTGTTCACACTGATGTATTGTAAAACGTGATATGCGTTTTTCAAAAATGCGTATCCTGTTTTTAATGCATTTGACATGCACTTGGCATGTGTTTTTATGCCTAGTCACCTGCTAAAAATTGACATGTGACTCAAAAAACACACTTAAAGAAGTGTGAGGTGCTTTTTTGGCGCGTTTCAATTGACTATAATGGAAGGGGTGTTTTTAGTGCATTTTTTTAAACAGATGCAGCAAGCATTTTTAAAAAAACGCAGCACAGAGATGTGAACAGAGAGATAGAATTTAAAGGGAACAATTTTTCTTGCGCTCTTGTCACTCTGGAAGGGTGCATTTCCAGTCTCACACTGGATTACTGCACAGATCTTGAAGAAATACAGAACCCGATTCAAGGAATAATACATGTGAAGAATAGATTTAGACAATATTTGCAGCATTTACTTGTAGAACCCTGTAGTGTGCAAATGGTGTAGGTAAATTCGTTTTTTTGTGACTCCTGGTAAGTTGTGCGAGTCGGTAATTGGGTTGGGATTACTCTAGGTCAGGCTGGAGAGCTCTACAGGACAGGTCTCTGGTACCTTCTCCTGGTTCTAGACGCTTGGAGAAGTTTCTAGAAGCTAGTGAGTGGAGGCCATGAGGTCCTGATCTGTATACTTGATGGAATCTGGCCAATCCCCTTTAAATATTGTGGAGCCTGGCCAGAAGGAGAGTCGAGTGGAAGAGGGAGTGAGGAAGCTGTGCTGTGTGGCCACCCTGGCTTGTGAAGAAGGACCTGTACAGCAGGAGGCCTGAACAGCCGTCTTTTATGAGGCAGCCAGATTTCCAGGGATAGTGTGAGTACTTCTACATCCCCAGGGCCAAAAAGGGTTAAAGTTGCTAATATCGAGCAAGCTTTTCTAGGACTGTGCTAGCAAGCTGTGACCCAATCCCTTGTCCTGGGATATTTCACTAAGCAGCCAGGTGGGCTGGTATTTTTAAGAAAGGGGACAGAGAGCTCCTGCAAGTGGGTACTTTGCTAAAATTCTACTCTACTAAAATTCATGGACTGTTTCCTTGTCTCTAAATGAGAGTCGAAAATGCGTGTTGCCTGGCTGTGCAGGAGTAAGGTGACCCAAAAGCCAGCGGCTCCTGCGAGGGTAGCGCTACATACTAAAAACTGAACTTTTTTTCACTGGAACAAGGCTTTTAGTTCTTTATATGGTTACATTTCATTTTGAGATATAGCGGTTACATTTTTATTTTGTCCCCTGGCCTGGAGTTCTTTGAAGTAGGCAGTACATTCTTCTAATACATTCACGGAGTTCAAAGCTCTGTCAATTCACCTTCCACAGCTGTCCTTGTAGTACAATAGATGATACAAAATACACCATTCAATTATTTTATCAATTCATTCTTTATTATCATCCTCTGACTCGCTTAGTCACCCGTTACTAATCCACCCACTCACCACCGAGCGAACACACCGCATCGGCTCCGATTCAAGGCAATGACTACAAACCGTTCTGATCGCTGCATCAGTCCTGCAACCTTCAATTCTTTAAAGAGACCCTGTCACCAGAACATTCATTTCAAAAGAATCTTACCATGATGAGATTAATGGGCATCCAAAAAGCTTGAGACTGGGGCACTATAGGAAATCATGGAGCCCTGTACAGCCTGTTTGATAGCCCCCCCCCCCCCATTGTCTCCCTATATACTCTCTATGCATTCCTACTACCCCGCACTTTACACCCTCTGCATCCCCCATTGGATCTCACTCTGCACCCTCTGTATCCCCCAATACACCAACACTCTGCACCACCTACATCCCTTACTCCACCACATTCTGCACCCCCTGAATCCCCCACATTCTGCTTCCCCCCTTCTGCATCTCCCATTATATGTCATGCTGCACCCCTACATCCCCCACAACCCCAATACTTTCCAGCCCCAGTATCCCCAAAACCCCAACACTCTGCACCACCTACATCCCCCACTACCCCAATACTTTCCAGCCCCAGTATCCCCAATATTTCAACAATCTGCACCACCTACATCCCTCACTCCACCACATTCTGCACCCCCTGCATTCTCCACATTCTGTTTACGCATTATACCTCATGCTGCACTTCCTTCATCCCCTACTACCGCAATACTTTGCAGACCCTGTATCCCCAAATCTCTAACACTCTGCACCCCCCTTCATCCCCCACTACCCCACATTCTGCACCACCTGCATATCCCTTTACACCTCACTCTGCACCCCCTGTGTCCCCTCCTATGCTCTTTGTACCCCCCCCCCCCCATTACAACTCAATCTGCACTCTATGCATCCCCCACATTCTGCACCCCTTGTATTTGGCAACTACCCACATTATAAACCTCCAAATTCTGCACCCACTTCACCCCCCACATTCTTTAACCCCTGCATCCCCCATTACCTCACATTCTGCACCCCCACCCCCCAAAAACACCTCACTGTACCCCCTGCACCTCCCAAACTCTGTACTCCCTGCATTATTTGCATGTTGCGTCCCCTCTGCTTCCTCCCCTTCCTTCCTTCTGTATCCCCTTCTGTATCCCCTATTACTCCTCAGTTTGCATCTCTATAACACCACGCTCTGCACCCCCTTCATCTTCCTGAGACACACCACCCCCTGCTGGTTAAACCTGGATTGTTCCCGCATTCAAGACTTGGGGTGAAGCCTTATTTGAAGAAGATGAACCCACCAGGCCTCTTTTGTAGTGGTGGTCTTGGTGCCCTGTGCTGCTGTGTATGGCTCATTGCAATTCCTGCAATGCAAGCTCTGCCTGGACATGCTCCTTTTCCTGGGAACAGAGGATTCTGGAAGTCGTAGTCGAAGAGGAGTAAGGAGCGAATTGGGGGGGGGGGGGGCAGAAAATTGAAACATGGGGCCAGCAGCCAGACCCATCTGGTCAGTAAGGGGCCTGGGCCTAGTACAGGGGGTTGCCTGCTCCTCTGTATCGGTGGCCCTGGGCACTGCTATCCTAGAGATTGTCCCCAGCCCCAGTAAAGCTGTCATTCTATAATATTCCACTTTGCTCTTCTCCTGGAACCTACATAAAAGGTTATATAAGGAGCAGAAGGGCGAGGAGCTGGGCCAGCACAGATAGTAATAAGACACCCCCAGAAAAGGAAAGGGTTATGAGGTACAGGGAGGAAGGGGCTGTGCTAAGGAGCTGACCTTTCCAGAAGTAGTTTAATTCTCTAGCAGGTTTAAAGGCGCAATGCAAGTGAATACAAATAACGTAGGGAAAGGAAAAACCCTACAAGTCAATCGTTTAAAAATATTTTTTTTTTCTCTGCTTTCACCTGGATTTTTTAAAGTTAATGACAGGGTCTCTTTATGGGCCTAATCATGCTACAACACAATATGCTGCAAAGCCCATTGAAGGATCATCAGCTGACAGTGCATGCTGGGACTTGTAGTTCTATAATATTTAGATGGCCTTAGGTTGTCCATCGTTGGACTATGAGACCTGCTCATACAGAAGAATGAATAACCATATTCAGAAAATCTTTGAGCACAGAGTATTAACAAAGGAGGGCGGCCCAATACACTAAGAGGATTACAGAGAATTCTGTTTGCCATCAATGGCGGCAACATCTGAAGTTCCGACCTCTCCATTGTGCGGATTACGTAAACCTCTACAGCTGTCAGACGTGGTGTGTCTGCCCCTGTCACACTAGGTGACTGCCCGAGTCAACATTTCCAACAACAATGGAAGGAAAAGGGAACGTTGTTATCCAAATAATCAGAGCATGGAGCATTTAAAGGGAACCTGTGAGGGTAGAAAAATGGAAACTGCCATTGCTGAGGTTCACGCTCCAGGGCTGCCATATTCATCCTGGCTTTACTACATTACATAAAGGTTGTTTAATGTTGAACTCTAGGAATTAGGCAAAATCTATGCTTGCGCCTGCTTTGTGCGATTTTTAGCACTTAGGGCAGCCCATTGAAATCACGGGGATGCCCTAAATGCAATGTGCCAAATATGCGCAAAAAAGGCAAGCGCATCGTCTCAGAGTGAACAGAGCCCTAGGCGTCCTCAGATGCATTTACATGCTTGGGTAGCAGCCTTTCATTGTATATGATGACTCCAAGGGGCCACCCACAGACCATAACTTCAGGAAAAAGAGAACAGCCCTGCAGGACCGAAGGGTGGGAAAAGTGATACACCTAAGCCCCCGTACACACGGTCGGAAATTCCAACCACAAAATCCATCTGATTTTTTCCGAGGGATTTAGTCCAACACTGGTGTTGCATACACACGGTCGGACAAAGTTGTCGGAAAATCTGATCATTCTGAACGTGGTGACATTCTCTGCGTACGATGGAACTACGTAGAGGCTAGTAGCCAATAGCTCTGGTCTTGTAATTTGATCTGAGCATGCGTGGCACTTTGTCCGTCAGAATTCTCTACACACGATCTGAAAAAGTCCGATCGGATTTTGTTGTCGGAAAATTTGAGAGTAGGATCTCAAAATGTTTCCGTCGGAAGTTCCGACGGAAAAAGTCAGATGGAGCCCACACACAGACGGATTTTCTGACAACATGGTCCGATCGAACATTTTCCGTCAGAATTTTCGACCGTGTGTACGGGGCAATAGACTAAATGAGCATTTAACCCTTGCAGTGTGTGGAGTTTCCCATTGCAAGGGCAAATTTTGTCTCATTCCTGGAGTTCAGCTTTGACTTGCTGTCATATCTGGGCAGCTTAGCAATGACAGCCTGCATATTACTCTCATGACAGGAGCACTTTAAAGTTAAGAAGAACTTTATTCTCCACCTTCTTTTCCCCCTCTATTTTTAACAGCTAAGTTGTCCTTATAAAAATCCACACAAGGCCAAAAAATCCAGTGTTGTTTACTGTCAACCTCTAGTGAATATCAGCACTCCGAGTCCAGAACCGGCATCTTCATTTGATGTCATCAGCAAACCAGCTGTCTTTTCTGGGTTCTTTGTCCCCTGATGATACATGGTGGCTAGTCCATATGTGGCGCAGGAGCACTGCCCCCCTAATCCATGCGCCCGGCTCCTAATCTACATGCAGGGTGCCGGACCCATGGATTTTAATGTTCTTTTTTTTTTTTTTTTAACAAAAGAAGGGTGGGCCCAGGGCGCAGAGCACTTCGCCCCCTGAGCCCACCCAGTTTTGTGACATTAGCGAATTAATATTTAGTTTCTCCTCCCGGCAAATCAGGATGCGGGTGCTGAGACCCAATTGTCCGGGAGTCCTAAGACCCCATTGGCCAGGAGTCCGAAAACCCAATTGGCTGGGAGTCTGAAGCAGCGACCGCTGGGACACGGAGGAGACGGAGGGGGAAAGCCGCAGCCGCGACCTAGATGGGGTAAGTGCCAATCAATTGCCGAGCGAGCTGGTGACTGGGGGGGGTTGCTGTTGGGTGGTCGGCTGGAGCAACGGGGGGGGGGGGGGTAGATGTCTCAGGTTTATAAATAAAAAAATAAAAAAATGAGACCTCGCTACTCTCTAGAAACTAGCAGATATGTAGGCTGCTGCACAAGTGGGATACACACACGGAAAACAAATAATATACAAAGGGGCAGCGCCAAAAACAATTTGAAACCATAAATCGCTATCAAGCTAAATGGAATACACAGACAAATTATAAATCCAGATATGACACAGGATCATAAACAAGACCCTAATTGGTCTGATATAATAGTTCTTATGATAAAAAAAATGGCTCAATGGAGCCCGACCCAAGTTCAAAAGTCCTCTGGCAATGGATAAATTAAAATTGCATTATGCACATCCAGACGTTATTTTCAAAAAGATGCAACACAGTGACTTGGAAATACAGGTGTTTATGAAATGCCCGTCACCCTGAATCACTATGTGCTTATCAGAAGGCAAATATACAAAGGAGCAGCGCAAAAAACAATTTGAAACCATAAATCGCTATCAAGCTAAATGGAATACACGGAAAAAATATAAATCTAAATATGACACAGGATCATAAACAAGACCCTAATTGGTCTGAAATAATAGTTCTTATAGTGAAAAAGAAATGGCTCAATGGAACCTGACCCAAGTTCAAAAGTCCTTTGGCAATGGATAAATTAAAATCACATTATACACATCCAGACGTTATTTTCAAAAAGATGCACCACAGTGACTTGGAAATACAGGTGTTAGCGAAATGCCCGTCACCCTGAATCGTTATGTGCTTACCAGAAGGCAAAGCATAAACAGCTTTGCATTGGACCAATCACCAGGCACGATGTGGGTATCCCTAATACTTTCTCTCTCCCGATCGAATAGAGAAGCTCCGTTGGAAGCACATTTAAAATCAAGCTGCCGGTCGGCAAAATACTGGAGCCCGTCCTCCGTCCTGTAGTGTGGTGGCGTCTCTGCGTGCCCTCCCAGACTAGTTTCAACATAAATGTCTTTATCAATGGGGACCTTTTTTTATTTAGATGTCTCAGGTTTGTTTGCCACTCCCCCCGACTGATGGAGCACCAGCCACCACTGAAGGTGGCGCATGCACAGAGTTAACACGTCTAACTGATGCACTTGCTACTGTTCTTTGGTGTGGTGACTCTTTGCTTTTTTGGAAGTTTGATAAAGGACTCTTCGGTACTTCGGTGTAGAGCCACTCCTTCTTCCGCATGCACAGAGGAGATTGCCCCAAACCCTGGGATGTATGATGTATGTATGTATAACAATCATATTTGGCTGAGCCAGGAAACCAGGGGGTCCCTGGTCTGGTGGCTTTGTTCCCCCAGGTCTTCGGCAGGGGAAAAACTTTTCTTCCCTTGTACTGGACAGTGGTCACCACTGATGCCAGTCTGTCTGGGTGGGGAGGAGTCCTTGGTCTAAGCTCTGCTCAGGGTCGCTAGACACTGGAGAAAACCAGTCTACCTATCAACATATTGGAACTGCGGGCGATCAGACTCCACCAGGGAGGAACAAAAAGTATGTTAGCGGCCCTGGAAGTAGCTGGCAATCTCTAGCTGGCAGAGCGCTCAATCCTGGCCATCTCCACCGTCCACATTCCAGGGGTAGACAACTGGCAGGTGGATTACCTCAGTTGACAGGTGTTGGACCACGGGGAGTGTTTCAACCATCAGGATGTGTTTCAACAGATATGTCTGTGCTGGGGCACTCCCGTGGTAGATCTGTTGGCATCCCGGATTAACATAAAGGTGCAGAGGTTTGTGGCCAGGTCTCGGGATCCTCTGACGGATGCCACGGACTCTGGTGGCTCTGTGGGTCCAGTATCATCTTATCTACGCCTTTCCCCCTCTCAAGCTTCTGCTGCGGATGTTACGCAGGATCGAAGCCGAAAGAATTCCAGTCATTCTAGTTGCCCCGGACGGACTCATCGGTCCTGGTACGCCGACCTGGTGCACCTGGTTGCAGACGCCCCCTGGCGGCTACCTCTCAGAGAGGATCTGCTATCCCAAGGGCCGATCTTCCATCCTGCTTTACCGTCAATGGCTTTGACAGCCTGGCTGTTAAAATCCAGGTGTTGAAGGATAGAGGCTTACTTGCGTCAGTGATTTACATGCTACTTAAAGCTAGGAAATCTACTTCTAGGAAGATATATCATCGGACGTGGAAAGCGTACGCTTCATGGTGTGCGCCAGTGGGCGTCCACCCATGTTCCTTTTTGGTGTCTCGGATTTTGTCCTTTCTTCAAAGGGGCGTTGAACAGAAATTGGCCTTGAGTACCATCAAGTGCAAGGTGTTGGCTTTGGCAGGTTTTTTTCAACGACCCCTGCTTTGCATTCCCTGGTGCGTACCTTCATTCAGGGGTTTTGACATATGACTCCACCGGTTCGATCCCCTCTACCACCGTGGGACTTGAATCTAGTGCGTTCGGTTCTACAGAAGCCTCCTTTTGAGAATATTCAAGAAATTCATCTGCTCACTCTGTCTTAGAAGGTGGCCTTCTTGGTGGCTATCACTTCTGCACACAGGGTGTCAGAATTGGCAGCTTTATCCTGTCGTAGGCCCTACCTGGTGATCCGTAAAGACAAGGTGGTTCGTCACCCTTGTCCTTCGTTCCTTCCAAAGGTTGTTTCTGATTTCCCATTTGAATGAGGACATTGTGTTGCCTTCCCTGTGTCCCAGGCCGCAACATTCGAGGGAATTTGCCTTGCATGCCTTGGATATGGTTTGGGCGATCAGGGTGTATTTGGCCACCACTGAGTACTTTTGGAGGTCAGACTCCCTGTTTGTGCTTACGGCTTGGCCGAAGAAGGGGCTGTCCCCTTCCTCTGCTACCATTTTTAGATGGATCAAACAGACGGCAACTCATGCCCCGTACACACGGTCGGAACGATCGGATTTTCCAACAACTTTGTCTGACCGTGTGTATGCAACACCAGTTTTGGACAAAATCCGTCGGAAAAAATCTGACGGATTTTGTGGTCGGAATTTCCGACCGTGTGTACGGGGGCTTAGGCCTATTCTATCAGTGGTCGGGTTCCTCCCTTCCCGGTTAGGGCACACTCTACTCGGGCGCTTAGTGCCTCCTGGGCCTTCCATCATCAGGCGTCAGTGACGCAAGTTTGCAAGGCAGCCACCTGGTCGTCGGTGCACACTTTCACAAAATTTTACAAAGTGGATGTGCTGGCATCTGCGGATGCCTCATTTGGCCGAAAGGTTCTGCAGGCTGCAGCCTAGGGGGGTCTATCCCTCTTGAGGTTTTATTTTGTTTAGGTTGGGCTCCAGTTGTTCTTGTTGAGCTCCTGTTACCTAGTTGGCCTATAATTTTGTTGGCTGTCCCACCCCTCATGTTTGGCACTGCTTTGGGACATCCCTATGATTCTGAATAAAGAAACGCTGTGTCTGTAAATGAACGAAAGAAAAAAATTGGATTTTTGACTTACCGTAAAATACATTTCTCTGAGTTCATTGACAGACACAGCACCCACCCCTCTAAGCCCCCGTACACACGGTCGGAAATTCCGACCACAAAATCCGTCAGATTTTTTCTGACGGATTTTGTCCAAAGATGGTGTTGCATACACACGGTCGGACAAAGTTGTCAGAAAATCCGATCATTCTGAGCGTGGTGACGTTCGTTGCGTACGACGGAACTACGTAGAGACTAGCAGACTAGCAATAGCTTTGGTCTCCTAATTTGATCTGAGCATGCGTGGCACTTTGTCCGTTGCAATTCTCTACACACAATCGGAAAAAGTCCGATCGGATTTTGTTGTCGGAAAATTTGAGAGCAGGATCTCAAATTTTTTCCGACGGAAAAAATCCGATGGAGCCCACACACGGGCGGATTTTCCGACAACATTTCCGGAATTTCTGACCGTGTGTACGGGGCATAAGGAGTTTTAATAATTCTGACACTGCTTGTTACTAAACTGAAGGCCTATAGCAGAGAGAGGGGTGTATACCACCTAGGACTGGCCATTTTTCTGCCTAGTGTCCTACTCCTGTAGGGGGCGGTATAACCCTATGGTTCTGAATAAAGAAGCGTTGTGTCTGCCAATGAACTCAGAGAAATAGAGTTCTCGAAATGGTGAAATTTTAATTTTGAATCAATTTGAAAATAACGAATATATACGAAACCAATTCCTAAAAAGAATCATTCCAACTTAACGAATATCACTAAATGAAATTAATACCTTTCTGAATGAATCCGAAACTAAACTTCCCCACAAATAGAGCTTTCTTTTGGTGGTGTTTGATCACCTCTGCGGTTTTTTATTTTTTGCGCTATAAACAAAAAAAAGAGCAACAATTTTGAAAAAAAAAAAAAACACATTATTTTTGACTTTTTGCTATAATAAATATCCCCCCAAAATATATAAAAAAATAATTTTTTCCTCAGTTTAGGCCGATACGTATTCTTCTACATATTTTTAGTAAAAAAAAAAAAAAAAAAAATCGCATAATAAGCGTATATTGATTGGTTTGCGCAAAAGTTATAGCGTCTACAAAATTAGATAGTTTTATGGCATTTTTATTAATCATTTTTTACTAGTAATGGCGGTGATCTGCGATTTTTATCGGGACTGCAACATTATGGTGGACACATCAGACAATTTGACACATTTTTGGGACCATTGGCATTAATACAGCGATCAATGCTATAAAAATGCATTGATTACTGTAAAAATGTCACTGGCACTAGGGGGCGATCAAGGGGTTAATGTGTTCCCTAGTGTGTGTTCTAACTGAAGGGGGGAGGGGACTGTGTAGGGGAGATAACAGATCACTGTTCATACTCTGTATGAACAGACGATCTGTCTGTTCTCCTCTCAGAGAAACGGAAACACACAGATCCCGGTTCTCTGTGTGTCAGCAGCGTTCACGGGAGCACAGCGGTGATAGCGAATCGGCTTGGGGGCACGCGCCTCCGGCGGCACACGCATGCCCCTTAGTGGCCACAGGGTGAAGCGACGTTACGTAATGTCGTTTTGCCCAGCCATTACATTCTGCCACAGTACAAATGCGGCGGCTGGTCGGAAAGTGGTTGATGCATCCCAGTCTTACTCCGTAGGGTTCAATATTGAGTTGGCCCACTCTTTGCAGCTATAACAGCTTCAACTCTTCTGGGAAGGCTGTCCACAAGGTTTAGGAGTGTGTCTATGGGAATGTTTGACCATTCTTCCAGAAGTGTGACCTGGCCCACAGTCTCTACTCTAATTCATTCCAAAGGTGTTCTATTGGGTTGAGGTCAGGACTCTGTGCAGGCCAGTCAAGATCCTGCACCCCAAACTCGAGGGGTAATTAGGAGACTTAGAAGGATTACTGACATTAAGCAGGGGTACCTTCTAAAAAAAAGAATCAGGCTGATAGAATTTCCAGAGGTTTACAGATGACGATGATGTCTTTAGTGCTGACTATATGTAGAATACATTGCACCCTCCTAGAGAACCTTCTGCTGGCCACACCTGGAATACTACAATTGTTTGATGTTAGGCCCCATTCACACTGATGCACAACGTCAGGCATCACGGATTGCCAGTTTACATGCATAGGACAGCCTATTCAGTTCAACGGCTGCCCTATGCTCAGCAAGCGTGAGCGTAAAGGAACTCATGCACCCTTTTGAGCTTCGAGACGTTTTTTAAATCAAATGTTTTGACGTGTTATTTTGCATGAAAAAACATGCGTCTGCTTGCTGCATTTGGGGTGCCATTAACAATGGATGTTAATTAATTGTACTAAGCGAGTATGTAAAAGATCCAATTCAAGTCTATCAAATCATTCTTTTGATGTGTCAAATTAACTTTTTTGGATGAAGGATCATTTGAAGTGCTTAAATCTATGATGAATCGAGTGTTCATTAGTGCATACTGTACATGGGTAGTATTAGGCTGCCCACATACCTCTCAATTACTGCTAAATTAAACGCACACTGATCCATAAAGATCTAGCTATTTTGTATTTATTTTTTGTTAGTACTTTTATTTTTTTTAAACACTTTTCTTTGTTTACACTTTTATCCTCTAGAAGGAGAAAAAAATACAATGTGTTAAATAATGTATCCTGTGTATATATATATATATACATATATATATATATATATATATATATATAATGTATTATACAATGCATCCTGTATGTATACAATGTATTATATAATGGATCCTGTATGTATACAATGTATTATATGATGTATCCTGTATGTATACAATGTATTATATAATGGATCCTGTATGTATACAATGTATTATGTAATGGATCCTGTATGTATACAATGTATTATATGATGTATCCTGTATGTATACAATGTATTATATAATGGATCCTGTATGTATACAATGTATTATATGATGTATCTTGTATGTATACAATGTATTATATAATGGATCCTGTATGTATACAATGTATTATATGACGTATCCTGTATGTATACAATGTATTATATAATGGATCCTGTATGTATACATCATATAATACATTGTATACATACAGGATACATTATATATAATACATTGTATACATACAGGATACATCATATAATACATTGTATACATACAGGATACATCATATAATACATTGTATACATACAGGATACGTCATATAATACATTGTATACATACAGGATCCATTATATAATACATTGTATACATACAGGATCCATTATATAATACATTGTATACATACAGGATACATTATATAATACATTGTATACATACAGGATACATTATATAATACATTGTATCCTGTATGTATACAATGTATTATATAATGGATCCTGTATGTATACAATGTATTATATAATGGATCCTGTATGTATACAATGCATTATATAATGGATCCTGTATGTATACAATTTATTATATGATGTATCCTATATGTATACAATGTAATTTATAATATATACTGTGTGTATACAATGTATTATATAGTATATTGAATGTATACAATTATTTCATGGATCCTGTATATATACAATGTATTATATAATATATGCTGTATTTACTTTACTTCCAAGTGGATTTTCCTTTAGTAAATAACCCCCAATGTATTATATACTATATATACTGTATGTATACAATGTGTTGTATGACGCATCCCCTTGCATGTACGGCAAGTATATGCCGAGTTCACAGGAAATGCACAGAATGATATGACTGCCGGCGTTGGAGGCAGTAGGAATTCGGGGAGAGACCTGGAAAGTGGAGAGCGAAGTAGAACTTATCAAAACCGGAGCAGCCAGAATCTGAAGCAGCTGTGCAAGGTAACCAATCAGCTTCTGTCTTTCAATTTTAAAGCTTACTGTAAGTGTACAAGCTGAAGATAGAAGCTGATTGGTTGCCATTCACAGCTGCTCCAGTTCCTGTCGACTCCAATTTTGATACATCCATGTGTATTAAAGTGCCATTTGCGTTTTTTTTTAACAAAAATACTTATGGCCATAACAACCAAATCATGCTAAGGCCTCGTTCACACTTTAGCGATTTTCTGCTTGAAGCTTTTTTCTGCTTGAAGCTATTTCAATGGCCGCTGTTCACATCTGAGCATTCTGTCGCATGAAGCAAAACGCCTGAATCTCAAAAACTTACATGAGCTTATTTTTGGCAGATTACAGGCGTTTTTGGCCCCATAGACTTCAATAGAAACAGCTGACTTGAGCGTTTTACCCCTAATTTCCACTCCCTCTCTCCCCCCCACTGCTTTCTATTGGCTAAACAAAAAACACCTGAAGCTGTAAAACGCTTGTAATGCGCTTGTAAAATGCTTTAACCACTTGCCGACCGCTGCACGCCGATATACACCGGCACAATGGCAGCGGTGGGCAAATGGGCATACCTGTATGTCCCCTTTAATTGGCACCCCCGCCGCGTACAGTGTGACCGTGCCCGCGGGACCCGCAGACTCGATATCCGCCGCTGTCCCGGTGATCATGTCACAAGCTGCGGAGTGGGGTGATGCCTTTGTAAACAAGGCATTTCCCCGTTCTGCCTAGTGACATGACAGAGATCACCGGTCCCTGTCATCGGGAGCAGGGATCGCTGTCACGTCAGTGGTAGCCCATCCCCCCCACAGTTAGAATCACTCCCTAGGACACACTTAACCCCTTGATCGCCCCCTAGTGTTTAACCCCTTCCCTGCCTGTGTCATTTATACAGTAATCAGTGCCTTTTTATAGCACTCATCGCTGTATAAATGACAATGGTCCCAAAATAGTGTCAAAAGTGTCCGATGTGTCCGCCATAATGTCGCAGTCACGATAAAAATCGCAGATTACCGCCATTACTAATAAAAAAAAATGAATAATAAAAATGCCATAAATATATCCCCTATTTTGTAGACGCTATAACTTTTGCGCAAACCAATCAATATACGCTTATTGTGATGGTTTTTATACCAAAAATATGTAGAAGAATACATATCGGCCTAAACTGAGGAAAACATTTTTTGGGATATTTTTGGGGTATATAATTATTTTAGCGAGAAGTAAAAAATATAGCTTTTTTTCAAAATTGTCGCTCTTTTTTTTTTGTTTATAGCGCAAAAAATAGAATTGATCAAAAGAAAGCTCTATTTGTGGGAAAAAAAAGGACGTCATATTTTGTTTGGGTGCAACGTTGCACGACCGCGCAATTGTCAGTTAAAGCGACACAGTGCCAAATTGCAAAAAGTGATTTGGTCAGAGGAAGAGGGTAAAATCTTCCGGGGCTGAAGCGCTTAAAAAAGCTTGTAAAAAGCTGCAAAAAAAAACACCTGAAAAACACCAGTAAATCGATATGCTCAGGTGTGAATGGAGCCTAAAGGAGTAAGAAATGTAAAGGTGTTTGACAACATATCACACATAACATCCCTTGTGATTCAGTGAATACATATCAGGAAAAGGAGCTTGCAATCAACAACTCAGCCTTACCAAATAGCTCCAAACATAAAAATAGTTCCAGCCTCAAACTAGGACTTTTTAGAGAAGCTCTATGTAGCGGCCATAACCCTCGATGGGGCCGCCTTGACTTTTGGGCTTACCGGTTACTTCCGCTTGGCTTGTTCCTCCAAGTCTAGGGGTTCCCAGAGTTAGTACCCAACCACTTTGCACACTGACACCATAAAAGTCCTTTTGATAGGTTTTAATTTGCAGGGGTAACATCCAACAGACACAGTCTCGTATGGGAACAGAGGGCAAGGATGAAGAAAACTCAGGCACCTTGAACTGCTATATATACGAAAGTCTCTATTTGCCAACCCAGAGAGTAGCCACTCGCAGCTGGGCGCTTCCAAGTTGAACAAATCTCTAGCCAGAGATTATGGCAGTCAGCACTTGAATTACAGAAGTTGCAAAGTCTCTGACCTTGAGTCAAAGTGGCACTCAGAAACACTAGACACCAGAGGGTAATATTAGGGGCATTAGTGGTAGGGTAACTAAAGCACATAAACCCAAGGTAAGTATAGTAGCAAGTCCTAGTTGCAATCTCGGAGCACCCAAGAGGATAGTATGTGACTGGTCAAAATATAGTAATGCATTAAAGTGTTTGTTCACCAATGCCAGAAGTCTGCCAAGCAAAATAGGTGAGTTGGAAGCTCTGGTGCATCAGGAGAGCTATGATGTAATCGGTATTGCTGAAACTTGGCTGCAGTCCTCACATGACTGGGCTATAAATATTCCTGGCTTTGCACTCTTTCGGAAAGACAGAGTTAAAAGGAAAGGTGGAGGGGTCTGTCTGTATGTGAGAAGTGATCTCAAAGCGAGTGAGGACCTGGGGGATGGAGAGTGTGATGAGTCTGAAGCATTATGGGTGGAACTGCATACAGATGTGCGTAGTTCAAAGTTAATCATTGGAGTTTGTTATAGACCACCCAATGTTAATGAGGAGGTGGATACTCAGCTCCTTGCACAAATAGAAAGGGCTGCAAGGGCTGGGACAGTGATAATAATGGGGGATTTTAACTACCCAGAAATTGACTGGAATAATGGCACTGCTGGGACAGTTAAAGGACAAAAATGTATAAACCTATTGCAGGACAATTTTATGGTCCAGTTTATTGAGGCCCCAACCAGGAATGATGCTCTGCTGGATCTGGTAATCTCAAACCATGCAGAGCATATTACTAATGTTCAGATAAAGGAGCATCTGGGCAGCAGTGACCATAACATGATTTCATTTGATGTTAGCTGTAAGCAAAAATCACATACAGGAAAGATAAAAACACTTAATTTCAAGAGGCAAATTTTCCAAGGATGAGGGCTGCTCTCCAGAACTTAGACTGGGAGAGAATATTGGCAACAATGGGCACAGAACAGAAATGGGGATTCTTCAAAAAGACTGTTTGTAAACTCACTGCAAAGTATATTCCCATGGGCAATAAATTTAAAAGGCTAAAAATAAAACCTATGTGGCTCACGGCCAAAGTTAAAAAAGCTATAAACTATAAGAAAAGAGCTTTTAAAAAATATAAAAATGAAGGATCACTAGTGTCATTTAAATGTTACAAAGAACATAACAGAATATGTAAAAAGGAAATCAAGGATGCAAAAATTCAAAACAAAAGACAGATTGCAAAAGATAGTAGGACAAACCCCAAAAAATTCTTCAAATATATTAATAGTAAAAAGGTCAAGTCTGAGCATGTAGGCCCTTTACAAAATAATCTAGAGTGGGTAACTGGGGACAAAGAGAAGGCTAATTTATTAAATATTTTCTTCAGCTCTGTGTATACAAAGGAGCATGGGGGAGCTCATGTCCACAATGGGGGTGGTAGTGACACAGCCCCAAATCCACAATGGCTCAAAAGTGATATGGTCCTGAAATATTTAAGGTTGAATATATATTTTATTAAAGTTTCAAACATACAAAATATATGCATATCTTCAGCATGAACAATTCCATAAAGCTTAAACTTGTAAACAGTTTCATCAAGGGGAGGAGAGGGGGACGGGGGGTGGGGAGAATGGGGGGGTGGGAGGGAAGAGGGGGGGAAGCATAAAGGAGTTATTGCTTTACATGTTAAAGTGCATGAACATCGCTTTCAACTGTAACCAGCAGGTGCAACTTGGGCACAGAGGTCGTTAATCTATTTGTCTGTCTTTGTGTGGTGTCATCTCTCTATGGACACCACCCAGAGCACTGTCAACATACTTATCTCTGTGCCTCTTAAGTATTAGGGGGGGGGGGGGCCTGGTAACTTCGGGAAAGGGGGAGAGAAAGGGGGAGGGAGAGAGAGAGGAAAAGAGGAGTGGGGAGGGAGGGAGAGGGCAGCTCATGTAGCACGTATTTGCGGGAGGGAAGTCTGGGTTTCCTTCCGGCTATTGTAAGGGTACCGGGAGAAGTTCAGTTCTGTAGGTTGTCTAGGAACCTACTCGAGGTCGAGTGGTGTCTCCATATAGACCATAAGGTGTTAAATTTATCATAGGTGTCATCCGTTTTAGCTTGTAGCTCCTCCATCAGCATCATATCATTTAGGATGCTCACCCAGCCTGACATAGGGGGGATGGAATCTTTTTTCCAATATAGGGATATGTTGTGTCTAGCTGCTGAGAGCATAAATCTCAGGAGGCATTTTTTTTGTGCTTGAATTGCGCCTGGTATGATGGATAAAAGAGCAATCAGGGGTGAGGGGGATAGGGAAGACTGGTACTTATCGTTGTATACCTCAAATATTTTGTCCCAGAATGGGCGTACCTTGGTGCATCCCCACCATGTGTGGATGTAGGATCCCTCTCCTCCGTGGCATCTCCAGCAGACGTCTGTAGAGCTGGGGAACATCCTGTGCACCGAGGTAGGAACTCTGTACCACCTAGATATCAGTTTATAGTTTTTCTCTTGTGTGAAGCCTGATCTAGATGCCTGGTGTGTGTGGATGAAGGATGTGTTCCATTGGGTCGGTGATATGTCTACTCCTAAGTCTCTAGCCCATTTTTGGGTGTATGTTGGTGGCGTTTTATTGAGGTGTAGTAGGATATCCTTGTATATGAGCGATAAGGTGTGTCTGGGGGTCTGAGAGAGATTACATAGTTCCTCAAAGTTAGTAAGCTGTCTGTGGACTTGACCTGACATATGTAGAGATCGGTCCTGAAATATTTAGACAGAATAAAGGTGGATAAAGCACCTGGACCTGATGGCATCCACCCACGGATCCTAAAAGAATTGAGCTCTGTAATTTCAAAGCCATTGTATCTAATTTTTAGGGACTCATTAATGACAGGAATAGTACCACTGGATTGGCGCAGGGCCAATGTGGTGCCTATATTTAAAAAGGGAACAAAGTCTTTACCAAGTAACTATAGACCTGTTAGTTTAACTTCTATAGTTGGGAAGATACTGGAGAGATTAATAAAAGACCACATAGACGAGTTCTTGCAGGAAAAAAATATTTTAAGCAACAGACAGCATGGGTTCATGAAAGACAGAAGTTGTCAGACAAACCTCATTTCTTTTTATGAGGTGGTAAGTAAAACCTTGGACAGAGGCATGGCTGTGGACGTGGTATACTTGGATTTTGCAAAAGCGTTCGATACAGTTCCCCACACACGGCTCATGTGTAAGGTAAGGTCTACAGGCTTGGAAATATCGGTTTGTAAATGGATAGAAAACTGGCTAAAAGACAGAATTCAGAGAGTGGTGGTTAATGATTCTTACTCTGTCTAAGGTTATCAGTGGTGTACCCCAAGGTTCAGTGCTGGGACCCTTACTTTTTAATATCTTTATAAATGATATTGGGTCTGGGATCAAAAGTAACATTTCTGTCTTTGCAGATGACACCAAGCTATGCAGTGGAATAACGTCCTTACAGGAGGTCTCCAATTTACAAGCCGACCTCAATGCTCTGTCTAATTGGGCGACTATGTGGCAGGTGAGGTTTAATGTTGATAAATGTAAAGTTATGCACTTGGGGGCTAAGAATATGCATGCATCATACATACTAGGGAGTACAACTGGGGGAATCCGTAGTGGAGAAGGATCTGGGGGTTTTGGTAGATCATAAGCTCAATAATAGCATGCAATGCCAAGCTGCGGTTTCCAAAGCGAGCAAAGTCCTTTCTTGTATTAAGAGAGGTATGGACTCCAGAGAGAGAGATATCATTTTTGCCCCTGTTCAAATCATTAGTAAGACCTCATCTGGAATATGCAGTTCAGTTTTGGGCACCAGTTCTCAAAAAGGATATTGGGGAACTGGAGAAAGTGCAGAGAAGGGCAACCAAACTGATAAGAGGCATGGAGGAGCTCAGCTATGAGGAAAGATTAGAGGAACTGAATTTATTCACCCTTGATAAGAGGAGATTAAGGGGGGATATGATCAACATGTATAAATATATAAGGGGTCCATATAGTGAACTTGGTGTTGAGTTATTCACTTTATGGTCAACACAGAGGACAAGGGGGCACTCTTTACGTCTAGAGGAAAAGAGATTTCATCTCCAAATACGGAAAGGTTTCTTCACAGCTGTGAAAATGTGGAATAGACTCCCTGCAGAGGTGGTTCTGGCCGGCTCAGTAGATTGCTTTAAGAAAGGCCTGATACTTTCCTAAATGTACATAAAATAACTGGGTACTGACATTTATAGGTAAAGTTGATCCAGGGAAAATCCGATTGCCTCTCGGGGGATCAGGAAGGAATTTTTTTTTCCCCTGCTTTAGCAAAATTGGAGAATGCTCTGCTGGTTTTTTTTTGCCTTCCTCTGGATCAACTGTGGGTATAGAATGGGGTATATGGGATTGTATGATATATGTATATATAGATATAATATATATATATATATTTTTTTTTTTTGTGGTTGAACTGGATGGTCTTTTTTCAACCTAACTAACTAACTATGTAACTATGTAACAAACAGGAACCTTTCCTAAGTACCTGGAACGTTACCCGTCTCCTTGGCAGTATTGGGGAAGCGTGGATTCTCTGGGGTCCTTGACAACCCAGCAACCAGGCACTTCTCAGGATGCCAGCTTGTTGGCCCTCCTCCGAAGAGTCGTCCCCCGGTCGCTTACACGAGCTGCGGTGCCCCTCCAAGTTGAGAGCGCACCCGGACGCCTTGACTCCTCCCTCAGTCACTGCGCCTCGGACCAGCCGGTTCCGAGACTCGAGAACAGATGGATCCTTGCCCCAGACCAAGCGGGTCTGTGGGGCTTGTCAAACCAACCATCAACCTCGCGGGGCTACCCCGGTCCAGAACCAGGAACAGGCAGCTCTGGCCTAACGAACCCCGAACACGTGACTCCAGCATCTTAAGTACCCTTCCCCAGACTCCTCAGCGGGGCCAAACGCACCCACTGATTGGCTCCGGGGAATGCCGGTACCCAAACGTCCAACCAGGCCTGGTTCTGAGCCTGTCATGTGTACCTCAACACACACATGATTAGGCAGAACCCTAACACAGCCCAGCCAAACTGATGCCAAAGCTTCCCTATCCAATAAGTTCTCACAACCCGTTTACTGTTCTGAGAGACAAAAATAACTAAATTTACACATAGCGGACACCTTGAAAAGGTGTCACCGCTACATCTATATAGAAGAAATTCATTAGAATAACATATTAGGGAAGGGGTGGGCCAGAGGTTGACTTGTCTAGCACAAGTCAGGATTTACATAAATGAGCATCCCAGGGATTCTGGACTTCCAGGAAATCCACAGCTTGTATTTTTTTTCCATTACCCGTCGGAACAGAATAGAAGAACGTCAGGTTCACTTTAACTATTGCACGGCTTGGGAGCCATGATAATTATGGCCTTTGCTGCAGCTTAACTGACGGATTGAATAAAACATTGTTTATTTTCCAAACTCCAGAGGGTTCTGGGAGAGGAAAAATAAACGTTAGTTCATAATCATCCCCGTCTGGAAAATTCATAACATGATTCAAGATGAAAATATTTTGCACACCATGAACAGGATTCACATGCCATACGTATTTGAATGCTGTTTACTGTATTATAATTTGGAATAGTTATGTGGCAGTGTTATGTGTACTCTTTGTACATCAACAACTAAATGGAACTGTATTCACTACATGTGACTGCTTCGGAGATATTCTTGATATAAAAATAAAAATGTGGAAAAAAAAATTGCACCCTTATTTTGTTCAACTTTTCAGCTTTCAATAACCCTTAAACTCTAAATCCCTGGTGCCCAACTTGGTGCCCAACTTGTGATGCCCTTTGGCTTCTTGTGCGGCTCTCAGGGCTCCTACAGAAACAAATCTGCATTGCCCTATTGCACTTATAGCAGTGATTTCTAGCAGTCTCATGTAATATTTTTCCAATCTATGACTCTCCTGAAGTATGTCCCCAATCTCCAATCAGGGTCTAGGCGGGGGGCAATGGGGAAATTTCTCCCCCCCCCCCCAAGAAATATTACTGACTCCCGAGTCTCCATCAGCAGCAGGCCAGCAGCGGTGCCAAGAAAGACCCTCTTGTTGTTGCACCACTGCTGGCCTGGCCTCGCACTACACTGGTTGCTATTGCCCGCTGCCTGGCGTCTGGTAACCAGTGATGTCACATCCACGGTCCAAGCAGAGGAGGGGGGGGGCAAGGAACCAGCATTCAGAGCTGCGGGCTCCAGCGGGCTGTGAGTGAGGGAAGGGAACTTTCATCATGGCTATGTAGTAGAGAGGATTGTATGCATGCCACTTTTCCCAAAGGTCTGTATTAGTTGTCATTTGAGTCCAACTAACAGGGAAATATACCCTTCCCTCCCTTATATCACCTTGATTTTTGACCAGCAGATCTTTAGTAACATACATAAATACTGTGCAGAGGAGTTACCTCTCTTTTCCTATGTTGTCTTCATCTCTGATCAGCAGTCTGATCACTGGGCATATACTGGGTTTGGCATTATAGATTGGCATCATCCACGGTCTACAACTACATCTCATTCCTCCTTTGTCACAAATATAAACATGGGAAGCAAAAGTGAGCCCATATGGGCTTGTGGGCTCACTTCTGCTACCTGTGTACATATTTGTGACAAAATGGGAATGAGGTGTAGTGGTAGACCATGGATGATGCCAATCTATGATGCCAAACCCAATATATGCCCAGTGATCAGACTGCTGATCAGAAATGAAGACAACATAGGAAAGGTGAGGTAACTCCTTTGCAGAGATGCCACCTTATTTTCTGGCAGTGCCCCTCCCGAGACTAGACTCTGGATCCGCCCCTGTCTCCAACAACTCCTATATAATATTCACAGTCTGACCATCTCTGGCAGTATGTCTGCAGTCTCTGACCTACTCCTGTATCATGTCTGCAGTCTCTGACCTACTCCTGTATCATGTCTGCAGTCTCTGACCATCTCCTGTAGTATGTCCCCTCCTGCAGTCTTTGCAGTTTGGTCTGCTTGAGGCTGAGAGTTTTGATTATCTCCCCCTGACTCTAGGAGAAGTTTCTGGAGATTAGGGCAGGAAGATTCAAATACCTGGCCTGAATATTATGTAGGGCCTATCCAATCCCTGCGAAGGTGTGCCCAGTTGGTGGATGGGTTCCTGTCCTGCTGGAGGCCAGAGGATATTGTCTTCCCCTGAAGAATGAATCTGTGAGATCCGGGAAGCTGTTTGCCCTGGGGCACTCCAGGGCTGGACGCTGGACTGTGTTTTTGGGGTTGCATCCATAGATTGTGTAGGAACCTGTGAGTAGAGCCTCTTCACATGTGCTGAATTTTTTCATGATCACCAGCTGTGAAATGTGGACTACTTCAGTCTCCTATTACTTGCCCTACTCTTTGCTGCATGGTCCCCAGCTGTGCACATATAGAGTGTTCTAGCTTGCTACTACTACTTACGTGATTACTATTACTACCACTAAGAGAGAAGTGTCCTCTGTTAGCTACCTGTTACGTTTTGAAGTATCCTGCATCACTCTCAGAACCCCTCCCAGGTTCTACCTGCAATAAATTTACAAAAAAAAGTCACCTCTATACTGTTTATTGACCAAGAACGGATGGACTGCTGCTGTGTGACCGACTGCTTTGCACTAACTTGGAAAATAACCTATTTAAATCTACAGTGGCCCCTACGGGGAAGAGCGCTACAATCCATTTTGGGTGGACTGGCCCTTTATGGAGACCAGAATTTTTTTTTTTTTACGAAGGAGAAATAAATAGCCTGATTATAAATCCAAACAACTTTACGATTTTGATTAATTAAAAATAATATGAAATAATAATGGAATCATATTCGCGGGATGTTCCGCTAAATGTTGTAAATATATTTTCCTACTCAAGAGACATTATGTATTCATTAAGTTATGCATTAATCATGATCGCCAGGCTGGAGATCAGTGTACTGAAATAACTCGGAAGATTACATTAAATGCTTATTATTGACAAATTACAGCAGGAAGACCTCCGCATCGGATGGGTGTGACGCAGGCTAAGTGGCCATGACCAGATAGTGGAACAGGCATAAAAGACAATTCCGCTCACACAGCTAAATCTATAAAATCTATACGGCAATAAAATTCATATACAGGAACATACCTTTCCCTGCCAATAGATTTGTATTGTGCTACAAGACTCCTGTGGCCAGCCTATCCATGCTGTGCTATAAGGCTGTATGGACTATTTTCTTCTTCACTGCTCATGTCCTGTATGCTGGGTGTAATTCTCAGTTTATGTCCTTATTCTGTATCTATGGACTGGGCAAAGTACCCAGGGCGTGTTTTCATCTGCAGGTACTCACATGCCCCCAACCTTACAGAACTTCCCCCCACAGTACAACCCCCCCCCCCCCTCCTATGGTACAGAGCCAACCCACACAGAGCCACCCATACAGTACCAAGCTCCCCCCCCCCCCACAGTACAGAACTGCCACAGTACACCCACACAGTAACCCCCCCCCCCCCCCCCCAAGGTACAGAGCCTACCCACACAGTACAGAGTGCCCCCACACAGTAAACCCCCCCCCCCCCCCAGGTTACAGAGCCTACCCACACAGTACGGAGTGCCCCCACACAGTACCAAGCCGCCCTCACAACAGTACAGAACCCCACAGTACACCCACACAGTACAGAGTGCATCCCCACAAAGTACAGAGCGCCCCCCCCCCCACAGTACAAAGCCCACCCACACAGTACAGACCCCCCACACAGTACAGAGCCCCCCCCCACACTCATACACACAGTACACAGACCCCCCCACACTCATACACACAGTACACAGCCCCCTAACACAGTACAGAGCCCCCCCCCCCACACTCATACACACAGTACACAGACCCCCCCCACACTCATACACACAGTACACAGCCCCCTAACACAGTACAGAGCTCCCACACAATGCAAAGCCCCCCCCCCCCCCCCCCCCCCCCCCCCCCCCGACCCCCCCCCCCCCCCCCCCCCCCCTCCCCCCCCCCCCCCCCCCCCCCCCCCCCCCCCCCCCCCCCCCCACCCCCCCCCCCCCCCCCCCCCCACCCCCCACAGCACCCCCCCCCCCCACCCCCGCCCCCCCCCCACACAGTACACAGCCCACCCACACAGTACAGAGCCCACCCACACACTTCACAGAGCCACACTACATAGTTCAGAGACCCCCCAGTACACAGCCCCCTCACACAGTACATAGCTCCCATGCAATTCAAAGCCCCCCCATGCACACACAGTACAGAGCCCGCCCACACAGTACAGAGCCCCCCTCACACAGTACAGAGCTCCCACACAATGCAAAGCCCCCCCCCACACACAGTACAGAGCCCGCCCACACAGTACAGAGCCCCCCCTCACACAGTACAGAGCTCCCACACAATGCAAAGCCCCCCCACCACCACACAGTACAGAGCCCGCCCACACAGTGCAGATCCCGTCACACAGTACAGAGCCCCCCCCCCCCCCCCCACACTCATACACAGAGTACACAGCCCCCTCACACAGTACAGAGCTCCCACACAATACAAAGCCCCCCACACACACCCACACAGTACACAGCCCCCCCACACAGTACAGACCCCCCCCCCACACAGTACAGACCCCCCACACAGTACACAGCCCCCCCACACAGTATAGACCCCCCACACACAGTACACAGCCTCCTCACACAGCTCCCCCCCACACACACACACAGAGCAGAGCTCTCCCATCACTCCCCTGAGAGTGCAAGGAAAAATGCTATGGAGGGCTACAGGAGGGTAAGCGAGAAGCCTGAAGAGGAGCACCACTGAACACAGCAGAGGAAGTGAGTAGTGCAGAAAACCTCTTCTACCAGCTTCTGTGTTACCAGTGACAAGTAGGAGAGGACAGTGACGGAGGTAGTGGAACAGAGTTCTGCCCTGTTTCAGCTGAAAGAAAGCCCTGAAAGTAGCACTGTACTAGCCAATTGAGAATAAACATGACTCTTGTATTTGGACAATATTTGTTTAGTCCGGAGTTCAGCTTTAGGTGAACCTGTTAAAGTGGAACTTTAGTCAGAAAATGAAGTCCTGCTAGATCGCCTCAGGCTGGCCCTTTTTGAAGGTATAGCTATGTAAAACGTTAAAAATAAGTAGCTATACTGTTTAAAGTCCAGTAATACACCCTGCTCTGCACATGCCCAGTTACTCTTTATTTTCTTCGGTACAATGCCAGATTTGTAGAGGCCGATCTTCTGACAGCCTAAAGATTTGGCAAAAAAAATGTCTGCCTCCAGTAAGAAGAAACAGGAGCAGTGGTGGAGGCAATTTCCAGCGCACACTCATTTTGGTAGCATAATTATTAATGTGGAATGTATGTACCTTGCTAAAGAACATTATTATTTTTTTATCAAGTTGTTATGGGTAAAGTTTCACTTTAAAGCGGTGTTTCACCTTAAAAAAACAAAATTTAAAAGTCAGCAGCTAAAAAAAAAGTAGCTGCTGACTTTTAATAAGTACACTTACCCTCCCAGGGCGCCCGCGATGTCGTTCGTGGAGGCCGAGATGTCCCTCGGCGATCCGGATCCAGCGCCGCCATCCTCAGTAAGGGAAACGGCTTCCCGTTTCCTACTGCGCATGCGCGAGTCGGCGCGCAGCCTACTGCGCATGCGCAAGTCTAATTTGTGAATGGGGAACGCAATGTATTGTGGGACACAGTTCCCATAACACACACCGCGCCCCATTCACTAGAAGACGGAAGGAGAGAAGATCACCGTGGCGCTGGAGGAGGCAGATTAGGACGATCTGCCTAGCAACAGCCATTTCTGGTAAGTAAAAAAAAAAATGTTTTTTTTTTTTTTCATTTTAAATTGTTACTAACATTTTTAAAGTTTATGTTTTCAGGGTGTCCCACCACTTTAACTTATCCCTGAATACAGCAACAGCTTCATTGTTGTGGTTTGGATGGCGGAAGGGAGATTAGACTGTGAGCTCTTCTGGGGCAGGAACTGAGGTGACCTAAACCATGGAATACGTTGATGCTAATTATGTACAGAAATGAAAAATAAATAGTAAATAAATAGAAGTGTATCTTGATACTTCCTGCTCGAGTCCCCATCGGGAGTCACATGACTTGGATATCATTTGGTGGTATATCATCTTCTCCAGCATGAAAAATACTTTACAGCTGTGTCAGCTCTGGTTCGATAAAAGATATTTTTACTTTCCAGCATCCGTTTGTATTTTTTTCCACTTTGCATTGATTTTGTAAGCTGACTCTGATATAGAGGTCATCTAAGGCCAGGCTACATTGTGCTGGAGTCACCTATATCAGATCGGGTGCTGATCTCTCGTTCAGCAAACTGGCATAGAAGAGAAGAATATTAACATTTTTGGATAGAGTAAAGGAGGATTATAACCAGTGGCGGCCCGTAATGCAGGGCACATGCATCCAGCCCCCTAATCTACATGTGGGGCGCCGGACGCATGGATTCCAGTGTGTTTTTTTTTTTTTTTGAAAGCACATGATTAGAGCTAGAGGCTCTAATAGGCTTCAAAAAAGGGTGGGCTCAGGGCACAGAGCACTGCGCCCCGAGCCCACCCAGTTGTGTCACAATAGCAAATAAATATTTGCTATTGTCACACTGATTCTCCTTCTGGCCAATCAGGAAGCCAGTCTTGAGATTGGCCGAAAGGAGAAGCGATTCTATTGGCCTAGGGAGGAGATGCACGGCTGCCGTGAGGAGACGCAGGAGAAGAAGCCACCCGTCACCCGAAGGGAAGCGCTGCCTGTGCCATTGATGGGGTAAGTAGTGTGGGGCAGACCGACCAACCCTTGGGGGGGGGGGGGGGATTGGAATCCAAAGCCATGGGTTACCCTGGTTGTCACCAGAACTAGTGTCCCTATTGGAAGATTTCCCCTCTATCGTTGCTCTGGTGACAACACAAAATTTGAGATTTTATTTTTGGTGAAATAACGGTAAACAGACAGTGAATCTCCCTAACAGGAGGGCAAACAGCAATAAAAACCTGACAGGGGTCCTAATCCCTCTCCACTTTATCCAAAAATAAAATAAAGTTTTGCCTTCAGTTATTTAACTAAACACAATCTTTCCACATACAGCAACGTATGAGAAACTTTACTTCTTGCTTATGTAAGAAGGTCTTCTCCCTGTAGGCATTTACTCGAAGTTCTTAATTATCCATTGTAGCTGGATCCTACGTTAAGATAAATGAAACTGTTATATACATGAATAGTGTTCTGAAGTGTCACTCCTTATCATTTTTTAATCCAATCTGAGAATGTCTACACACAAAGCGTCAGTCTACCCTTTATATTGTACTATAAACCATATTCAAAACTTTTGTACCACAACTAGATATTCATACCTAATTATTTGTATCATACAATGTTACATATGCAAAACGTTTTATTACTGTTAAAGTTTCAACATACTTTTGTACTCTTTTTGTACCATTTTTAGCACCCAATAAAAAAGTTTGTAAACAAAAAAAGATAAATGAAACTGGAAAGTTTCATTTTTATTCGATTACAGCAGAGGTCTCCAATCTTTCTAAACAAAGGGACAGTTTACTGTCTTTCAGACTTTAGGCAGGCTGAACTCTGTCCAGCGGGAGTAAAAAATGTCCCAGCATCAATGGGAGTAAACAATACCCCATCATTGGTATCAGTGAGAGGAATTATGCCCCATGATTGGTGTCAGTGGGAGGAAAAGGGCCCCATCGTTGGTGTCATTGGGAGGAATTGTGCCCCATCATTAATGGTATTGAGCTCCATTGTTAGTGTCATTGGGAGGAACTGTACTCTTCATTGGTGTCAGTGGATAAAATAGTGCCCCAAGGGCCAGATAAAAGCAAGCAAAAGGCCACATCTGGCCCCCGGGCCACAGTTTGGGGACCACTGCATTACGGGAAAAATCAAGGAGCTTTTGTTGAAATTTTGACAGTTTGAAAAAATTCTTTGGGGATGGAAAAATTAAAGTGGTTTTTAAAGTGACCATGTCGTTTAAGCAGTGGTCGTCAACCTGCATGATGTAGGGGGCCTTAAAGGGGTTGTAAACCCTTTTTTTAAATAACAAACATGGTATAATTAACTCCACTGTGCAGTTCGTTTTGCACAGAGTGGCCCCCAATCCACCTCTTCTGGGGTCCCCCTGGCGGCGCTGGTAGCTCTTCCTCGAATCGGGTGTCCATGTTGGAGAGACGCTCTCCTTGGTGGACACCAGTGCTTGCGTGCTCCCAAGTCCTGCTTTTGCGTGTATTCACACATAAGCAGGACTCAGCCCCACCCCCTGGCGCCCGCGTCATTGGATTGATTGACAGCAGCAAGAGCCAATGGCTGCGCTGCTATCAATCTATCCAATCAGGACACGAGACACCACCTAGAGTTGATGTGCCCGTTCCCGGCTAGAGGAAGACAGCGTTCAGGTAAGTAAAACACAGGGGGAGGGGAGCTGCAGCACTACAGAAGGTTTTTCACCCTAATGCATAGAAAGTGAGGCCCGGAGCGATAGGAATGTAATGGAAATAGTGAAGGGCCGACATGACAGAGCGAAAAGAGGTCGGCAATGAATGGGTTAAGGAAGTTATAGTTGTAGAAGCAGGAAGGAGAGAGGATTGGCTGAGAAAAGCAGGAAAAGGAGGGGTCTGGTAGTTTACTTAAGGGGAAGGCGGAACCAAGGCCGTTTAAAGGAATTTGGGGTCCCCAAGCAAAATGGACATGGAGGCCAAGCCAACCCCCCCCCCCCCCCCCCCGCACGCAGGCACGCACACACGTAAAGCCTACAGGAATCATAGCATAGCGATACAGATTAAGTTCACCAACACTTTATATAAATAAAAAAGGTTTACAATGCAAATACTGCTGTTGCATATAATGTGCATAAAGTTTGAACATTTTCAACAATTGAACATTTGCAAAAAAACACCACTGTACCATAAAATCAAATATACATTAAAAAAGTGCACAATAACTAAATCCACTTAAAACTCACGGACACACACACACACACACACTCACATTAACATTTTTCAGTTCTCACAAACAGTCTGGCCGGGAACAGGAATCTGAATCTTCTGTACCGCGCGGACTGCAGGAGGAAGGAAGAGGAGCTCGGCCACGCTACAGGCTGCAGCTTATCGGAAGCGGCAACTGGCGGCGCGGCTGGGGCCCAAGCAACTGCTTGTTTTGCCTGTCCTGTCGCGAGGACTGGGCGGGGCTCTCGGGCATTAGTGGAGGGTCAGCAGGAGAAGAAGCAGGCAGTTTCACATGCTGCTAAAAAATCAACAGCTATGGCAGAGGTGGACAGGATTTTGGCCCAGCTGAGAGCGGCTGCCGCCACGAGGGGACCGTAGTCGCTAATTAGTCAGGTAGCATCCCTGATAGAGGATCAGGCATCTGGGTCAGGGGTGGGGGGGCGGTAACTCCCACGCATGCAGAGGTCTCGGCCTCTGGAGTTTTGTTCCCTGGGTACTTCCCCCCAAGCTTTGCGCCAGGTCAGGAACCCCATGCGGGACCCATCAGGCACACCTGCTGGGCCACCATCAGCTGCAGCAGGTGGATTGCCTGGACGGAATCCTCGCTCCATGAGCGAGGCGGCGGGTTCATTTTCAAACTCAGCTCCCGCCCACTCGGCATCACTGTCGAAAGCAAGCGAACTCTGCCCCCTCTGACGCGGCGGCGAGGGCGGTTCCTGCAAGGGAGACGATCAACCATGGCTTCCATTACCAGATACGGCTGGTGGCTCCAACACCAGGCCTGTTCCCCCTGTAGGAGGTGAAGGGGTAGAAGCTACAGGAGAGCACCGTCAGTTTCCGGGGGCAACGCAAGGGCGGAACAACTCAGAAGCAGTGTGGGGCAGATCCGGTGCTGCAAGGAGGGGCCCACACTCTTCCAGGAGAGCGGTCCGAGGGAGAGTTGTCATGCGCTGAGGAGGAAGAGTTGCGGAACCAGTCGGCAACTCTTCCTCCGGTGGATGTCAGGGCCGCACCGCAGGCTGGGGGCTCGGCGGCTGGCCCACAAGGGGCAGGTAATACACCTGCCACTTCCAGTACAGATGCACAGCTGCACAATTTGGTTGGAGGACTGCAGGATCTCGTGCAGCATTTTGTGGGGTGAACAGGGTTACAGTCCCCACAGGTGTCGCCTTGGGTCCAGCCGAGTGGAGGGGCAGTGTTAGATGGTGCTAGTCCAGGGGCCGGTGCGGTGCCCACTCCTTCCCCTGCGGTCTCGGGGGTAGCCCCGGTAGCTACAGGAAGTTTTGTGTCTCCACCAGCATCGGGGGCAACTAGTGTGGTGCTTGAGAAGACGGGAGTGGCGCAGGAGGTCTCAGGAAAAATGGATGCAGTGCACTTAGCTGATGCTGCAAAATGCGAAGTTTATGTATACTTTGAGGGTCCGTTGGGGGGCGCATTCAAAACAGGAAGTCCGAGAGAAGATTTGCAAGGGTGAGTATGTGGAGATTTTTTCCTTACTGCTGTTAGAGAACTTTAACCTGGAGAGGCTCAAGCCTGACGACACTAAAAAAGAGGACGAAGCGGCAGTATTGATTGATCCCACAGACTTTCGCCAACTGGTTGCAAGCATTTGCCATTATCGTGAGCGTCATCGGGGGTAAGAATCCAGAACAGTGTTCTGCACTCTTTTGCTACATGGACGCCATAGGCGAAGCTCACAGAGTCTATGGTGGAACTGCTTGGCTACGTTATGACGAGCAGTTTCGGCAGCGCCGGCCTATCCGGCCATCCCTTCAGTGGGATCACAAGGACATTAGCCTCTGGATGCGGCTCATGTCCTCGGCATGGGCATTGAATCAGTTTTTTCCAGGGGGGGGGTGGTGGTGCAACATCCACTGGACAACTGACCAATAAAAAATGTGGCATATGCTGGCAATACAACATGGGGTCATGTAAGTTTGCGGGGTCATGATCATGCCATTTTTAAACATGAGTGCTCGGGTTGTGGAGGTTCTCATCCTGTGTCCCGGGCCGTGCCAGAGATTTTGCAAACAAGGGGAATGACTCCGGTGAGGGGGGAAAGGATGCATCCTTTTCTAAGTAGATATCCTGACCAGGGATATTGGAGGGAGGGATTCTTGGAAGGTTTTCGCATCCCATGTTCCTTTGTGGCCGTGCCGCCTAATGTGCCGAATTTGCGCGTTGCAGCATCTGGGGCTGGTATCTCAAAAATTGGCTAAGGAGGTGACACTGGGTCGCATGGGTGGGCCCTTTGCAGTGGAAAAAGAGGGGGGATTTTGGGACTTTGAATGAGGCACATGTTTAATGTGCCTCCATCCCTAATTCAGAAAATAAACTGGGAAGGTTGGGACTTTAACTGAGGCCATGAACATTGTGGAGGTGACTAGGATAAAGGTATATATTTATTGATCAAATGAAATGCAAAAAACATATCAAAAACAGAAACCACATCTAGAAAAAACATTGTAATAAATATAATTTCATAAGCAGTGGCGGTGTGTCCATAGAGGGCACAGGAGCACCGCCCCTTCTCTTCTGCACCCGTCAATCACCAATAGATAGATTTATGCATTGCATGGTGCCCACAGTAAGGATGCCGGCACCGCGAGCGGAGCGGGGAACAAGGGGGGGCTTCGTTCCCCCGCATCACTGGACCCTGGGACAGGTAAGTGTCCGATTCTTAAAACTCAGCAGCTGCAGCATTTGTTATTGCTGCCTTAAAAAAATTTTTTTTAATGGGCACACCTCTTTAAGTCATTTTTTGCTGGGCTCGGGAGCATGCCCACAAGGTAACCCCCTCGGGAGAGCACTTCTCCTAGGGGGTTATCTGATGTGTGGAGGAGCCGCGAGAGCCGCCGGGGGACCCCAGAAGACAAGGTTCGGGGCCACTCTGTGCAAAGCGAGCTGCACAGTGGAGGGAAGTATGATATGTTTGTTATTTAAATAAGCAAACCCTTACAATCACTTTAAAGTGGAGTTGCATTAAAAAAAAAATAAAAAAATGGCATGAATATTCCTAAAAAAAAAAAAAAAAATAAAAACATTTTTTTTTTTTTTTACTCACCTCTAAATGGCTGTTGCCTGGGGTCCCTCATAGTCTGCCTCCTTCAGTGTCTGGGCTGGTGACATCACTTCCCCTCGGCGCAGGAAGGGCTCAGCTCTGCCTCCTCCCTCTTGTTAAACATCTGGGACACGTGACAGGTCCCAGATGACTGCGCGGCCAATCACGGCCCGGCTGTGAAGCCACAGCTGGGTGCCCAGTTACAATGCCGGCGCAGCCGAATGGAGGGGGAGATGAGCGGGGCTTCGATCCCCCGCATCGCTGGACCCTGCAACAGGTAAGTGTCCAAGTATTAAAAGTCAGCAGCTGTAGTATTTGTAGCTGCTGACTTTTAATTTTCTTTTTTGAGTGGGAACTCCGCTTTAAGTTAGTGAACTGATAGATGAGTACAGTACTTTGTTAGGCCTGCAATGTATTTTGGTAAAATGTCCCCATTGGAAGATTTACCCTCTTTTCTGTTCTAGTGGCACCACAATTCTGGATTTACCGACATTCATTCTCAGTGATATTGGTGATCGGGACAGTTATGCCGCGTACACGCGGTCAAAATTTCCGATGGAAACAGTCCGATGGGAGATTTTCATCGGATTTTCCGACCGTGTGTATGCCCATCGGTCTTTTCCTGTCGGAATTTCCGATGGACTTTGGATTGAGAACCTGTTCTTAATTTTTCCGACGGAAAACCTTTCTATCGGATTTTCCGATCGTGTGTATGCAATTCCGACACGCAAAATTCCGACGCATGCTCGGAAACAATTTGACTCATGCTCAGAAGCATTAAACTTCCCTTTTATAGTGCAGTCGAACGTGTTGTATGCCGCTGTGTTATTGACCGTCCACAATTGACCATTCTTGACTTCCTAATGCCGCGTACACACAGTCGGAATTTCCGATGGAAACAGTCCGATGGGAGATTTTCATCGGATTTTCTGACCGTGTGTATGCCCATCGGTCTTTTTCTGACGGAATTTCCGACGGACTTTGGATTGAGAACCTGTTCTTAATTTTTCAGACGGAAAACCTTTCTATCGGATTTTCCGATCGTGTGTATGCAATTCCCACACGCAAAATTTCCGACGCTCGGAAACAATTTGACGCATGCTCGGAAGCATTAAACTTCCCTTTTATAGTGCCGTCGAACGTTTTGTATGTCGCAGTGTTATTGACCGCCGGAATTTGGTGTGACCGTGTGTAGGCAAGACAGTTTGAGCGAAATTCTGACGGGAAAACCATCAGAGCTTTTTCCGACCGTGTGCACGCGGCATTAGAGAGAACAGATCTCCCTGACAGTTGTTCTAACCCTCACCATTCTATCCAAATCTTAAAAAAAATAAAAGGTTTTGCCTTTCCTTATACTTTATGCTGATGAAATTCACTTACAAACCAAAAAAAAAAAAGAAATGTAAGACTAGTTTTCCTCTAATTCCATCAGATCTGAATAAGCAGCACCAGCCCCAATGAGTGAAACGTCTATTCAGCTGAATGTAGGTCAGGAGCATTCTGGGTAGTGTTTCTATCTCTCGATGTCTCCCACTGCTTTCTATTTTAATAATGACTTATTACCAGGCCCATCGCTGAACCACAAGCTCTTGGCTTGTTAACTTGCTGCTTGCTCCAGGCACTGCTGTAAAGGATCTCCTCATGTGGGAGATACATTATTAGATCTTATGGTGGTGAAATACAATCAGATAACTCTTGACAAATGGATTCGTAAATTTTTGTCTGCTTGTTAAAATTTCCAATAATCACATGGACTGCGTGATGTGGAATTAAATGTCTACAGCAACAACAAAACCATCAATGGTTAACAATAGCCAGATAAAACATACCTACCATTAAATAACATAATGTCTGTTGGTTACGAGAAGAGGTCTTTGGTGTTCACTGGCCAAAAAAGTTTGACTAAGATCCACCCTTGTTCCCAGATGAACCCTGGACAGCTCCACAATTGACCATTCTTGACTTCCTAATGCCGCGTACACACAGTCGGAATTTCCGATGGAAAAAGTCCGATGGGAGCTTTTCATCGGATTTTCCGACCTTGTGTATGCCCATCGGTCTTTTTCTGACGAAATTTCCGACAGACTTTGGATTGAGAACCTGTTCTTAATTTTTCAGACGGAAGCATGCTCGGAAACAATTCGACGCATGCTCGGAAGCATTAAAACTTCCCTTTTATAGTGCCGTCAAACGTTTTGTATGCCGCAGTGTTATTGACCGTCGGAATTTGGTGTGACCGTGTGTAGATAAGACAGTTTGAGCGAAATTCGGACAGGAAAACCATCAGAGCTTTTTCCAACGAGAATTTCCGACCGTGTGTACGCGACATAAGAGACCAAGACCAGGGCCGGTCCATTGTCTCCATCCCTATCAGTTATAAAAAAGAGGGAACTAAAAGGAAAGAAGGGGAGGGAGGGGGGGGGGGTATCATTAGGAAGAATAGATAACATTGGGACTGTAAATGAGACGACGGCTGGTAATAGATACCACGATCTCCATCCCTACTTGTAGAAAAAGGGAGGGGGGGAGGATAAAAAGAGGGATTGTGGGACTTTATACGAAACACACCACCAGAATACATTGAATCAATTTATGAATAGAAAAATAATTTATTGGATACACTTGAGCATATTAAGCAATGAAATACATAACAATGGATATCAAACAAAATATAATGAACACGATTGGTAAATCACATAATGAATCGCATAATAATGGAATAATTATAATAATTACATAATATGCATCATAGTGTCCAAAATGTCAGTAAATATTAAAATAGACGAAATTGTCTAAACAAACATGATTAACATGGTAATGAACAGTGATGGTTTTAAAAAAATTGATTCATGATTCTCAAAAAGGTAAAAATCGCACGATGTTGCAAAGTTGCTGTGACATAGCATCAGTAAAAATCTCAACGCGTTTGGTGGATAAGCTTCCACTCATCAGGAGCAAGTTAAGCCTGGGTATATCTGTAATAGGGTATACATTTACTATGTAATAATTGGTTAGTATGACGGAAAGAGGGGGAACAGAAAATATTATCCCAGCACTCTTACCAATGGGTAGATTTTTGATAAAAAAAAGCGTAAATGGTACTGATGATGTCGGCTGGGAGTAATGTGGGAACATGATCCGGGGGGGGGGGGGGGCTGAGGTTGTGGCGCTGAGGTTGTGGCGCTGCAGCGATAGCCTGGCAAGAACCAGCAGTCAATGGACAATGGTAAAGGAAATTCCCCAAACATCAACTATAAGTGTAAGTGGTGTTGGGTAAATACCCGTAGGATATCTGTAAAGATATTAAATAATAATAATATGTCATTGGGGTGGTAAACATATGGTGGGTAGGAAAAGAAAGTAACCATAAACCAAGAAAAATGGTAGTCCAAAAGATAACGAGTGTGAGCTGGAAAAGTTGAAAGTAATACCGAAGTAAGTGATCAGGAAGTGAAGAACCACCTGTAAAACAGTGCTACTAAAGATTACCTGAATCAACCAATAAAAAGCATAGTCCAAGAATGTGTGGATTTGTCGCAAGAGGACGATGGATACGTGAAGTGTATGGTCCATCAACTTGCAATGGTAAAGCCGATACATCCGCCGCAGAACCCCACCAACGTCAAGCTGCGTGCTTGGAGGGAAGGCGCCCCGATCAGAGCGAAGGACACTCTAAAATAGGTGTCTAATCCCTCCCAGAATTGGAAGCACCATATCACCAGATGGGCACCCTACTTTCCAACCATATCCCATTTTTCGACCCCCAAAGATCCTCTAACCAGCCAAGCTGCCATGATGATCACATGATAATCGAAATACGTTTTCAATCAGCAAATGAGGACAGTGGGTAGGACAAATTACCTTGTAGACATTCTTGAATGAACTTTCAAGAGCCCCTATAGTTCTTACCCCTGCAGTGACCTAATGCCACCTGACCTTCAATCAAGTAGGACCTGCTGCTTCTATACTAATAATTACCACCATCTTGGGACTATTCATCACCCTAGTCATGTAACCCCTCCATTAACTTTCTTCTCCTGGTCTGTCTTTTTCAAGGTGGTATGAAGTAAGTAATCCAATGTGTGATCCAACCTATAATTGCCCTCAAAATGTATATTCCACGCCACAATTCATAGGAACAAATCACCTTTGGGTATTTTCAAGAATTTCAATATCCATTCTTTAACTAAAATTGCCCTTTCTTAAAGTGGAGGGTCACCCATAAATATAAGTTTGTTTAGACCTGCCTACAATCGCATTAAAAAAAAAAAATGGAGAAAAAAAAAATGTCACTTACCTAGTTCTGCCTGTTGCTAGGTGGTCCCACGTAATCTGCCTCTGCGCTAGCCCGGGCTAAAAACGTCACTTCCCTCGGCGGCAAGGCTCGCTAAGGCTCCTGGGAGATGTGAGTCACCATTTCCCAGGAGTCTTTGAGCACCGCCGAGGGCTAGATTATGTCTGTTGCCATCACAACAGGGCGGGACTTCCGACGACGCCGCCTGTTGTGATGGCAACAGAAGCTGTGAACGGCGCTCCCCAACGCGTCTAATGTGCATGCGCGAGATGTTCGACCAGGCGGTGTTGCATGATGGGAAATTGACGTCAGCACAACGTCAGAACATCCCGGAAGAGAATGCCTGTGGGTTTCACATGCCCACAGGCAAGATGAAACCCCCGTACGGGGGTTTTATAACTTCACAATTGGAGGAGAAATTTAAAGGATGCCAGCGGGAACGACGGGAGACGTAAGTGAGCAATTGAAAAGGATTTATTAATTCTAATGTACCTTAAAAAAAAAAAAAACAGCGGAGGCAGTGGAACCCCACTTTAAATTTGCCACATTATTTTAGTGTACTTATCTTGGATGAGGCCAAGTCTGGAGCCTAATGACCTCATGCTGATGATGCCCCTGTTTTTGTTTAGAAAGCCAAAACCTTGTCAATTTTTTTAAAACCTCTTTTAGTTTTTTTTACTGTCTGGTAATTACTGTATGTCTCAGTTTTGAGCAAATTTTGCCTCATGACAGAAAGTGATGGAAAATCTCTTTGGGCAAAACACATATGTAGAGTTTGGGACTTAACAACAATGTTTTTATTGCTGTCTTTGCCTTTTTGTCCTAGTAACAACCACATCACCAAATTTTTGCATTTGTGTCACAAGGACAGGAAGTGAAGAAAAATCTCCCCAGTGTGTGTGACAGATAAATATAACAACCTGGCAGAAAGTAAAACTTCTATCCAAAACTAAACAAAGATTTTGGATATAATTAGGCTTTAACAACAGTGTATGCTGATTGACAGCCAAGACAGAAAGCCTCAGAAACAGATGCTCTTACATCATTTGTGTTGATTCTTTTTTACAGGTTTTAGGCGTACTCAGCCATGAAAATGGTTAAATCAATCTGCCCAAACTGGAAGATTAACATATGCTTCTATAAAACACTAAGCTAAGATTACCAGGTCACTTCCTGGTGATATCATTTGCTGAAACGTATGTTGATGCGTAACTTTCGGTCCAGTCACTTCCATAAAACACCAAGCTTGTGTTGACAGGGCGGCTTCCTGATGACGTAATTTGATGAAACGTACGTCAAGATGTAACTTCCGGTCCCGTTACTACCGTGAAACACCAAGCTAATGTTGACCAGGCCAGTTCCTGATGACGTCATTTAAAGAAACGTACGTCGAGGCGTTATTTCTGGTCCTGTCACTAACGTAAAACAGAAAGCCTCAGAAACAGATGCTCTTACATCATTTGTGTTGATTCTTTTTTACAGGTTTTAGGCGTACTCAGCCATGGAAATGGTTAAATCAATCTGCCCAAACTGGAAGATTAACATATACTTCTATAAAACACTAAGCTAAGTTGACCGAGCCACTTCCTGATGACGTCATTTGACGAAACGTACGTCAAGACGTAACTTCCGGTCCTGTCACTCCCGTAAAACACCAAGCTAATGTTGACCGGGTCAATTCCTGATGTCATCATTTGATGAAACGTACGTCAAAACGTAACTTCCGATCCTGTCACTTCCGTAAAACACCAAGCTAATGTTGACTAGTTCGCTTCCTGATGACGTAATTTAAATAAACCTACGTCAAGGTGTAACTTTCGGTCACTTCCAGGTCCCTTCCTTCTGGTCCCAAGCAGTCAGTAGGTGGAATGCACTCTGGCTCCAGGGCTTGAGTGGAGCGGCGGCGACCCCATACATTGCAAACAATCGAACATTTCCAGTGCCGGAGAAGGCATCTTATATGTAAGCAGCCTGTGCACATGCTTTATTGTATTTTAATTAAATGTAATTACACTATATAGTCTTCTTTTGATTTCTGGTGGCATGGCAGAATGGAGGAGTACAGTTCTGGATCCATTTTGATTGTGTCAAATATGTGAAGAGCCATAAGAATAATGTACCTATCAGCCTACTCTGAACTAGGAGGATGCTACATGTAGTTCACAGAATGAAATGAATGCCATGAACAGCAGGAGTTGGAACAGATTATTGGACCTCTTACCAGTTTACATTAGGAACAGCCAATATACCATCCTGCTAATCAGATCATAGGCCAGGCTAGGTCCACCTGTTGAAGGGGCCATGCACCGGAGGTGACTTTTATCTAGTGGGGACACTATTAGCAAGGGAATCGTTTCTTCAAAAAGAAAACTTCAAACGTTGCTAAATTGGAACGCTCCCACTATAAAGCACATACCTCTGTGGAGATCATTAGGAAGGGATGCTGTGAGTGTCATTACATTTTATTCAGGTTAATATGAACTAATTGCCTAATATTTTTTCCTATTTACCATTTAGCAGATGGAGTTCTGTGTAACAGCTGGAACTTCCTGATTTTTTTCTGTGCAAATGTAATGCTAAAATATGTCTGAATGGAAGACAATCCCTCCCAATATCTGTTCTAGCATAGAAGAGAACAATTCTGTTCCCTCTAGCTGCCAAAAAGCTTTTTGGCTGTGCTGGGCTTTCTTAAAAGATAGCCTAGCATGCAATAAATGTTTACTTGAAAAATAAAGATATAAAAAAAAGAAAAGATATAAAACAGTGAATAAACTTTTAAAAATGTTAGAAATGCTACCAAAACATTATACTTTACCCTTAACCACTTCAATACCAGACACTTAGACACCTTCCCGCCCAAGCCAATTTTCAGCTTTCAGCGATGTCGCAATTTGAATGACAATTGCGCGGTCATGCTACTCTGTACCCAAACAAATTTTTTATCATTTTGTTCCAACAAATAGAGCTTTCTTTTGGTGGTATTTGATCACCTCTGCGATTTTTATTTTTTGCGCAACAAACAAAAAAAGACCGAAAATTTTGCAAAAAAACAAGTTTTTCTTTGTCACTGTTATTTTTTTTTTTTGTAAATAAGTGCGTTTTCTTCTTCAATGACGGGCACTGATAAGGTGGCACTAATGGGCACTGATAAGGTGGCACTGATGGGCACCGATGAGGTGGCACCAATTAGGGGGCACCGATGAGGTGGCACTGATGATGGGCACTGATAGGCGGCACTGATAGGTGGCACTGATGGGCATTGATAGGTGGCACTGGTATGCGGCACTGATGGGCACTCATAGGCGGCACTGACGGGCACTCATAGGCGGCACTGATGGGCACTCATAGGCGGCACTGATGCACACATATAGGTGGCACTGATAGGTGGCATGGATGGGCACTGATAGGTGGGCATGGGTGGGCACGGATGGGCACTGATAGGTGGCACTGATGGACGCTGATGAGTGGCACTGATGACACTGATGGGTGGCATTGCTGGGCATCCCTTTTTTTAACTTTTTTTTTATTAAATATGATGTGCCAATCAGTGCCCATCATTGGCATATTTTTGGCATTTTTTTTAACATGTGGATGGCCATGGGGGATGTACCTGGCCATCCACATGCTGGGGGCTTCCCTGGTGGTATTGGGGGCTTCCCTGGTGGTCCTGGGGGCTTCTCTGGTGTTCTAGTGTGGGCATCTGAGGGGGGGCTGCGCTGATAAACAATCAGCGCATACCCCCCCCTGCCAGGAGAGCCGCCGATCGGCTTTCCTCTACTCGCGTCTATCAGACGCGAGTGAGGAAAAGCCGATCAACGGCTCTTCCTGTGTACATCGTGATCAGCCGTGATTGTTATCCTGAAGGACGTCATATGACGCCCAGTCAGGATAACGAAACCACTTCCCGGACGTCAATTTGCTATTGACCGGGCGGGAAGTGGTTAAATATACTTATTAGTAACAAATGACCATTATGCAGAGAGCATTTACAGTGCCTTGAAAAAGTATTCATACCCCTTGAAATTCTCCACATTTTGTAATGTTACAAAAAAAAACGTAAATGTGTTTTATTGGGATATTATGCGATAGACCAACACAAAGTAAAAGGAAATGTTTTTTCATTTTTTTTTTTTTACAAATAAATATGTGAAATGTGTGGCGTGCATTTGTATTCAGCCTCCGAATCAATACTTTGTAGAACCACATTTTGCTGCAATTACAGCTGCAAGTCTTTTTGGGGATGTCTCTACCAGCTTTGCACATCTAGAGAGTGACATTTTTGCCCATTCTTCTTTGCAAAATAGCTCAAGCTCTGTCAGATTGGATGGAGAGCTTCTCAGATTCAGATTCTCAATTAGATTCAGGTCTAGACTTTGATTGGGCCATTTTAACACATGAATATGATTTGATCCAAACCATTCCATTGTAGCTCTGGCTGTATGTTAAGGGTCGTTGTTCTGCTGGAAGGTGAACCTCCGCCCCAAGTTTTTTGCAGACTCTAAGCCCTCCCCTGTACACACGGTTGTAAATTCCGACCACAAAATCCGTCAGACTTTTTCCGACGGATTTTGTCCGACACTGGTGTTGCATACACACGGTCGGACAAAGCTGTCGGAAAATCCGATCATTCTGAACGTGGTGACGTTCGTGCGAAGGAACTACGTAGAGGCTAGTAGCTAATAGCTTTGGTCTCGTAATTTGATCTGAGCCTGCGTGGAACTTTGTCCGTCGGAATTCTCTACACACTATCGGAAAAAGTACAATTGGATTTTGTTGTCGGAAAATTTGAGAGCAGGATCTCAAAGTTTTTTTTGTCGGAATTTCCGACGGAAAAAGTCCGATGGAGCCCACACATGGCCGGATTTTCCGACAACATGGTCCGATCGGCCATTGTCCGTCGGAATTTCCGACCGTGTGTACGGGGCATAACAAGTTTTCTTCTAAGATTACCATGTATTTGGCTCCATTCATCTTCCCATCAACTCTGACCAGCTTCCCTGTCCCTGCTGGTGTGTTCAGGGTGATGTCCTATGCTCAAACAGTGATTCCACCTGTCTGAGCCAAATGCAGGTGCCTTTCATTATAGGCTATTAACGCTTTGTATACGTCCCTTTGTCACCTCAAGGGTAACTGGAGGAAGGGCCTGGTATGGAATTTGGGGGACCCCCCCCCTTTTTTTTTTTTTGGTTTGGGGTTCCCCTTAATATTCATACCAGACCCAAATGGCCTAGTAATGGACTGTGGGAGAATCCCATGCCATTTTTATCAATGAACTTTTATGTGTATTGCCGGACTGACAATTCATTGTAGTTTTAAATTACTTTTTTTCCTTTAGAAATTTAATTTTGCTGTCGAGCTGTTCTAAACACGGAAACATGCGCCACTTTACAGGCATACTATAGACACCCCCCAGGTACCAAATTTAAAGGGATATTTCACTTTTATTGTTTCACTTTAAGCATTATTAAAACTGCTTCTAAAAAAAACGTCAGTTTTTAAAACTTTTCTTTTTGCATTGACACATGTCCCCTGGGGCAGGACCCAGGTCCCCAAACACTTTTTATGACAATACCATGCATATAAGCCTTTAAAATAATCACTTTTGATTTCTCCCATAGACTTATAAAGGGTGTTTCGCGGCTTTCGAATTTGCCGCAAACACCCTAAATTGTTCGCTATTCGGTGAACGAGCAAACTCATGTTTGACCTGAACATGAAGCTAGTCACCACTCTCTGCTCTCTCCACACCCCCCGCTCATTGGAGCGCTGGGCTGAGGAGGGGGAGGGAGCGGCTGGCTCAGGCTCTCAGCGGCTCGTTGAGAGGCTGAGCCGGGTGCCAGTCCAGGCATGTACGCTGATCCCGACCATATGGTCGCAATCTTTCCCGAGCCTAGAGCGACTCTGTGACGTCAGCCCACTCTTTGCTGAAAACGAGTCACAGGAGTGCAGAACGAACACAGACAGCAATAAAAACTGACAGGTGTTCTAATCCCTCTCCACTCTATTCCAAGATTAAAAAATAAATAAAAGTTTTGTCTTTAGTTTTACTTTAAACGAGAAGTACAGCCAAAGCTCAACTATATCTGCCTGGACTTCTGCTTTAACTACTCGCCGACCGCAATACGTATAGATACGTTGTGGTTTGCAAGTGGTGAAGATATCAGCCATAGCCTTGGTATCGTTTTTTTCAGCCGGCGGCTGGCTTTCTCTTGAAAGTGCTCCAAGCAGCTCATGAGCTGCTGAAACACGTTCCCCCCTCCCACTGCTCTCGGGCTTATTGTTTCCGCCAGCTTGCCCAAGAAACAATCCAACGGTGCCGCTCGCTGGCAACACAGGCGATCAAAGAGTAGATCCGTTTTGATATCCTCTATGGTCTTGGAGGACCGGAGCGACATCATGACATCACTTCCGATCCATGGTGAAAGTAAAATTTTTTTTGAAAAGATTTTAAAAAATGTTTTTTGGATCTTTTGCTTTCAGTCTTGGTTCACACTATCTCTCACACTGCCCTCTGCGAACCCGCTGCGGGTGTCAATACATTGTTGATGACACCCCCGGATCGGTTTGCAGATCACAGTGCGAACTGTGAATTCAGACAGGAATCGGATGGCATGGGTGTTCACAGTGCGGGGGAAAAAAAAGGTTCCTGCACCTTTTTTCGTGCAAATCCAAAGACATGTACGTAGCAGCATTGAAAAGAAGGCAAAGTACATACATGACAGGGTGCAAGGAACTTAGGAAGAAAATAGTTAAATATAGGAGGGGTAAAAAGAAATGTACTGCACTTACCAGATTGGTAGAGAGGAGCAGAGGGGAGGAGTAGATTCCTTGTGGCAGCAGCAGGTTAGGTAGATACAGCAGTTGGAGGTAGCAAGCTTAGGAAGAACATTCCCTCCCGCCCTTAGGCTGCTTTCACACTGGGGCGGTTTGCAGGCGTTATTGCGCTAAGAATAGCGCCTGCAAACCGACCCGAAACAGCTGTTGCTGTTCCTTCAGTGTGAAAGCCCGAGGGCTTTCACACTGAAGCGGTGAGCTTGCAGGACGCTCAAAAATGTCCTGCAAGCCGCATCTTTGGCTCACTATAGGAGCGGTATATTTACCGCTCCTATAGCGCCCGGTCCCATTGAAAACAATGGGGGAGCGCGCCGAACCCGCCCGCAAAACGCCGCTGCAGCGGCGGTTTGCGGGCGGTATTGACCCTTTTTCGGACGCTCGCGGGGGGTAAAACCACCCCGCTAGCGGCCGAAATGCGCCGCTAAAACGCTGGTAAAGCGGCGCTAAATATAGCGCCGCTTTACCGCCAGCGCCCCCCCACCGCTCCAGTGTGAAAGCAGCCTTAGAGAATTGGTCAGAGGATGGACGTCAAAAGAATGGTGTTGCGGTTGGGTCCTTGGCGACAGTTATGGATATACAGAGTAGATGTATAGAAAACAGGAGCTATTTGAAAATGTGGGACCCATCCCAGATATGGAGTCCTTCCGATTGGTCTGGTGTCAGTCCGGACTAACGGGTAATAAGTTATGGGGGGTCCGTGGTCAGTTAGCGAGTCCCCGAGGCTGCTAGCAGGACTTTTTTTTACCGTCCTGCTAGCGCACCGCTCCAGTGTGAAAGCCCGCCGGCTTTTCACACTGGAGTGAATGGGGCCGGATTTTTTCATGCGGTGAACAGGCGCTATTTTTAGCGCCGCACCGCATGAAAAACGCCCCAGTGTGAAAGGGGCCTAAGCGAGTCCCCGAGGCGAGTTTGCGGCTGGGGACAGATGCTAACAAAAAGGGACTGCAGGCTCAAGAAGAAAATGGGGTCAACAGGGACCAGCAACCAATTGCTTGGATTAAAACTGGATACAATTGAAATAGTTTTAAAATGGTTAAAATATTCTAAATAAAAGTTTATAGTTTAGGTTTTGTTAATACAGGGGGTCCCAGAGTTACGAACTCGTTAGGGACTGCCCGCCTGTACGGAAGTCGGAAATGTTCGTAATGCGCAGACCGACAAATACGGACATTTCCGGACATTTCCGATGTTCCGTCTAATGCCGTTCTGCGCATGCGTGGCAAATTACGGACATTTCCGGCATTTTCCGAGGCTCCGTATGGCCGCGCATGCGCAGAACGGCCGGAAGACAGCGAAAAATGGCGGAGGGTCCCCGCAGCGCTCCGTTTGTAAGTAGGGGTTGTTCGTAGGTCGGGCGTTCGTAAGTCTGGGACCCCCTGTAAAAGGCCGACAAGGCCATTTACATCGAAGCAGGTGTCAGTGTCATTATTCTATAGTAGTATAAGACATGGTACATGGGTTGGTAGGGGTAGTAAGTTATCTGGCTACCCTAGTCATGCGAGTTCAGCCATACAACTGTATGGCTAAATTCACATTGCACAGACATCGCATGTGATCAGCACAGCAATGCGGTGGGAATCACATGTGATATCTGTGTTTCCAATAGCGTGAACCCAGGCTTAAAGATAAAGAAGAGATTTGTTTTGTTTTTACCCCAGATCTCCTTATAAAGAGGACCTGTCATCCTTATTTCTATTACAGGGGGTCCCCGACTTACGAACGCCCGACCTACGAACAACCCCTACTTACGAACGGGGCGCTGCGGGGACCCTCCGCCATTTTTCGGTGTTTTTCGCGTCTTTCGGCCCTTCTGCACATGCGCGGCCATACGGAGCCTCGGAAAATGCCGGAAATGTCCGTAATTTGCCGCCCATGCGCAAGAACGGCATTAGACGGAACATCGGAAATGTCCGGAAATCTCCGTATTTGTCGGTCTGCGCATGCGCGGCCGACTTACGAACATTTCCGACTTCCGTACAGGTGGGCAGTCCCTAACGAGTTCGTAACTCGTGGACCCCCTGTACAAGGAATGTTGTAATAGGAATAAAACTGATTCAAAAAAATAAATAATTAAAAGGGACAATGTAAAAAGAAAAAAAAAAAAGAAAAAAAAAAAAGTAAAACGCCCCCATCCCTCCATGCTCACATGCAGAAGTGAACGCATAAGTCATGCACGCATATGTCAAAGGTTTTAGCACCACACATTAGGTATTGTTGCTAAACGTTAGAGCGAGGAGGTTACAGACCTCCTCTGTAACACTAAACAGGTAACCTATAAAGGCGTTTAAAACAATCGATTTTCTTTTTCAAATTTTTCAGTACCGTAGGTTGTCGCCATTTCAGAGCGCGTGCAATTTTAAAGCGTGACATAATAGGCATCTATTTACTCGGCGTAACATCATATTATACAAAAAAATTGGGGTACATTTATTATTATTTTTTTTATTTATTAAAAAAATGTTTTTCCAAAAAAATTGCGTTTGAAAAACCGATGCGCAAATAACGTGTGACATTAAAAAAATGCAATGATCGCCGTTTTATTCTCTATGGTCTCCGCTAAAAAAAATATATAATGTTTAGGGGTTATACGTTTCTAGCGGAAAATACTGATTTAAACTTGTAAACAAAAAGTGCCAAGTAGTGCAGTGACATAAAACTTGCATGCTGGACAAGGACTGCGCTGGATCCGAAGGGGTCAATAAAGGAAAGAAATCCCTCTCTACTAATATGTAACCCAGGAGAGCTCAGCGTAGGCCAATAATATGATTACGTGGTGGACTGATACAGAGGAATGCACTACTAAATTAAATGAAGGCGCACTTTGTTCCAGTAATTGTGTTTGTGATGAGGAGATGTCCATTCCCCTGGAATACTGTCTGTGTAGGTATTGTGAATGGACAGTTGCAGGACATTCTTATAATTGATTTACAGGGAGGTTTTAACCACCAGAGCTCTGGAAAGGTCTTACCCCCTTCATGCCCATCCAGGCCATCATACGCTATTCAGAACTAGACATTTGCGATTAGTTTCGTACAAATCGAAAATTTGTACAAATTTCCGGAAATTCGTACATTCGTACGAATCCGGAATACAAATTTTTATGCATACGAATTCCGTACGAAATACGAAATTTCCTTTACGAATTTCGGATCCAAATTCATAACCAAAATTCGTAATTGTTACAAAAAGTTAACGAACCTAAAAAGTTAAAAACCCAGGAAGTCAGCACAGCACAGGGATGGTGGGGACCCCTCATAATGGTAAATTCATCATAACGAAAATTCGTAATTGTTAGGAAAAGTTAACGAACCTAAAAGTTAAAACCCCAGGAAGTCAGCACAGGAATGTTGGGAACCCTATGGGAATTTCTATGCTTACGAATTTTATACGAATGGTAGAAAACAGTTCTTGAAGTCAACCAGAAGGGGCTGTGTCTTGATGCACATCACAGGAAATCAGACAAATCGATGAAGACGACATCTTTGGGTTAGATTTCAGTTCACCTCGACCTTGCTGGCAAACCAGCACTGCTAATCCAGTTGGGCAGACTCAATGAAATGAAGGCAGGAGCAAACCAACATGGCGGCAACAATCCATGTGCTTACATCTGAAGGCCAAAGGCGTGACTGGTGTTTTGTTCACCAATCAGAGGAAGTCAGCACAGCACAGGGACCCCTCATAATGGGCACAGCGGGTGTACACTCAGACCCGGGAACTCAGCACAGGGATAGTGGGAACCCCTCAAAATGGACACACAGCAGGTGTACTTACCTGGGAACTCAGCACAGGGATGGTGGGAACCCCTCATAATGATAAATTCATCATAACGAACATTCGTAATTGTTCTGAAAAGTTAACAAACCTAAAAGTAAAAAACCCAGGAAGTCAACACAGCACAGGGATGGTGGTGAGCCCCTCATAATGATAAATTCATCATAACATCATTTTAACGAAGAGTTTATGAATCTTACGGAAATTCGTATTTCATACGAATCCGAATTGAATTTTTCTTACAATTTTTTTTTCGTACCAAACGAAACAAAACAAAACACATTTTTTGACGGCGCCCATACAGCACTGCGCTACTTCATTTGCACAGTCATGCAGCACTGTACACAAATGAAATTTGTCACTTTCTTTTCACACAAATAGAGGTTTTATTTGGTGATATTTGATCACCTTTGGGTTTTTTTTTTTCTTTGCTATAATATATATGTAGCGGGGTTCTACCCCTTTTTCTGGTAGAGACTACATCTCCCATGATTCCCCAGGCCCCCGGGCTGCTGACTTCCGCCCGGGAGGCTGCTGGGGGAGATGATAAAAGGGAAGAGCGGAGACCGCCTCTTCCTCTTGGGACACTTCCTCTTCTGAGGCCTGACAGGACTGGCCTGCCTCTGCTGACAGAGCGTGTGACGCGGAGACTGCAGCCAGCAGAGACACCTGTGCGGACCGGAGCTGAAGGCCTGAAGCCTGGGCCTTGCAGCCGATGGAGTGAGACTCTCACCCCTCAGAGTCCACAGCAGCGGAGCGGAGACTTCCCCTTACTGTCGGTCGGACGGAGCTGATGACCGGAGTGCAGGGCTGTGACTGAGGAGACCGGACGCCGCCATTGAAGAGACCAGAGCCGCCATTAGAGGGACCGGATCGGAGGACGGTACCCCAAGGATTGGTGAGAGAGCCTGTAGGCTCAATCCTGCATTGACACACAAGTTTTATGCCTATTGAACTGCCTAGGCGCAATTTACCTCAGAGCAGCAATGTTACTTTTTGTGGATTACAAATGACACCATTTAAAGCTACATGTGCACCACCTCTACAGATTTATTGCCGGTGAAGAACACTGTACTAGTACAAGGACTGAGCTCTATTACTAGGGATCAGGCCTGGTCCGTTAGGTAGGCGCAGATAGATTTATTGCACCTCAGGGGTGCATAGCAGACGGTCGCCACGCTTGGCGCTCCGTTTCCCCATTGTTAGATTCATATACCTGTGTACATGTTTAAAGTGCATATTGCAGGGACCTGCTAAAGTATTGTGAGATATATGTTCAAATGCATGTTGCTATTCTTTTCCTTACTGACAAAAGTAAAGCCAGTTATTCTTATTTCAGCAGTCTGCTTGTGAGTTCATACCAATTACACTTAGAGTATAAGCTAAGTTTTATGTGCATAGGGACGTACCCCTTTACTAACTGTGCCAGAGCGGGTAGAGCCAAATTGCCGGGGGTTGGTGGAGCTGTACTCAGGGACCCAAAACAAACCAGCGGCTCTCTTAACTGGGGGTAGCGCTACACGTGGGGGCTCGTAATCCGGGATCCTGAGTCAGCGGGAAAAGCCGCCAGAAGGTGTCGGCATGGACCCAATAGAAGTGGGACGGTGGTCCGCAACATGGGCCGCTGACCCAGCCGCAGCAGCAGTTATTGAACTGCCAGGGATGTGGCAGAGAGAGGCAGTCAAGCAGCTCATAATGTCATTATCCCCATGCCAGAAGTCATGGATAATGGACATGAGAAATGATGCTGGGTACACATACGCCTTAATAGAGTGGAAGGAAGAGACTCCAGAGCAGTTCAGGAGCCAGAGCATACAGGCACCAAATGGTCAGCATTACCAATTGCTGCATGCGCTGCCGCGGAAGGGAGACTACTCTCCTATGAAAGCCATTCTATCCCCAAAGAAGGAGGAGCAGAAGGGCGCGGAAAGTCCCGCACCCACACACACTACTCTTAGTGCAGAACTGTGTGCTGTCCTAGGGGAAATTGTAACCCAGTGCAGAAGAGACCCCGGGGATTACCCAATGTCGGGATACAGGAAACTCCGGATGTTTTCAGGGAGGACACCTGTACCCTCGGGAGAAGAGGGATTTGAAGAGTGGCTAGATGGAGCCAACACATTTCAGCTCTAGTGCATGCCTACAATTGCACCACAAGTGATGTGACAGGTTTTTCCCCTTACCGACTTATGTTTGGGAGAGAAGCAAGATTGCCAGTGGATTTGGCCTTTGGAATTTCTTTGGACCATGCCTCAGCTGCCTCCCACAAAGGATATGTGGACAGACTGAGGCGCAGTCTGAAGATAGCTTATGAAAAAGCTCAAGCGGCCTCTAACCAGAGGGGGGCCCGAAATAAGAGGAACTTTGATTTGAAAGTTAGAGTACAGGACCTACAGCCTGGGGACCGTGTACTGTTACGGAACCTAGGGATCCCTGGAAAACACAAGATTGCTGATAGATGGAGATCAGAGCCATATATCATCTGTAGGAAACTTCCAGGATTGCCTGTCTACAAGTTGAAGCCAGAAGGAAGATTGGGGCCTTTGAAGACCTGGCATAGGAATCATTTGCTCCCACTCACTGAAGCAGTCAGAATGCCTCCAGCAAGAGATGTACCTGAATCTGTTTCCATTCTGGATACCCCCAGGCCTAATACTAGGTCTCAAACATCCCAAGTTAGGAGTGGACAGGACTCCCAACCAGAGGAAGAAAGAGGAGAACTTGAATGGCTATGGCCTTCCTCAACTCCAGGAAATTCTGCCATAGATCTTCCACCTACTGAAGATGTGGAAGATAACACATTGAACCCAGAAGCCACAGAGTTTGTGCCATTCAGTGTTGTGCCTGAGTGCTGGGAAGACATCCCTGGTCTCTACCCAGAACAAGAAGAAGATGTTCCAGAACCAGAGATGTTGCCAGAATGTGTTCCTGAAGAAGTTCCAAGAGAACAGAGAGCTCGCAGGAGTGTGAAGCCTCCCAAGAAGCTAACTTACCCCAAGATGGGAGAAAGTTCAGAGGACTCTGTTACCACAGCAAGGAGAAGTGCTGAGAGCCCTGACCCTTCCGCTGTCCATTTAGTGGAGGGCAACCCCAGCTCACTCTCTGGCACAGTTAAACAGGTCGCCCACACTGAAGTGACCTGTAGACAGGACAGCTCCCCATCTTATGCCAATTGGTGGGAGGCTCCTCTGTCCAAATTATGTGAAAATGTTGTTCCCGAGAAAGTTTGTAGTTTGAATACTATCTTTGGGGACCAAAGATTCAAAGTGGGGGGAGTGTGTAGCGGGGTTCTACCCCTTTTTCTGGTAGAGACTACATCTCCCATGATTCCCCAGGCCCCCGGGCTGCTGACTTCCGCCCGGGAGGCTGCTGGGGGAGATGATAAAAGGGAAGAGCGGAGACCGCCTCTTCCTCTTGGGACACTTCCTCTTCTGAGGCCTGACAGGACTGGCCTGCCTCTGCTGACAGAGCGTGTGACGCGGAGACTGCAGCCAGCAGAGACACCTGTGCGGACCGGAGCTGAAGGCCTGAAGCCTGGGCCTTGCAGCCGATGGAGTGAGACTCTCACCCCTCAGAGTCCACAGCAGCGGAGCGGAGACTTCCCCTTACTGTCGGTCGGACGGAGCTGATGACCGGAGTGCAGGGCTGTGACTGAGGAGACCGGACGCCGCCATTGAAGAGACCAGAGCCGCCATTAGAGGGACCGGATCGGAGGACGGTACCCCAAGGATTGGTGAGAGAGCCTGTAGGCTCAATCCTGCATTGACACACAAGTTTTATGCCTATTGAACTGCCTAGGCGCAATTTACCTCAGAGCAGCAATGTTACTTTTTGTGGATTACAAATGACACCATTTAAAGCTACATGTGCACCACCTCTACAGATTTATTGCCGGTGAAGAACACTGTACTAGTACAAGGACTGAGCTCTATTACTAGGGATCAGGCCTGGTCCGTTAGGTAGGCGCAGATAGATTTATTGCACCTCAGGGGTGCATAGCAGACGGTCGCCACGCTTGGCGCTCCGTTTCCCCATTGTTAGATTCATATACCTGTGTACATGTTTAAAGTGCATATTGCAGGGACCTGCTAAAGTATTGTGAGATATATGTTCAAATGCATGTTGCTATTCTTTTCCTTACTGACAAAAGTAAAGCCAGTTATTCTTATTTCAGCAGTCTGCTTGTGAGTTCATACCAATTACACTTAGAGTATAAGCTAAGTTTTATGTGCATAGGGACGTACCCCTTTACTAACTGTGCCAGAGCGGGTAGAGCCAAATTGCCGGGGGTTGGTGGAGCTGTACTCAGGGACCCAAAACAAACCAGCGGCTCTCTTAACTGGGGGTAGCGCTACATATATTATAAAACATATCCAATGAAATCTAATTTCTTCATAGTGTAGGCCAAAATGTATTCTGCTACATGTCTTTGGTAAAACAAAACAAAACAAAAAAGTGTATTTTTCCCTGTTTCCCCAAAAATAAGCCTTACCCCAAAAATGAGACCTAGCGTTATTTTCAAGGATGGCTCCAATATAAGCCCTACCCCGAAAAGTCCATAAAACGTCCGTAAAAACAACTGCGCATGCGCAGAGCGTGTGTGCGTAGCGTCCCTTGCACGCACAATTGTTTTTTCAGACGTTTTATGGATTTTTCACTTGTAAGGAACCCTTCTTGTCGTTTGCATTGGAGGACCATCTTGAGTCTCAATTTATGTATGCAGCTTTGCAGCAGGGCTTTTAAAAATACTTAAAGAGACAATACTACACTATCTGTTTTTTTCTCCTTGCATATCCACATATCCTGTTGCTGGGGCTATCCTGATCATCACCCAGCGTGTATGGAGACCTCTGGTGGGAGACGCAAAGAACATCTCTTCTGTGGATCTTTGATCCAAATGAGCGCTGTATGACCGCCCTGAATAGGGTGGTCTCAGGCTTTCAGGTAAGCCTTTTATATTACTGTGGTGACGGGTATTACGCAGTCAAGCATTTGATCCACGCTTATATGTTCCACATGGTATCCCATCCATCGAAATTCAGTCACAAATGAACTCTACATATTTGCACTGTTTTTGCCTTCACATTTGGCTTTTTTTTATTGATATTGCACCTTACAGTTTAACGTATGTTTATGCATTGTTATATATGACATTTTTTGCATATTGCACATTAGTCACAGTGGTTATTGCACATTTGCACTTTATAGTTATTACATGCTACTCATGCATTGTGTCAATTTATTTTAAATTTAGTGCTGCACTTTATATTTTGTATTTTACATCTGGCTGCTGGGCTGTCTGAGGGCCTATTCAGAAGCAAGAGAGCAGCGCAGGGTTGGGATTGCGGCTTGCTGGCTGGAGAACCTGTCGTGGTCGGAGGTAGAGGGGAAGCTGTCGCCACTAAGAGACCAACCACCTTATTATCAGGGACCACAGTGAGTAGCTGAAGCAAGTACCGGAGCAGAATTCTCACCAACCGGGGATGGTGAAGAATCGGGAAACTTCAGTGGGTATCAAGCCAGGGACCCAGCCAGCTTCTCTGCTTGGTCCCTAGCTTGCCACTCCAGATACTTATCAAGCTTCACCCCACTGGCCTGCTCGGTCCCTGGCTTGACACACAAGGCTGCTCTGCAAGCATCACCTCCGATGCTTGCAGAGCAGCCTTGTGTGTCAAGCCAGGGACCGAGCGGGCCAGTGGGGTGAAGCTTGATAAGTATCTGGAGTGGCAAGCTAGGGACCAAGCAGAGAAGCGGGTGTGACGCTTGAGGAAGATACCATTGTGAAGATTGGAGGAGCTCAAGGGATTCAGTGACAGTGAATCATCTAGTCAAGTGAGAGAGACTGGGAGCTCAGTGGGCTGAAGAACTACAAGAAGTTATTGTAATGGAAGTGACGGAACTGTTACAACTTGTGTTAGGAACTGTTAAAGACTGTTGCCATAGGAGACAGCACTCCTACACATGCAGATGTGGTGTCTTGCTGGATGCCTTCTCCTGCATGGCTGTCTACCTGTAGAAGTCTCGAAGCCTGCCAATTACCATTGCAACTACCTAAGGGTGTCCTGGCCCTAACCCTCTCTCACAAAGTTTAAGAGAAATAAAATCTCTTTGCATTCAAGAAGTGTCTGGTGCCCATGAATCTAACTTGCATTACACCCACTATGCCTTACAACCCACTCTATATGGAAGGATGTCAGCAGTTCTTTTTTTTCTTTTTCTTTTTTTTTCTACATAAATATTTTATTATCGATTTTCAAGAAACATACAGCATATTATAGCAAAATAGGATAAAGGTTCTATTTGTAGGACATCATACAGTTGTACACAGATTACATACACAAAAAGTAAAAGGAAAAAAACAATGTGTAATACCACATTTGCATAATAATCAGTGTTCAAAATTGAAGAGTATAGTGGCCTCTCTATTAATTTCGTAATCGATTCCAAACTGGCAATCTACCAGTCTAGAAATCTATCAGGACCAACTGAAAGTATGAGTTCCTAGGAGCTGATCATATCCTAATCGTTCAGTCAGTCAACGGTGGTCCGGAGGTCAGAGCCGACTACTCCAGCGTTTAGCTGCATTTCGTTTACAGGCGTTTTTAATTTTTGGCTATTTTGAAAAAAAAAACACGGCATGTAAATGAGGGCAAAAACTGAAGTTTTAAACGTAGGTTTTTATCTGTCAAGTTAAATCGTTCAGGAGAGGTTGTAAAAACGTCCTGTGTACATTAAGCCTAAAATGCCAGGGCAGTACAAATGACCCCCAAATTACCCCTTTTTGTAAAGAAGACAATTTTTTTCACATTTTGTTTACATACTGTCACCAGTGCAGTACAGCGTCATCATATGACTGGTGTGGTGGTGATCAGGGATGAATTTTTTATTCCATTTTTATTAATTTTTTTTACCATTTCATTTTCTTTTTTTACCATTTTTTTTTTTTTTTTACTATATTTTTTATTACATACTCTTATGCCGCGTACACACGATGGGACTTTCCGCCAAAAAAAAAACTTGGATTTTTTTCCGAAGGATGTTGGCTCAAACTTGTCTTGTATACACACGGTCACACAAATGTTGGCCAAAAATTCCGAACGTGGGAACGTGGGAACGTGGTGACGTACGACGAGCCGAGAAAAAGGAAGTTCAATAGCCAGTGCGGCTCCTTCTGCTTGACTCAGAGCATGCGCAAACTTTTGTGTGACTGACTTGTGTACACACGATCAGACTTTCCAACAACAAGTTTTGTTGGCGGAAAATTTGAGAACCTGCTCTCAAACATTTGTGTGCGGAAATTCTGACAGCAATTGTTCGATGGAGCATACACACGGTCGGAATTTCCGACAACAAGCTCACATCGAACATTTCCCGTCGGAAAGTCCGACCGTGTGTACGCGGCATAACTACTCTGGGAGAACTGAATGAATGAATGAATTACTTGTATAGCGCTACAATGCGAACTGAATCGCCTCAAGGCGCTGTATTGGCGTTTGGTTGTCGAGCTTCTAGAAGAGGTGGGTCTTGAGTTTCTTCCTGAAGGCCTGATGGTTTTCTTCCATGCGGATGTCGGTTGGTAGAGCGTTCCATAGCCGTGGTCCCTGGACAGCGAATCTCCGTTCCCCCTTTGATTTGTAGCGGGATTTAGGAATGAGGAGGAGATTTTGATTAGCTGATCGAAGACTGCGATTCGGTGTGTAGTGTTTTATTTTCTCGAGAAGGTATTGCGGAGCGTTTCCATGTGTGCATTTGTGGGTGAGGCAGAGGGTCTTGAATATGACCCGATTCCTTACGGTTAGCCAATGTAGGTTCCTCAGGGAAGGGGAGATGGATTCCCAGGGTTTTTTCCCTGTTATCAGTCTTGCCGCCGTGTTTTGGATAAATTGTAAGCGCGCAAGTTGATATTGGGGTAATCCTATGTAGAGGGAGTTTGCGTAGTCCAGTCGTGAATTAATGACTGTTCCAACTACCACTGCTTTGTCCTCCTTTGGAATGAAGGGGATGAGTCTGCGTAGCAGGCGGAGCAGATGGTGAGATCCACTGACTACTGCTTCTATTTGGGCATCCATTGACATTTCTGAGTCAAAAATGACTCCGAGACTCTTGGCCTTGGTCCTAGGAGCGATGGTCTGTCCAAAGATGGTAGGAGGTGTCCAAGGGATCTTGGTTCGGGGGTTTTGATTTGCATGTAGAATAAGAAGTTCTGTTTTCGATTCATTAAGTTTGAGGGAGCTAGTAGTCATCCAGTCGTCTATCATAGTGAGGCATTTTCCTAATTGCTGATGATGGTCTTTTTGTCCGGTGATACGAAAATATAATTGAGTGTCGTCAGCGTATGAGTGGAAGCAGAGGTCTGATCTTCTGATGATGTTGAGGAGTGGGCGGATGTAGATGTTGAAGAGCACTGGCGACAAGGGTGATCCTTGAGGGACTCCACAGGAGATTGCCCGGGTTTCAGAGGTGAAAGCTCCTAGTTTCACTGTCTGAGAGCGATTTCCTAAGAAGGATGCGAACCATTGTAGATCTGAGTCTGTGACTCCTGCTACTTCTGTAAGGCGGATGAGTAGAGTATTGTGGTCCACAGTATCAAACGCTGCACTGAGGTCCAACAGTACCAGGAGACATGATTCTCCGTCATCTGCTGCTTCAAGGGCATCGTCCCATATCTTCAGGAGTGCGGTTTCTGTCCCATGGCCTGGGCGGAACCCTGATTGTAGCGGGTCCAGGAGTGTGTGTGTGTCCAGGTGGCGTTGTATCTGTTGTACTACCGCTTTCTCCATAATCTTGGAGATGTTGTTCAAGCTTGTTATCGGTCTGCGGTGGTTAGGGTCCCGGGGGTCGAGGTTGGGTTTCTTTAGCAGGGGTTTTATGATGCCTTGTTAGAACTGTCATGAATGGGTTACATTCATAACAGCTTTGATTACTAGAGATCTGCGATTGGCTACAGCTAATCACATGGTATAGGGTGCTGTGAATGGCCCAAGTACTATTTGATAGCTTGTGGGCAAATCACAGCATCACTTTTTTTTTTGTAAATTCCTTTTTATTTCATTTTGAAATATGTAGTTATACAAAATAAAGCCTATTGGGCATATGTATGTCTCAGGCTTAGAGAAAACAAAAAAAAAACACAAATAATATAGCACTTAACACAAAACACAATCAGCATAGCAACCAATGCCATGGTCAAACAGAGGTATGTCACTGAAGGTACAAATTAGTGATATAAGTAGGGATTAGTCACACAGCACTCAAGTTTTTCTTCCAGTACTAGAAAGGAGTACAAAGATTCTTTAGAAGAGGGTGGTGGCGGAGGCTACCGTCTCCGCAGAGTAGGTCCAAACGTTCCAGACCTTGGAAAATTTACCGGGACATCCTCTAGACTCATAAGTATACTTATAAAGTGGCACCATCTTATTTACTATGAGCTTCCAAAATCAACTGTAGGGGCCTGAGGCAATCACAGCATCACTTTAAAAGAAAAACAGCTCACATAATCCCGTTCGCCGAAAGGGGACGGATACCAGGATCCGCAATCTGCTGTGACACAGCGGTCATGGGTGCGGCGTGCTGCGAGTGGTTAATGGGGATCTCTTGGGACAGAAAGTGAGAAAAAAAATCTCTCTGACCAGACTAAAGCCCCATACAAACGCTCGGACTATCCGAGGACCAGGTCCGTCGGATCATGTCCGTCGTACTTTGTCCGATGTTGGTTTTGCGTACACACGGTTGGACAAAGTTGTCGGAAAATCCGATCATTCTGAACGTGGTGACGTTTGTTGCCTACTACGGGACTACGTAGAGGCTAGTAGCCAATAGCTTTGGTCTTGTAATGTGATCTGAGCATGCGTAGCACTTTGTTCGTCGGAATTCGCTACACACGATCGGATTTGGGGTGATCGGACTTTGTTGTCAAAAAATCTATCCAGCAGGAGATAGGACTTTGTCCGTCGGACAATCCGATGGAAACTGTCCGATGGTGCCTACACACGGTCGGAATTTCCGACAACATTGTCTGATAGGACAGAATCCATCGGAAAATCCGACCGTGTGTATGGGGCTTAAGGCTCTAATCCTTCCCCACTCAAAATCTCAAAAACTCATAGTTAGGTAGTTTAGTTTTTCAACGAGTGAATCATATTATTGTACACCTTACCGAACATGAAATCTTGATGAAAAAAAGAATTCCAGTACTATGGTTTCTTACAGCTACCAATCAGATTCAAACCTTCCTTGCAATCTTGACTGTGTTTGCTCCAAGGCTATTCTTACGTTTCTCAAGGCGACCTAAGGGTCTTTTTGGGACTTTGTAGGTGCCCTCAGGCTCTTCTTGGGACTCTTAAGGTGCCCCTAGACTCTTCCTAGGATTCTCAAGGTGCCCTATGGCTCTTTCTGGGAATCTCATGGTGCTCCAAAGATCTTCCTGGGACTCTAAAGGTGCTCCAAAGATCTTCTTGGGACTCTCAAGGTGCTCCAAAGATCTTATTGGGTCTCTCAAGATGCTCCAAGGATCCTCCCAGGACTTTCAAGGTGCTTCAGGGCTCTTAGGCTTCCTGGGACTCTTAATGCACATTAAGGTACTCAGGTACTCCAAGTATCCTACCGCGACTGTCAAAGTGCCCTAAGACACCTTCAAAAACTCTGAAGGTGCTCCAAGGCTTTTCTCGATACTCTCAGTGTTCCATGGCTCTTCCTGGGATTCTCAAGGTGTCCAATAGCTCCTCCCAGTACACCTATGGTGCTCAAAGGCTACTTCCAGATTTTCAAGATGCCCCAAGGCTCCTCCTAGAAAGGACTTACTTGATATGAGTAATACAGCTGCATGTGGCCTAGGTTTTTTATCTGAAGTAAAAAGGTATATGCTCTATGAACCTTCTCCAACATAATCGTGACCAACCAATTGTTAAATAAGAGCACAATTCCAAGCACATAGTTTTACAAAGACTGGATCTAAGTTGTCCCACAGATGGAAAACAGAAGCAAATTACAAATCACAATTGCCTTGTGAAATGGACTTCTGAGTAGCCCTTGGAAAGATATGTCATCTTGCATGGTCGAGCAGTAGCCAAACACTTTCATAATGGGCTTGCCTTAAAGTTATCTGCCATACTGTCTTACTCTGTTCATCTGACATTGATTACTCTTATGGGGCTTGATGAAAATGCCGCTAGACAGAATGCGACTTGCAGAAAAGACAGGAAATGCCCCGCGGGAAACACAAACTCATAATTAGTCTCCAGCATTGATGGTTTGAAGTCTTTTGATTAGCGCACAATAGAAAAATAGTTACACGAGACTAAACTCAAGTAGAATGCAAGGTGCATTGCAGGAACAGAGATAAGGATTTGATGTTTTCTATTAATTTCCCTTTGCAGAAAGTATAGAGAACATAGAGCTGTTAGATCATTCCATACCCCAATGGAGCTTACACTTCAATGTCCCTACCACAGGCATGTGCACCAGAGGACCAGTATTGGTAGAAATATGTAAATATAGTTTTTGGAGAACCAGTATGGTTTAAAACAAAACCCCCAATTTTAACCTGACTTTTAGAGAACCCCTTAATCTTAACCCCCCCCCCCAAACCCTTAAACCTAACCATAAATAAACCCTTAGCACTTGTAGTGCACCCCCGTAGGAGCCGCTGGCAAATGCAGTCTTATTTTCCGCGACTTAGAGCACACACAGCCAAGCACAAAGCATTTTCTTAATTCTTCCACTGGCTTAATTGGGAACAATTAATGGAGATAAGGAGAGGGAACATGGGAAACGCTGAGACTATGGACCTGGGTAACTTAAGGACTCCTCCAAACTGCTGAATGTTCCACAGGATCTCTATGCTGTTGGTGACCTGTACTCCTTCTAGAGTTAAAAGCTACGCACAGTCATTTTCCTTCAGCATTGAGGGCCATGTACTCATGTAGCCACAGGATCATTGGTTGCCTCCTGCTTATAAACACCAGGCTCTTCCTAGTAAGGGAGATGTAGACTCACACCACCACAGGACAGCTGGACTCTTCCCTACCAACTTCCTGCTGGCTCTCTCTCGAGTAAGCTTCTCCAGACCCAACTTGATCTCCAGCGCCCCCCTGTCAGAAACCATGAATCAGATTGAGACAGAAGTACAGGGGGTCCCCTACTTACAAACATCCGACTTACAAACGACTCCTACTTACAAACGGAGGGAGACAACAGGAAGTGAGAGGAAATCCACCCCTAGGAAGGGAAATTCACTCCTGTAAGAGTTAATATGGGAAAAAGGTGTCTCCACTGATGCTTGATCACCAGTCCATGGTTCCCTAACAACCCAAAATCCAATTGTCATTGGGACAGAAGGTGAGGTGAAATCTTCTGAAGAGGGGCACAGACAGCAAAACAAATGTTACAGGGGTAATATCCCTTACCTATGTTATCTAAAAAAACATAAAAATAGATTTTTTGGCTGGAGCTACACTTAAAAAATTTACCTGTTCCGACTTACAAACAGATTCAACTTAAGAACAAACCTACAGTCCCTATCTTGTTTGTAACCCGGGGACCCCCTGTACAGGTAAATCACACTTGTTTATGTAACGCTGACATCCTTGTCTATTGATGTGTGTTTGAATACGTTAATATCAAGTTAATGGACATTACTATGGTTTCATATCTAGAGCCATCTAGTGACCAAATACGGGTAATGCACTTGTATATTATTAACTCTGAACAACCCAAAAGACTTATACAGGAAGTGACTGTTTTGGGTCAGAAGGTTGACCTTGTTACCCAGGAGTCTGTGTGACCTACCCATGAACACTCTCTTACGCAGTGCATGCTGGGTAGGAGATAAAAGGAACCCGAGCGGCCATTTTAGGTCTCTTGGGATCGCGTTGCCTGCCTGTGCGGATCTGTGAGGAGGCTTCCCGGAGACAGCGGCCTACAGCTACTACGGAGCGCGAACTTGCTTGTTTTGTGAAGTGACCTGACGGAGCCTGAGAGACGGTGACCGGATTGTGAAGGTCCAGAGACACTCATCGGAGCATCGGAGGACCGGATCCATCCAGCGGAGCGTCTGGCCCAGCTGGCAGAGAAGCAAGCTACAGTCACCGGACCAAAGTTACCACACGGAACTCCGATCCAGTTGGTGAGCGGGTTACGGCCCACCGTTTGTTAACTTTTACACGCAGTTAGACTCACATACAGGCCTCACTGGAATCTGTAGTTCCAAGGAGGCGTAACAGAGCAACTGACACTGAGCAGGCCTGAGGCCTATCTACTCTGGGGCCTCAAGCATTATAAATTAGTTATTGGAGCCACACCAGGAGCACTCCAACTTACCTTTTCATAGGCTGTGGATTACAAATCACAAAGGAGTTACTTTAGCTAGCGAAGAAAGAAGATCACGGACTAAGTTCTTTAAGTGAGATCTCACGTATAGCCTTTAAAGTAGGGGGAGCTCCCAGGTATAAATACAATTATATATATTGTTTTATATATTGTTTTAAATTGTTCATATTGAAATTCATTGTGCTGTCGTCCTATGTTGGGATGACAGCACAATTTCTGAAATCACCTGTTTGAATATTCTACAGTAAAAATATTTCTGGTTAAGTATCCAGTTGTGTGGCGTACTGTTTTTCCCCACCAGGTGGAGCCAGTGGATCCTGAGGTTACAATACAGGTACTTTGCATTGTCTTATATCGTATTGTATTACATTGCACCACAGCTGTGCCAAGGGGATTGAGCCAAGTTAGTGGGGTTTCTTGGTAGAGTGCAGGCCCAATTCAAACCAGCAGCTCCTTTGGGGGTCAGTGCTACATTTAATAATAATAAAAAAGGTAAACAGAGTAAATGTAGTCAAAACATAGCCAGAGTTCAGGAACCGGAACGGATAGTCAGACAAACCAAAACGTCAGGGAGCCAGAGATGAGTGTAGTAGAACAGCAAGCAGGATCTGGAGCCAGAAGGAATGTCAGCCAAGCAAGTCTTTAACAGGAACACAGGAGAGCGTCTCTAGAGATATGACCACGGCAAAGGCAGAGATCACCTGGGCTGGATGGCTTAAGTAGGCAGGACTGGATATCATCAACAGGTGAGTCACTATGGAGAGATAGGAGCTGGCAATTAGCTGACAGCTAAGCGGCCAGCTCAGGGTAGGAAGGGCTGAGCCCAGCCCTGACATGCTTCAAGTTTTTATAATGTGAACGGCACAATGTGCTGTCTATTGAATCTTTTGCATAGGCGTTTGAGGGGCGTTTTTAACTCTGGGGCCTATCTCTGACCCTAACACTTATCCCTAACACTTGACGCTAACATTTAACTCTGACCCTAACAATTACCCTTAACATCTGACCCTAACCCAAAAACACATATTTCTAGCATGCAATTCTGACCCTAACATTTAACATTTACAGACAGCTAATTTACACATATACAAATTGGTTAGATACAAATATTGCTTACTTTTTTTGATGATCTTATGCATGGACCCTATCTGGTCTTGCTCACGGTGTTTGAGATCAGACCACCGTTTTCTGATTTGGTCCTTTGTTCGTTGCACCAAAAATTCACCCTGCAAAATGGCGATGGCCTTATCCAAAAAACTGTCCTTTCGGCTGTTGGGCCTTTCGTAATTGTGCAGCTTGCAGTCGTAGTCATGCTTCTCTAGGATGCGCACCATCTTCACCATCTCACCCTTGCTAATGGGGGTTGCTTTGTGCCTCCTATGAGCTCCACCACTGCGGGAATGCCTGTGATTGTCAAGAAAAATTTCCAACCTGAGGAGTACTTTTAAAAGGGAGCACAACAAGGTCATGGTCTCCGAGAGATCTGGAGCAGCAGCGGATGACCGATATATATCCCCAGGCTGTGGTATTACAGCCTGCGGTTTTTGACCGACCAGACAGAACCCAGGCCATCGCTGTCTACGCTCCCTTCGACATCTGCTGAGGCCACAGCTCCAGAGGTCCACACAGGTCCTGCTGCACAGGATGAAGGAGGATCCCAGCTTGACCCAGGTATAGCATTGTTGAACATATTTGTATCCAAAAATACAATGATGATAACTAGACTTTATTGTTCAAATATTTCTGCCTTAACAAAGTGGTTTCCCTATCAATAGACAGTAGTGCCCAAAAATTATTTGAACCAGAATGAAAAATGATGGTGTCAGAATGATAGTCAATGCTATTTGTCCACATTCAATTTGCAACTGTGAGGAGATCAAAATTGTGTGTGACTGATGAGCAAACCCTAAAAAAAAAATCAAATTATGTCCCATTTTCATACACAGGAAAGTGTCAGTCAGGAGGAGCCAGTGGCCAGCAGCCAGACGTAGTCCCAGGTCCTTCCCCTACGCCCTCCTGCTAAATGGGCCAGGAAGAGCAGGAATCTGGACGAGGCCACAGCTGCCTTCCACAGCCAGGCCACTACTGCCATCCGTACTGACCCAGATGAGGGCGAGGGATTTGGCGTGGTGACAGCCAATAGGTTAAAGGGGATGGCCGGTGACCAGAGGAGAAGGTGCGAGGAGATCATCCAGCAGCTCCTCAACAGGGGGACGATGGGCAAGATCTATGCCACCACTGACCTGTGTGATTTTGTGGGCCCACATACACAACCTCAGCAGCCAACCCACCCACCACACCCACCCCACCCACCACAGCAGCATGGCGGTCAATGGCAATACCAGCCCCAAGACCCCCAACAAGGCTGCTGGTCTGGGGATTTTCACCCCTTCCACGCTTACTAATTATTATTTTATTTTTTGGTTGAATAATAATGATTTGATTTGTTATATATTCAATATTTTTGGATGCAAAGAATGCACTTTTTGTTTAAGTTCTATTGGCAGATAGCATGTCTGATTTTATTTAATTTTTAATGCACAATAAAAAAATTGTGTAGAATAATACTTGGCTATGTGTTTTACTTCAAATGACAGTTTGGGAGTTGGCAGTTACATTTTAAAAAATACATTATAAAAATAACAAGGGACACCAACATAGTTGTATCTTTGATATTAACCACTTCCGCCCCGGACCATTTGGCTGGCTAAAGACCAGAGCACTTTTTGCGATTTGGCACTGCGTTGCTTTAACTGACAATTGCGCGGTCGTTCGACGTGGCTCCAGAATAAAACTGATGTCCTTTTTTTCATACAAATAGAGCTTTCTTTTGGTGGTATTTGATCACCTCTGCAGTTTTTATTTTTTGCGCTATAAACAAAAAAATTGTGACAATTTTGAAAAAAACACATTATTTTTTACTTTTTGCTATAATAAATATGACCAAAAAATATATAAAAAAACGTTTTTTTTCCTCAGTTTAGGCTGATACGTATTCTTCTACATATTTTTGATTAAAAAAAAATTGCAATAAGCCTTTATTGATTGGTTTTCGAAAAAGTTATAGCGTCTACAAAATAGGGGATAGTTTTATGGCATTTTTATTAATAATTTAATATTTTTTTATAATTTTTTTACTAGTAATGGTGGTGATCAGTGATTTTTATTGGGACTGCGACATTATGGCGGACAGATTGGACACTTTTGGCGCCATTCACATTTATACTTTGATCAGTGCGATTAAAAATGCATTGATTACTGTGTAAATGTGACTGGATATGAATGGGTTAATCACTAGGTGGCGCTGTAGGGGTTAAGTGTGTCCTAGGGAGTGATTCTAACTGTGAGGGGGGGGCTACGTGTGACACATCACTGATCACCGCTCCCGATTACAGGGAGCGGTGATCAGTGACAGTGTCACTAGGCAAAACGTGAGACACTAGGCAAATCGTGGGTATCCCCGTGGACATCAAGTCCGCGGGACTAGCGATCCTGCTCATGGAGCTCGCGTTGGCCGCGCGCCGCTGCCGGCATGAACGCGATGGCATGGCGGCAAATTCAAAGGGACGTACAAGTACGCTCCTTTTGCGCAGCCGTACCATTTTGTCGACGTACATCTATATGCGGCGGTCGGCAAGCGGTTAAAAACTACAGGACAATGGTATTGTGCTAACTTGGCCAAAAAAAAACAAGCATAATATTATTCTTGATATCACTAGAAAACAAAAGAATTTTCAAATACGTTTGCAATAACTCCATCAGTATCACCAGCAAAGCACTTCATTATTATCCCATTAGAGAAGAAGAGAATTGTGCGCTGTGCCAATTCATAATTTGCTTCGTCACGAATGTTAAATCTCCATTACGAATGCTAGTTTACAAGACTGACCACTTCCAGCTCGTCCTTGCTTCCAAGCATGCGTGTTTGTACTTTTGACTTTTGTGTGACGGACTTGTGTACAGACAATAGGAAGATCTGACAACAGACCGCTGTCCGCCGAAAATTTACTAGCCTGCCATCCAACATTTGTTGGCGGAAAGTTGGACAACAATTGTCTGATGGAGCGTACTAACAGTCAGATTTTAGGCCAACAGTCTGTCATCACACAGTTCCCTGCCGAAAATCCGATCGTGTGTACGAGGCTTAAGAGTTATGCCCTGTACACACGACCGGTTTTGCCGTCGGAATAAACTCTGAAGGTTTTTTTGACGGAATTACGCTCAAGCTGTCTTGCATACACACGGTCACACCAATTTCCGAACTGTCCAGAAAGCGCTGACATACAACACGTACGACGGGAATAGAAAACGGAAGTTCAATAGCCAGTAGCCAATAGCTTCCGTCAGATGGGGCATACACACGGTCTGAATATCTGATGAAAAGCTCCCATTGGACTTTTCCTGTCGGAATGTCCGACCGTGTGTTCACGGCGTAAGGTTCTGAATTAAATATTAGGGTCAATTGTTAGAGATAAGTGTAATGCCCCGTACACACGGTCGGAAAATCCGACCACAAAATCCATCTGATTTTTTCCGACGGATTTAGTCCGACACTGGTGTTGCATACACACGGTCGGACAAAGTTGTCGGAAAATCCGATCATTCTGAACGTGGTGACGTTTGTTGCCTACGACGGGACTACGTAGAGGCTAGTAGCCAATAGCTTTGTACTTGTAATGTGATCTGAGCATGCGTAGCACTTTGTCTGTCGGACTACGCTACACACGATCGGAATTGGTATGATCGGACTTTGTTGTCGGAAATTTTTTAGAGCAGGAGATAAAACTTTGTCCGTCGGACAATCCGATGGAAAATGTCCAATGGTGCCTACACACGGTCGGAATTTCCGACAACATTGTCCGATAGGACAGAATCCATCGGAAAATCCGACCGTGTGTATGGGGCTTAAGACCCCATACACACTATTTGATTTTCTGCAGATTTTTGTCTTCAGATTTACCAAAACCATATAATTTGAGTTTCCATTTGTATGCAATCAGGCAGGCCCTTGCACTACATAGACAAAAATCTGCATAAAATATAAATAGTGTGTATGGGGCCTAATGCCGTGTACACACGGTCGATCTTTCCGACTGCAAATATGTGATCGGAGCTTGTTGTCGGAAATTCCGACCGCGTGTAGGCTCCATCGGACAGTTTCCATAGGAATTTCCGTCGCACAAAATTTGAGACCTGCGTTCTCAAAATTTCCGACAACAAAATCCTTTCTCGTAAAGTGCCACGCATGCTCGGAATCAAGCAGAAGAGCAGCACTGGCTAATGAACTTAATTTTTCTCGGCTCGTCGTACGTGTTGTACGTCACCACGTTCTTGACGTTCGGAATTTCCGACCAACTTTGTTCGACCGTGTGTATGCAAGACAAGTTTGAGCCAACATCCGTTGGAAAAAAAACATGTGATTTTGTTGTCGAAATGTCCGATCGTGTGTATGCGGTATTAGAGTTAGGATCAGACTTGATAGGGTTAGGTGATAGGAATGAGTGGTTGGGTTAAGGTCAGAATGAAACGTTAGTGTTAGGTGTTCGGGATCGGCATTTAAGTCATAAGTGTTGGGGGAAGTTAAAGGCTCATTTTAGAATTTAAATTGACTGTTATGAGTTCAGGTAAAGGAGGGTAACCGAGCAAGAACTCTTATACCATCTCACACAGGCATTTTGTGTAATGATAGGCTTTCTCAAAGTTTTTGGTCCCTTTATTATAATGTATGAATAATATCTGTTGATTTCTTCCCGGTATGTAAACTCTTATTTCTCCTCCCTGGGGACCCACAATGAATCAGTGACTGGTGGCTATAAACCTCTATTGTACTTTATTGATTGAGTAATGTAATAATGATGCGACGATATCGCCTCGGTTCCCCACTCGAATCACTTGAATACATGAATGCAGCCAATTTTCACACATTACCTGAACTGAATCAATCGGGAACAATGCCTGTCACTTGTGAGATCAGCATTACAAAGTGTACCAGCACCATGTGTGGTGTGCTGATTAACGTCTGACATCGCTGCGAGGTGACGTCAGCCTGATGAATAAGGGCTGCCAGGGGGCATACAACCCAAATCACAGCATACTTATATTTCATTTCAAATCTTTTTTTTACTTAATACTGATCTTTTGACAAACAGTGAAATCCACAGTTAAAATACTAATTTGGGAACAGTCTTACCTTGCAAAGGACTTTGAACTCCTAGCAGCAGTTGGTCTCTTCCATCTTCTGTAGTGGTTCTGTAAGGTTGAATATATTTTGTAGCTTCTCCAAGCCCCTTCTTCAGTTTCCATGAGTGTCAGAATAATACCCCAGAATTTATATCCACACAGGTATCACCGACACCTCGATCCAATCGCTATAGGAAGGCAGATGTTATTGTCCAAGAACAGGTTGGGAGCATGGGCGTCCGCAGGTAGGGGCAAGGGGGGTCAATTGCCCCCCTGGAATCAGGGATCGGCACTGTTAAATTCAGCACAGTGGTGTTGCTATGGGGTGCGGGCAGCCTGCACCCGGGTGACACCCACCAGTCAGGTGACACTATCAAGGTGCAGTCAAGCCCCACATCAGTGTAGCATGATTGTGGGCTTTTTTCCCTGCTCAGTCCAGCTGAGAACTTGGTGATGTTGTGACAGGAGAAAGGGCGACTTGCGGGCTGTCAGTAGTTTCCCCCGCTTGCCCACCCTTTCTCCTGTCGGGGAGAGGAGGCGGTGGCTCTCACTAGGTTTCACTGCCCAGCTTCCTACCAACTCTGTTCCTTCCCCATTGGCCATAACTGAGGGCCAATCAAAGGAGACTAGGAGAGGAGAGCATCATGGGACATGTAGTCCCAAAGATTGGATTTTCCACAGGGAGGAGGCTACAGCTCAATCAAGAGAGAGGACAAAGAAAGAGGAGTGTGCTGGGTGGAAGCCAGAGAGAGAGCCACGCTGCCCAGCACCATCAGAGAGAGAGCCACTCTGCCCAGCGCCACCAGAGAGAGCCACACTGCCCAGTGCCACCAGAGACAGAAAGACTGAGCCACTGCCAGGGTACAGACATGCTACACTACTGACCAGAGTCGCCCATGGGGATCCCAGAGTGAGCGATCGTCCAGTCGGAGGGATCACTGCTGTAGTTTTGCTGGGTCTGGTAAGAGGGCCTATCGGCCATTATCCATTACTTATCCTAGGGACTGTACTACGTCTGCAGTATCTGACAATGATAATGTGATAATGACATTGTCGAAAAGGGGTGTGGCGTATGGATGACCCTAAAATTATGCCCCCCTCCCTGAAAAATGTTCTGCGGAGGCCCATGGTTGGGAGGGATGAAAATTCAGGAACCGTCTAGTTTTAGATACAGAAACCCATTATTGATGTCAGGAGGGCTTCATAGATGTCAATCCTTAGATTAACATGGCTGAAGGCTTGAATTGTTGTCAAAATGCCAAGGTAGACATATTAAAACAGCACTACATTTGGAAAACAGATGGTATTGAAGGCCACCACCCCTGTTCTGGTCGGTTGTTCCAGTTTGACGTTGACAAACTCTTTAACAACTCTTGAGAACCAGTTGTCCAAAATGTGCACCTCACTGTCTTCAAAAGAATGTTCATTTTCTTTATGGCTCCATTCACATCTAGGCGTTGCTATTATTACAGGCGTTTTCTGGCGTTTTTTCAGGCATCTTTGCAGCCTTTTTGTACAGGCCTTTTGAGTTGACGAGTGACAGATGAAAAGCAGTAAAACGCCTGTAATCTGCCAAAAAAGAAGCTCATGTACTTTTTTAAGCGACGGGAGTTTTGCTCAAGGAGACAGAACACTCAGATGGGAACATGGGCCATTGAAATGAATAGGATTTGTCTTGTTGGGCGTTTTTAGAGCTGAGGCTTAGAGCCGAAAATCACCCAAAAACGCCTAGATGGGAACAGAGCCTTAATAAAGATTAGTTCACCTTTACCAGAAAAGTGCACGTGCAGTTAAAGTGTTACTAAACCCAGTGGCGGCTGGTGCTCAAAATTTTTGGGGGGGCGCAAACAAACAGCCTCACTGTGCCATCAAACGCTGCCACTGTGCCCCAAGTGCTGCCACTGTGCCCATCAAACGCTGCCACTGTGCCCATCAAACGCTGCCACTGTGCCCATCAAACGCTGCCACTGTGCCCCAAGTTCTGCCACTGTGCCCCAAGTTCTGCCACTGTGCCCCTTAAGTGCTGCCACTGTGCCCCCAAGTTCTGCCATTGTGCCCCAAGTTCTGCCATTGTGCCCCTTAAGTGCTGCCATTGTGCCCCTTAAGTGCTGCCATTGTGCCCCTTAAGTGCTGCCACTGTGCCCCTTAAGTGCTGCCATTGTGCCCCAAGTTCTGCCATTGTGCCCCTTAAGTGCTGCCATTGTGCCCCTTAAGTGCTGCCATTGTGCCCCTTAAGTGCTGCCATTGTGCCCCTTAAGTGCTGCCATTGTGCCCCAAGTTCTGCCACAAGTTCTGCCATTGTGCCCCAAGTTCTGCCATTGTGCCCCTTAAGTGCTGCCATTGTGCCCCTTAAGTGCTGCCATTGTGCCCCTTAAGTTCTGCCACTGTGCCCCTTAAGTGCTGCCACTGTGCCCCTTAAGTGCTGCCACTGTGCCCCTTAAGTGCTGCCATTGTGCCCCTTAAGTGCTGCCATTGTGCCCCTTAAGTGCTGCCATTGTGCCCCAAGTTCTGCCACTGTGCCCCTTAAGTGCTGCCACTGTGCCCCCTGCCTGTCCTCTGCACTTACCTTGTCCCGGTGTGCAGCTGGTGACGGCGTCAGGCGACGACCGGTGTCTCCGTCGGATGTCTCCGTCGGATGTCTTCTCCCGCGCTCCTCCTGTCTTCTTCTGCTGTGATTGGACGCTAGGTGATTGGACGCCTAGCGTCCAATCACAGCGCCTGTGACTTCAGCCAATCAGGTGACAGGTAACAGACCTGGCAACCTGATTGGCTGAGAGGCGGGTCTGTGTTAGGGAAGCGATGTATTCGCTTCCCTAACACAGTACTGTGTAATCAGCGAACGCACAGCCGTGCGCCCGCTGTTTACACTTAGGGAAGCCTATTAGAGCACACCGCTCTAATAGGGTCCCCTATTAGAGCTTACAGCTCTAATAGGGGCGCTTCCAGCAACACCCCCCCCACTGTAATTCAGATGCCCGGCGCCCGATCAGGGGCCGGACACCTGAATAGGGGGCGGCAGCGGTGACAATAGATAGATTCATGCAATGCATGAATCTATCTATTGGTGATAGAGCGGTGCAGGAGAGGGGGGGCGGCGCTCCTGCGCCCTCTATGCACGCACCGCCACTGACTAAACCCACAACAGTAAAATCAGTCTGTATATGCAGTAAAGCATGCTTGTTATACTCTCTGTGGAACCTAAGGGGTTAATCTTCCGCATTGTGTAAAAAGGCTGTTTGATCCTCTTTTCTCGGATCCTCCTCTTTTTCCACCGTCCCCAATCCATCTCATAATAGAACAAAGACTTGGGGACACTCTGCACATGCTCAATTTGGTGTGTATTGCTAGAGAGTTATTTTTTTTATTGGGAGAGTCCATGTGATCAGCACAGGATGAATCAGCACTGTCCAGACAGAGGGTCAGGGGTCCTGCAGAATCATAGGACAATCAGAGCAGAATGAAAACTCCTCCTACAAGCTTTAACCAGACAATAATAGAAGTCACAAAACTTCTATATACTGCTGATGAGAAAAGGTATTTAGCTGTTTATCTTTGCTAAAATAATTGCATTTCCATGTTCTGTGTACTGTGGGAGACCAGATATTGTGAATGCAGGGTCCTGGGTTTAGTAACACTTTATAAGGTGACTGAACTAATAGGGAATGCTGACAGCTGATTTAATGGTTGCTGACCAACCATAAGATCAGCAGTCAGCACCCCCATTAGAGACCCCCATTATATCAGAGTCACCTTATAACAGCACCCCCCCCCCCTTACAGACCGCCATTAGATTGGAGTCAGGTGAAAGGTGTCCAGTATTGTATTGAAGTGTTTTTTGGGCTTTAACCAATAGAGCTTTAATAAAAAAGCTCTATTTGTATGAAAAAAATGATAAAAATATACTTTGGGTACACCGTTGAATGACACCCAGCATCATTCAATCCACTGAGCCCAGGCTGTGAAAGGTACAACCCCTGAGGCCGGGTTCACAATACGTGCGGCTGCATGTTTGTTTCCTGTGGGTCTGATGCGTGTCTGTTCACTGGTTCAGGTGCGAATCAGGTCTGCATTTTTGCCTGAATCGGACCAAAAGACGCACAGGACCCTTTTTGTAAGCGGTCTGTGTGAAGCGGCTCCATTGATAGCCGGTCACACTCTCCTGTCATGGCAAATTGGATACGGGGAAACCCACACCCAATTCATTGTGGGTTCTTATTACACCTGTGCAGAATGGTGCTTTTATGTCATTACATAAATTTTGCATTGTGTGCAGGAGTAGGACCACCCTAGATTAAAGTGGTTGTAAACCCTGTTACACCACTTTTACCTACAGATAAGCCTATTATAATGCTTACCTGTAGGTACTGTGAATTTCTCCTAAACATAGCATAGTTTAGGAGCTATTCACTGTATCCCCATGTGCCGATGGGGATACAGTAGGCACATGTGCACTGAAGAAATGCCCCGCTCGTGCCGTGACCGGTGGCTTTTATATACTACAAAAAAAATGCAGTGCGCCGCTAAAGTGTTCGGGTTTGGCTTGAAGAAAATGTGGCAACCCTAGGCCCCCCCCCTCTTCCTCAGGATAACCCCCTCCACCCCCCCTCTTCCTCAGGATAAACCCCTCCTCCTTCAGTGCAGACCCCCCCCCCACTCAGGAAATACCCCCTTTACATCAGTGCAGACCCTCCTCAGTAAATCCCCCCTCCATAAATGCAGACCCCCCTCAGTAAATCCCCCCTCCATCAGTGCAGACCCTCCTCAGTAAATCCCCCTCCATAAATGCAGACCCCCCTCATTAAATCCCCCCTCCATCAGTGCAGGCCCTCCTCAGTAAATCCGCCCTCCAGCAGTGCAGACCCCCCTCTGTAACCCCCCCCCCCCCTCCATCAGTGCAAACCTCCCTCTGTAACTCCCCCCCTCCATCAGTGCAGACCTCCCTCTGTAACTCCCCCCCCTCCATCAGTGCAGACCCCCTCCTCAGTAAATCCCCCCTCCATCATTTCAGACCCTCCTCAGTAAATCCCCCCCTCCATCAGTGCAGACCCTCCTCAGTAAATCCCCTCCTCAATTAGTGTAGACCCTCCTCAGTAAATCCCCCCCCCTCCATCAGTGCAGACCCTCCCCAGTAACCCCCACCCCCTCCATCAGTGCAAACCCTCCTCAGTAAATCCCCTCCTCCATCAGTGCAGACCCTCCTCAGTAAATCCCCCCTCCCCATCAGTGAAGACCCTCCTCAGTAAATCCCCCCCTCCATCAGTGCAAACCATCCTCAGTAACCCCTCCCCCCTCTATCAGTGCAGACCCTCCTCAGAAAATCCCCCCTCCATCAGTGCAGACCCTCCTCAGTAAATCCCCCCCCCCCCCATCATTGCAGACCCTCCTCAGTAAATCCCCCTCCTCCATCAGTGCAGACCCTCCTCAGTAAACCCCCCCTCCATCAGTGCAGACTCTCCTCAGTAAATCCCCCCTCCATCAGTGCAGATCCCCCTCAGTAAATCGCCCCCCATCAGTGCAGACCCTCCTCAGTAAATCCCCCCCTATCAGTGCAGACCCTCCTCAGTAAATCTGCCTCCCACCATCAGTGCAGACCCTCCTCAGTAAATCCCCCCCTTTCATCGGTGCAGACCCTCTTCAGTAAACCCCCCTCCATCAGTGCAGACCCTCCTCGGTAACTCCCCCCATTCCATCAGTGCAGACCCTCCTCAGTAAATCCCCCCTCCATCAGTGTAGACCCTCCTCATTAAACCCCCCCCCCATAAGTGCAGACCCTCCTCAGTAACCCCCCCCCCACCCTCCATCAGTGCAGACCCTCCTCAGTAACCCCCCCCCCCCCCAATCAGGGCAGACTATCCTCAACTTTTCGGCAATAACACGGTGTGGGTGGATTTCTGCCAATCACAGCCTGTGTCTGAGAATAAGAGGGAGGTGAAGCCTCCACCAATCTACAGGTAATATCCCGCCCCTATTGTGTTTTGCTGGTTAGTGGGCATGGAGGAGGAGGAAGGGAGTGGGCTGTCATTTACCACTGTGTATACAGTGTGACTCTATAGTGACATGAGCTGCTCAGATGTGATAGGGAGGAAATGCTTAGCATAGTAACTACTCAGCATAGAAACAGCATAGATTGCTCAGAATAGAAAACTGAGCATGTGCAGAGCTGCCAACACTGCTCTGCATTGCACTCACTGGTGTCCATCTGGCACTCCTGCCCCACTGTGGTCTACTGGCGCTCTTCCCCTGCTTGATCCTGAGAATTTGTCCGGCCCTGCTGCTAGCAAGACCAACAGGCACTCATGCCACTCTGTACTCCTGCGCTACCTGTCTGCTCTATCAGGGGCCCTGAATCAGAGGTGTAAGAGAGGCCTTCCTCATCGTATCAAGCTCTTCCACCAGTAGCGTGACAGTAGTCCTTTGTTGGGGCAGGTGGGAGCAGACCTAACCCCTGGCTTCCCTCCCCCACAAGGGCACATAATCCTTCATTAACTTGGAATTCCAGACTATAACTATCTACTCCTAAATATGCTCCCACCCCCTTCTAACTCCTATTCTAATTACCCTGTTGCCGAAGGAAGATGCATACTGCAGCCCTCAAACTTTCCACTCGCCTACTCGCATTTTGCGAGTGGAAAATGAGGTCTGACGAGGAGCTGGGCTGCCTGGGAGTGTGGAGGAACAGAGATGGCGGCCGGATCATTGTGGAGGAAGAGAGCCGGCTTGTTCACAGAGCAGGGTTTGCCCGCTGTATCAGCTTACATTATATTTGCATTCCGCGCGCCGTTACACACAGCCCCGGCCTCCTGACCCCACACCTGTGTCAGACAGAACGTCGGTCCAATGCCAGGGCGTGTTCTGTCTGTCACAGGTGATCCGCCCATATAATGATCCGGCCACCCTCTCTGCACGGGTGAGGCTGCAATGATGTACATGGGTGAGGCTGCAATGATGGACATGGGTGAGGCTGCATGATGGACATGGGTGAGGCTGCAATGATGGACACAAGTGAGGCTGCAATGATGGACATGGGTGAGGCTGCGTTAGTTGGCACTGGTCACGCTGCATTGATGGACATGGGTGAGGCTACATTGATCGGCACGGGTGAGGCAGAGTTAGTGGGCACTGGTCATGCTGCGTTGATGGACATGGGTAAGGCTGCATTGATGGGCACGGGTGAGGCTGTATTGATGGACACGGGTGAGGCTGCGTTAGTTGGCACTGGTCACGCTGCATTGATGGACATGGGTGAGGCTACATTGATCGGCACGGGTGAGGCAGAGTTATTGGGCACTGGTCATGCTGCGTTGATGGACATGGGTAAGCCTGCATTGATGGGCACGGGTGAGGCTGCATTAGTGGGCACTGGTCACACTGCATTGATGGACATGAGTGAGGCTACATTGATCGGCACGGGTGAGGCTGCGTTAGTGGGCACTGGTCACGCTGCGCTGATGTACATGGGTAAGGCTGCATTGATTGGCACGGGTGAGGCTGTATTGATGGGCACGGGTGATAAAGTTGTTGTGTAACTTAATTCTGCATAAAACATTTAAGTGTCATTTCATGAGAATTTATTGAGGTTGTGTATAGGGGCGGGGCATGGTAGGGTTGGGTGGGGCAACTGGTGGCGAGTAACCCTTAAGGCTTGGCTAGTAACTCAGGACTTGAAATTTTGAGCCCTGTATACTGTATACTTACCTATTCTCAGAACGCTCCAGTCTGGTCACGTTATCTCCCCAGTAGCCGGCTTCAGTATAGAAGAGAAATCACCGACAATGGATGGAATTCCTGGGCGGTGGCATCACCCATAAGCCTGCTATGAAGCATCCGTTGTCAGCTGTCCCTCCTCTCCCCTGAAGCTGCCAATGGGAGCCGATCGCATGATCAGACCAGCGTGCCCTGAGAATAGGTAAGTATGTGAATCTTCTTTCTACAGGATAGTTAAAATAAGAGTTAGAAGGGGGAGAGATCAGATTTAAAATTGCATAATTATAACTTGGAATTCCACTGTAACCCCTTGCCGACCGTGCTATAGTCGAATGACGGCTACAGCGCGACTGGCCAGTTCTAGGACACCGTCATATGACGGTGTGCTGTGATCGCGCCCGCCACGCACCTGCTGCGGGGAAGAGGCGGCACGCTCTGTGTTTGCAGTTTTCGGAGGACAGTCAGTGGCTCTTTACCATGTGATCAGCTGTGTCCAATCACAGCTGATCACGGATGTAAATAGAAGCCGGTTATTGGTACTCCTTTCCCTTATGCTGACAGCATGAAAGAGGAGAAGAGAACCGATAACTGGCTTCTCTAAAAGGGACATGTACTTGTACTAATGTACTAATCAGTGTCCTGATTATCAGTGCAGTCCCAAAAGTGTCCACCAGTGCTGCAAATCTGTGCCCACCAGGGCTGCCAATCAGTGCCCATAAGTGCTGCCAACCCATGCCCATCAGTGCCACCTCATCAGTGTCACCTATCAGTGCTGCCTATCAGTGCCCATCAGTGCCACCTCTTAGTGCTGCCTAGCAGTGCCCATCAGTGCTGTCTATCAGTGCCCATCAGTGTCACTTATCAGTGCCCATCAGTGTCACTCATCAGTGCCCATCAGTGCCGCCTATCAGCGCCCATCAGGGCAGCCCCATCAGTGCCGCCTCATCAGTGCCGCCTCATCAGTGCCCATCAGTGAAGGAGAAAAATTACCTGTTTGCAAAATTTCATAACAAACTATGAAAAATTTTGTTTTTTTTTTCAAGATTTTCAATCTTTATTTGTTTATTTAGCATAAAAAAACAAATAAACAAAAAAAAAAAAAACAGTGGTGATTGAATACCACAAAAAGAAAGCCCTATCTTGGGTACAGTTTTGCATGACCGTGCAATTGCCATTTAAAGTGTGACATCGCTGAAAGTCGAAAATTGGCCTGGGCAGGAAGGGGGGCAAAAGTGTGAATTGTGAAGTGTGTTAATGCCTGCAAAGAGCAGTGAGTTAAAGTGCTATTTAATGGCCAATAGGCCATGTGGCTGCCCCCTAGGGGGCGATCTGCTAGAACCTCCCAACACCATGGCATAGACTAGAGCTACGCACCATTGTTGCAGCCATAGAGTTATACTGTCACACTTCACCTTTCCCAATCCTTATTAAAATATTTACACTGGAATATTATGTTATATTCATTTATTTTTTGTCATCAAAAGTTGAGTTTTTGCGTACTTATATTTATTCCAAGGCTTGGAAGTTTTGGTGCGTTTAATGATTCCTCTTCTTTGGCACATTCTTAGCATTTTCATGCGGTTGCTATAGCACTCTGGCTTGCTGCTGAATGAGGAGGTACTCCGTGTGGGGAACGGGCATCTACAATACAGCTGGCACGGCCCTTTTGATAATGGGGGGGGTGTCAGTCTCTCTGTTTCTGGTTTAATATATACTGAGAACATCAATCAGTGTCCCCTGTTATCAGACATTTATTTAATTCTCTTCATAGAGGCACAAAGTGAGAATGAATATGTTTTCATACGGTAGCTCCCAAGCAAGTCATGCGGGTACGTGAAACCCTCCAGTATGTTGATCATTAATTATGAGCCAATCAATAAAAAATAAAAAAAATTATATAACATTTTTATTTTTGGTTATATAAAAAAACTTCATGCCGCGATCCGCTTTCCAGGGCAAATTCCTTATCACAGATTTCTGGCTAGAAGTAAAAAATGAATAGGGTCCCATTACCAATTCACTTATACATTGCAGACTTCATTCCAGTCCCATCTGTATCATCGCAATCTAAATGAGCGTATTTGGGCTACACAAGTCCATACGCCATAACAACATTGCACAGTGGCGGCTGGTGCTCAACATTTTTTTTTGGGGGGGGGGGGTGCAAACAAACTGAAAAATTCTGAAAAAAAAAACCCATCAATTGCATCCTCACTGTACCATCAAATGCAGCCACTGTGCCATCAAACGAGGCCACTGTGCCCATCAATTGCCACCACTGTGCCATCAAACTCAGCCACTGTGCCATCAAACGCAGCCACTGTGCCATCAAACGCAGCCACTGTGCCATCAAACGCAGCCACTGTGCCATCAAATGCAGCCACTGTGCCATCAAATGCAGCCACTGTGCCATCAAACGAGGCCACTGTGCCATCAAACGAGGCCACTGTGCCATCAAACGAAGCCACTGTGCCATCAAACGCAGCCACTGTGCCATCAAACGCAGCCACTGTGCCCATCAATTGCTGCCACTGTGCCCATCAATTGCTGCCACTGTGCCCATCAATTGCAGCCACTGTGCCCATCAATTGCAGCCACTGTGCCCATCAATTGCAGCCACTGTGCCATCAAATGCAGCCACTGTGCCATCAAATGCAGCCACTGTGCCATCAAATGCAGCCACTGTGCCCATCAATTTCCGCATGAATCTATCTATTGGTGCTAGAGGGAGTGGCAAGAGAGAGGGGGCGGCGCCCATGCGCCCTTATGGATGCACTGCCACTGACATTGCATAATCTACTGCCTAGGGCAGTGATGGCGAACCTTGGCACCCCAGATGTTTTGGAACTACATTTCCCATGATGCTCAACTACACTGCAGAGTGCATGATCATAGAAAATGTAAGTCCAAAACATCTGGGGTGCCAAGGTTCACCATCACTGGCCTCTGGGCACATTTACCAATGATAGGCAGTGATGTAAGTAACTCAGTTAAAATAAACTGAGTTACCTAACGCAGTTACTTTAGAGGGTAACGAGTAATCTAACTGATTACTTTTCCCCTCATGGTAACTCAGTTCCCATTACTTTGGCTTAGTTATCCCAATTACATCTACCACCACTAGATGGCAGTAGTGTAACTCCGGTGTCTTGCCAAAAAAGTTCCCCCGCCAGATAAGGACCCCCTGTACTGCGCAGGTGCAGCGCTTGCGCAGTACGAAGGACTACGGAGCTTCCGAAAATTGCCAAACCTAAACAGCTCTGAGTGAACTCTACACCGCGCAGGCGCAGTTGACATGTAATTGTACGAGGCGATGCCGCACGCTCCCGATGCTCGTGCTACTCTGCAAGGGGCGTCTATCGTGTAAGTAAGGGCGGGTCTAGTATTACTGTAACCAAGGGGCGCATTTATTATTATTGTTATATATCGAGCTCTGCCCATTAATTTAACATTCGCCCTCTTCTGTAGCCATCCGCCCCTTACATGATATAATAATAATAATAGACCCGCCCTTGCTTACACGCTATAACAGATCTGCCCCTTGGTTAGAGTAATAATAGAGCAGCCCCTTGGTTACACGATATATAACAATAATAATAAATGCGCCCCTTGCTTACAGTAATACTAGACCCGCCCCTTAGTTACACGTATAGAATTTTTTTAAAAAAAAAGTCAGTTACTTTGCTGCGTAACTAATTACTTTTCCAATGTAGTAACTGAGTTACTAACGCAATTACTTTTTGGGAGAAGTAATTTGTAACTTAACTAATTACTTTTTTAAAGTAAGATGACCAACACTGGTGATAGGTAACGTCACAGGATTTTAAAAAGAGGATTCCAGGGTTGTCATTGTTATTAGTATTAAACAGGATTTATATAGAGCCGTCAGTTTACGCAGCGCTTTCCAACTTGAGAGTAAACAGTACAATTACTATACAGTAGGAATCGGAGAGCCCTGCTCGTTAGCGCTTACTACAAATACATTCATGTTCAAATATTTACATTCTATTTATAGTGTAACTATACTATCTCAGTAAACATTGATATAACCTTTTGACCTTCAGAAGATTTACCCCCCTCCCTTCCTGACCAGGCCATTTTTTGCGATACGGCACTGCGTTACTTTAGAAAAAAATTGGGCTACTAATTAACAAAAGGGTAAAGTACCTACGTCCTAATGAATCAAGCAAGTAAATAGGCAAATTGGAGGGGGGGGGGGGCAAAACTAGACTTTAGTGGTATGAACTTACAATGCTTAGACGTATTAAGAATACATTTTTTATTAAATAGATTTGTTTAAAGAGGTAACCCCAAAAAAAAGGGCAAATGTTCATTAACCACTTCCAGCCCAAGGACGTCATTTTGACTTTGAGTGGGGATATCTAAATGAAGCCTACAGCTGCAGGCATCATTCAGATATCATTTTAGAGCCGGCGATTCTGTGCACCGTAAAAATTATCATGGCGGCAGTTCAGGACCAACATGACCAATGGATGGAACACCCTGCACCAGCTAATTAAATGAAATTAGTTAATATCATGAATAGTTATTACCATTTCTTCCCATCCACCAAAGGGTCGTAAACAAAAAACATTCAGGAATTTGGCCAGAGAATTAGGGATCATATTTATTACTCTGGAAATGGCAAGGTGACCGGGCACATTGGTCTCCATCACAAATTTCATAACTCCGTGGTATCTTTCTTTGTATTGGAGGTAATTCCTCCTAATCCAAGAGGAGGTGATTGGGATAACCAAATCCTGAGATCTGAAACATTATGGATTGAGAGATTATCAGCCACTATCCCTCCTGGGATTAATTAAATCAATTAATTCAAACCATTTCCGTAGACTATTCATTTATTAAATGATTATCTATACCTTACAGTTTGTCCATTACTGAATTAGGGGATTATTCTGGTAGTTCTATATGTCCTTCCTTCCTTTATATCCTTCTTCCAACAAATAGAGCTTTCTTTTGGTGATATTTGATCAGCTATGCATTTATTTTTTATTTTTTGCGCTATAAGCAAAAAAAAGGCCAACAGTTTTTGAAAAAAAAAAAAAAACAATATTTTTTACTTTCTGCTATAAAACATATCCATTAAAAAAAGTGAAAAAAAAAGTTTCTTCATCAATTTAGGCTATAATGTATTCTGCTACATATTTTTGGTAAAAAAAAATCCCAACATATAATACATATCATACATATCCAAGTTATAGCGTCTACAAAATATGGGATATTTTTTTTCTTTTTTTTTTACTAGTAATGGCGGTGATCAGCGACTTATAGTGGGACAACCAGACATTAAAGTGGTGATGCCACCAAAAAAAAAAAAATTGGCTTAAAAATCATAAAAAAATGTAAAACAAAATAATTGGAAAATAAAAAATGTTTTACTCACCTCTAAATGCCTGTTGCTAGGGGGTCCCTCGTAGTCTGCCACCTTCAGTGCACAGCAACTGACGTCACTTCCCCTAGGCGCCGCACAGTCATCTGGGACCTGTCACGTGTCCCAGATGAGTGAGCGTCGAATCACGGCGCACAGAGCGGGGAACGAGGGGGGGGGGGCCTCGTTCCTCGCATCGCTGGACCCTGGGACAGGTAAGTGTCCGATTATTAAAAGGCAGCAGCTGCAGTATTTGTAGCTGCTGACTTTTAATTTTTTTTTTTTTGTGGACCCTCCTCTTTAAAGTGAAGTTCCAACCAAAAAAAAAAAAAATCATTATTGTGCATGAAAAAAAAAAAAAAACATTTGGAGAAAATTATTTTTTTTTTTTTACTCACCTCTTTAAAGTGGAGATCCCATTATAAAAAAAAAAATTAAAGTCAGCAGCTACAAATACTGCATCTGCTGACTTTTAATAATCGGACACTTACCTGTCCCAGGGTTCAGCAATGCGGGGGATCTAAGCCCCGCTCGTCTCCCCCTCCTCTCGGCGGCGCCGGTATTTTAACTATGGGGGCCCGGCTGTGGCTTCACAGCCGGGCACCTACTGTGCATACGCGAACCGCGCCGCATGCCGTGACTGGCCGCGCAATCATCTAGGACCTGTCATGTGTCCCAGATGATTGCCTAGAGGGAGGGGAGAGAGGTGATCTCCCTTCCTGTGCCGAGGGAAGTGACGTCAAGAGCCCAGGCGCTGAAGGAGGCAGACTATGAGGGACCACCTAGCAACAGGCATTTAGAGGTGAGTAAAAAACATATTTTTTCCAAATGTTTTATTTAAAAAAAAATTTAAGCACATTAATACATTATTTTTTTGGGGTGGAACACCTCTTTAATGCCTGTTGCTAGGGGGTCCCTCGTAATCTGCCTCCCTCGGTGCCTGGGCTCCTGACATCACTTCCCCTTGGCGCAGGAAGGGAAATCGCCTCTCCCCCCTCCCTCTAGGCAATCATCTGCGACACATGACAGGTCCCAGATGATTGCGCGCCCAGTCAAGGCACGCGTCGCGGCTCGCACATGCGCAGTGGGTGCCCGGCTGTGAAGTCACAGCCAGGCGCCCACAGTTAAAATGACGGCGCAGCCGAGCGTAGGGGGGGACGAGCGGGGCTTCGTTTCCCCGCATCGCTGGACCCTGGGACAGGTAAGTGTCCGATTATTAAAAGTCAGCAGCTGCAGTATTTGTAGCTGCTGACTTAAATTTTTTTTTTTTTTTAGTGGGAACTCTGCTTTAACTGACACTTTTGACACTTTTTGGGGAACCAGTGACAGTAATACAGTGATCAGTGCTAAAAACATGCACGGCCACTGTACTAATGACCAGTGACGTCGCTAGGGGGTGGCTTTTGGGGCTATAGCCCCGAATCTGGAGCCCATAGCCCCGAGTCTCTGCAGGGGTCCCCAAGGGGAGGGGAGGCTCTCTGGGGACCCTGATTTAAGGGGGAGGCTCTCTGCGGACCCTAATGTAAGGGGGGCTCTCTGGGGACCCTGATTTAAGGGGGAGGCTCTCTGCGGACCCTAATGTAAGGGGATACACACACACACACACATATATTATATACATATGTATGCCCGCCCAAGCGTATGACTTTCTTTACCATGCTGCTATGGGCTCTAGCCCCAGATCTTTTGTAGACCTAGCAACGCCCCTGCTAATGACACTGGCTTGGAAGGGGTTAAACATCTAGGACAATCAAAGGGTTAAATGCATGCCTAGCTGGTGTTTTCTTACCGTGGGGGGGGTGCTTGTAGTAGGGGAAGACATGGATCCATGTCCCTGCTTTGCAGAGAGAGAGGATCCATGTCTTCCCTACTGACAGAACTGCAATTTGCCTTGTTTACATGGGTAGACTGCGGTTCTGCCTGTGTAACGAATGATCGGTGGGTGTCTGCGAACGTTGCGTCCATGGTACACGCCCATCGCTCCCGCAGTGATTAATTACAGCAGGAGCAAGTCGCTGGCGGCGCGCATTCGTGCCCGCTACCAAGAAATGCCGTATCAAGTATATATATGTGATCCGGCGCACAGCTGCCATCCTGTAGCAGTAAAACTGCTACAGGGAGGTCGGCAAGCAGATAATAAAAAAAAAAAAATGATAAAAAAAAAAAAAATTAACTATTTTTTCAATTCTTATGCTGCTAGGATTAGTAAATAAGCAGAAAGGTATATTATATTTACTTGTTTTAAACTTTTTTTCTACATCCCAGGAATATTTATGGGCATTTTTTTTTTCTTTCATTTGGAAGGAGGAGCTTTTTCAGATAAGCACAGCCTCCTGTCTGAATGCCTGAGCAAAGAGCAGATGGATTCCAGGAAGTAAATGCTACATGATTTATTAGCCCTAACTCAAGATGGCCATAGCCAAAAATGCCATGAGGGGTGTTTTATTTTGTGACTTCTCAACAAAATAAAAGCATGGCGACGTGGATGGATGGGTGAGTTTGTGGTGCTCAGATACAGTTTAGTTCCACTTAAAGTGTTACTAAACCCACAACAGTAAAATCAGTCTGTATATGCAGTAACACGTGCTTGTTATACTCTCTGTGGAACCTAAGTGGTTAATCCTCTGCATTGAGTAAAAAGGCTGTTTGATCCGGTCTTCTCTGATCCCTACCTTCTTCCAGAGTCCCCAAGCCATCTTCTGATAGAACAGAGCTTTTGAGTCGCTCTACACATGCTCAGAGGGTGCATGTGATCGGCACAGGGCCAATCAGCACTGTCCAGACAGAGGATCAGGGCAGCCTCATAGGACAGTCGGAGGAGAATGAAAACTCCCCCTACAAGCTTTAACCAGACACTGATAGAAGTCACAGGACTGCTTTATACTGCTGATGAAAAAAGGTATTTAGCAATCTATATTTACCAAAATAATTGCATGTCCATGTACTGTGGGAGACCAGATATAGTGAATATCTGGTTCCTATGTGTAGTAACACTTTAACCACTTGGCACCGGCCATATGCAAATATGCGGCCTCTCTGCGCCTGGTCCTTATTTTGCGTGAATTGCTGCCTACACACCTGTGCCGAGAGCACGCGTGGTGCGCGCTCCCAGCACAGTTACTATCACCTAACCGAAAGCCCCCGATCGCAAGGAGCGAGTTTTCGGACCACGTGACCTTTGTTAGTAAAGAGCCTGGAATATGTGACGTCCATATCCCAGGAGGCACAGCGAGCACTCTGCAAAAAAAGATTCTGGTTTTACATACACTGTCATTTGTAATTCCAATTTGCATGTAAAAGAAAAGGGCATAAAACATCTGGTGGGCAAACAAACTGGTGGAGAGGAGGGAACTATATTTAGAAGGTGAAGATCCGCTTTAACATATACATTAAAGTGTATGTTACTCCAACATTTCATATTATTATTATTATACAGAATTTATCTAGCGCCAACAGCGCTTTTCAATATGAGGGCACACAGTACAGTTACAATACAATTCAATACAGGAGGAATCGGAGAGCCCTGCTCTTGAGAGCTTACAATCTATTCTTGATATACTGTATGTCTTTGTGTGCCATGTACAGTACTTGGGTTAAAAAGCATCCTGTTCTCTTTGTATAGCTTCCTTTGTATGAAATACTTGGTGATCTTGCCAGTCCCGCTGTTTTCCTATTTCAAACTGACCATGCTAGGCATAAGAGCACATCCTTCCCAGTGTGGTCAGTTTTCTTGCTGTGCTGGGAGCACAACCTGTCTGTCCCACCCCTGCAAAGCTCCTCACAGGGGGGGGGGGAGGATCAGTGTACTGATGTTTCTCTGTGTCTGGCTGACATGCCACACTGCAGTCTCCACCCCCACCTCTCCGAGCCTCTTATGCAGCTGAGAATAGAAGTCATACGATCACTTCATAAAAGAAAAGCTAGTCATATACAGTATATTTAGTGTGTGTGTGTGTGTATATATATATATATATATGCAGTATATATATTTAAACTGAATGGGTTGTTTTACAAGGTAAGTGTTCACATACACATTAATATTTCATATTTACAATTCCAGCCAGCAGATGGAGTCCTATATCCCATGGTATGGAACAATGTAGCCACCCTTGGATATTAACCACTTCAATACCGGGCACTTTCACCCCCATTCCTTTCCAGGCCATTTTTCAGCTTTTATTGCTGTCGCACTTTGACAATAATGCGTTCATACAACACTGTACCCATATGAAAATTTTACCATTATTTTAAGCTTTCTTTTGGTGGTATTTAATCACCACTGGGTTTTTTATTTTTTGCTAAACAAACGGAAAAAAAAAAAAAAAAAAAATCTTCGTTCTTTTTTTAATACTTTTTGCAAATAAGTCATTTTTGTTCTTCACTGATGTGCACAGATGAGGCAGCACTGATGGGAATTGATGAGGTGGTACTGAGGGGAACTGATGAGAAGGCACTGATGAGGCGGCACTGATGGGCGGCACAGATAGGCATTAAAAGGCACTGATAAGTTGCATTGATGGGCACTGATAAGCTGCATTGATAGGCGCTGATATGCTTCAATGATGGGCACTGATAAGTTGCATTGATGGGCGCTGATATTCTTTAATGATGGGCACTGATAAGTTGCATTGATGGGCACTGAAAAGCTTCACTGATGGCCACTGATAAGTTGCATTGATGGGCGCTGATATGCTTCAATGATGGGCACTGATAAGTTGCATTGATGGGCGCTGATAAGTTGCATTGATGGGCGCTGATATGCTTCAATGATGGGCACTGATAAGTTGCATTGATGGGCGCTGATAAGTTGCATTAATGGGCACTGATATGCTTCAATGATGGGCACTGATAGGCTTCAATGATGGGCACTAATAAGTTGCATTGATGGGCACTGATAAGCTTCAATGATGGGCGCTGATATGCTTCAATGATGGGCACTGATAAGTTGCATTGATGGGCGCTGATATTCTTTAATGATGGGCACTGATAAGTTGCATTGATGGGCACTGATAAGCTTCACTGATGGCCACTGATAAGTTGCATTGATGGGCGCTGATATGCTTCAATGATGGGCACTGATAAGTTGCATTGATGGGCGCTGATATGCTTCAATGATGGGCACTGATAAGTTGCATTGATGGGCGCTGATAAGTTGCATTAATGGGTGCTGATATGCTTCAATGATGGGCACTGATAAGTTGCATTGATGGGCGCTGATATGCTTCAATGATGGGCACTGATATGCTTCAGTGATGGGCACTGATAAGTTGCATTGATGGGCGCTGATAAGCTTCAATGATGGGCACTGATAAGCTGCATTGATGGGCGCTGATAAGCTTCACTGATGGGCACTGATAAGCTGCATTGATGGCTGCTGATAAGCTTCAATGATGGGCACTGATAACCTGCATTGATGGACGCTGATAAGCTTCACTGATGGGCACTGATAAGTTGCATTGATGGGCACTGATAAGTTGCATTGATGGGCGCTGATAAGCTTCACTGATGGGCACTGATAAGCTGCATTAATGGGCGCTGATAAGCTTCACTGATGGGCACTGATAAGCTGCATTGATGGGCACTGATAAGTTGCATTGATGGGCGCTGATAATCTTCAATGATGGGCACTTATAAGTTGCATTGATGGGCGCTGATAAGCTTCTCATGCTAGGCATAAGAGCACATCCTTCCCAGTGTGGTCAGTTTTCTTGCTGTGCTGGGAGCACAACCTGTCTGTCCCACCCCTGCAAAGCTCCTCACAGGGGGGGGGGGGAGGATCAGTGTACTGATGTTTTTCTGTGTCCTGCTGACATGCCACACTGCAGTCTCCACCCCCACCTCTCCGAGCCTCTTATGCAGCTGAGAATAGAAGTCATACGATCACTTCATAAAAGAAAAGCTAGTCATATACAGTATATTTAGTGTGTGTGTGTGTGTGTATATATATATATATATATGCAGTATATATATTTAAACTGAATGGGTTGTTTTACAAGGTAAGTGTTCACATACACATTAATATTTCATATTTACAATTCCAGCCAGCAGATGGAGTCCTATATCCCATGGTATGGAACAATGTAGCCACCCTTGGATATTAACCACTTCAATACCGGGCACTTTCACCCCCATTCCTTTCCAGGCCATTTTTCAGCTTTTATTGCTGTCGCACTTTGACAATAATGCGTTCATACAACACTGTACCCATATGAAAATTTTACCATTATTTTAAGCTTTCTTTTGGTGGTATTTAATCACCACTGGGTTTTTTATTTTTTGCTAAACAAACGGAAAAATAAAAAAATGTTTTTCTTCGTTCTTTTTTTAATACTTTTTGCAAATAAGTCATTTTTGTTCTTCACTGATGTGCACAGATGAGGCAGCACTGATGGGAATTGATGAGGTGGTACTGAGGGGAACTGATGAGAAGGCACTAATGAGGCGGCACTGATGGGCGGCACAGATAGGCATTAAAAGGCACTGATAAGCTGCATTGGTGGGCGCTGATAAGTTGCATTGATGGGCACTGATAAGCTGCATTGATAGGCGCTGATATGCTTCAATGATGGGCACTGATAAGTTGCATTGATGGGCGCTGATATTCTTTAATGATGGGCACTGATAAGTTGCATTGATGGGCACTGAAAAGCTTCACTGATGGCCACTGATAAGTTGCATTGATGGGCGCTGATATGCTTCAATGATGGGCACTGATAAGTTGCATTGATGGGCGCTGATAAGTTGCATTGATGGGCGCTGATATGCTTCAATGATGGGCACTGATAAGTTGCATTGATGGGCGCTGATAAGTTGCATTAATGGGCACTGATATGCTTCAATGATGGGCACTGATAGGCTTCAATGATGGGCACTAATAAGTTGCATTGATGGGCACTGATAAGCTTCAATGATGGGCGCTGATATGCTTCAATGATGGGCACTGATAAGTTGCATTGATGGGCGCTGATATTCTTTAATGATGGGCACTGATAAGTTGCATTGATGGGCACTGATAAGCTTCACTGATGGCCACTGATAAGTTGCATTGATGGGCGCTGATATGCTTCAATGATGGGCACTGATAAGTTGCATTGATGGGCGCTGATATGCTTCAATGATGGGCACTGATAAGTTGCATTGATGGGCGCTGATAAGTTGCATTAATGGGCGCTGATATGCTTCAATGATGGGCACTGATAAGTTGCATTGATGGGCGCTGATAAGTTGCATTGATGGGCGCTGATAAGCTTCAATGATGGGCACTGATATGCTTCAGTGATGGGCACTGATAAGTTGCATTGATGGGCGCTGATAAGCTTCAATGATGGGCACTGATAAGCTGCATTGATGGGCGCTGATAAGCTTCACTGATGGGCACTGATAAGCTGCATTGATGGCTGCTGATAAGCTTCAATGATGGGCACTGATAACCTGCATTGATGGACGCTGATAAGCTTCACTGATGGGCACTGATAAGTTGCATTGATGGGCACTGATAAGTTGCATTGATGGGCGCTGATAAGCTTAACTGATGGGCACTGATAAGCTGCATTAATGGGCGCTGATAAGCTTCACTGATGGGCACTGATAAGCTGCATTGATGGGCACTGATAAGTTGCATTGATGGGCGCTGATAATCTTCAATGATGGGCACTTATAAGTTGCATTGATGGGCGCTGATAAGCTTCTCATGCTAGGCATAAGAGCACATCCTTCCCAGTGTGGTCAGTTTTCTTGCTGTGCTGGGAGCACAACCTGTCTGTCCCACCCCTGCAAAGCTCCTCACAGGGGGGGGGGGGGATCAGTGTACTGATGTTTCTCTGTGTCCTGCTGACATGCCACACTGCAGTCTCCACCCCCACCTCTCCGAGCCTCTTATGCAGCTGAGAATAGAAGTCATACGATCACTTCATAAAAGAAAAGCTAGTCATATACAGTATATTTAGTGTGTGTGTGTGTGTATATATATATATATATATGCAGTATATATATTTAAACTGAATAGGTTGTTTTACAAGGTAAGTGTTCACATACACATTAATATTTCATATTTACAATTCCAGCCAGCAGATGGAGTCCTATATCCCATGGTATGGAACAATGTAGCCACCCTTGGATATTAACCACTTCAATACCGGGCACTTTCACCCCCATTCCTTTCCAGGCCATTTTTCAGCTTTTATTGCTGTCGCACTTTGACAATAATGCGTTCATACAACACTGTACCCATATGAAAATTTTACCATTATTTTAAGCTTTCTTTTGGTGGTATTTAATCACCACTGGGTTTTTTATTTTTTGCTAAACAAACGGAAAAATAAAAAAATGTTTTTCTTCGTTCTTTTTTTAATACTTTTTGCAAATAAGTCATTTTTGTTCTTCACTGATGTGCACAGATGAGGCAGCACTGATGGGAATTGATGAGGTGGTACTGAGGGGAACTGATGAGAAGGCACTGATGAGGCGGCACTGATGGGCGGCACAGATAGGCATTAAAAGGCACTGATAAGCTGCATTGGTGGGCGCTGATAAGTTGCATTGATGGGCACTGATAAGCTGCATTGATAGGCGCTGATATGCTTCAATGATGGGCACTGAAAATGTTGCATTGATGGGCGCTGATATTCTTTAATGATGGGCACTGATAAGTTGCATTGATGGGCACTGAAAAGCTTCACTGATGGCCACTGATAAGTTGCATTGATGGGCGCTGATATGCTTCAATGATGGGCACTGATAAGTTGCATTGATGAGCGCTGATAAGTTGCATTAATGGGCACTGATATGCTTCAATGATGGGCACTGATAGGCTTCAATGATGGGCACTAATAAGTTGCATTGATGGGCACTGATAAGCTTCAATGATGGGCGCTGATATGCTTCAATGATGGGCACTGATAAGTTGCATTGATGGGCGCTGATATTCTTTAATGATGGGCACTGATAAGTTGCATTGATGGGCACTGATAAGCTTCACTGATGGCCACTGATAAGTTGCATTGATGGGCGCTGATATGCTTCAATGATGGGCACTGATAAGTTGCATTGATGGGCGCTGATATGCTTCAATGATGGGCACTGATAAGTTGCATTGATGGGCGCTGATAAGTTGCATTAATGGGCGCTGATATGCTTCAATGATGGGCACTGATAAGTTGCATTGATGGGCGCTGATATTCTTTAATGATGGGCACTGATAAGTTGCATTGATGGGCACTGAAAAGCTTCACTGATGGCCACTGATAAGTTGCATTGATGGGCGCTGATATGCTTCAATGATGGGCACTGATAAGTTGCATTGATGGGCGCTGATAAGTTGCATTGATGGGCGCTGATATGCTTCAATGATGGGCACTGATAAGTTGCATTGATGAGAGCTGATAAGTTGCATTAATGGGCACTGATATGCTTCAATGATGGGCACTGATAGGCTTCAATGATGGGCACTAATAAGTTGCATTGATGGGCACTGATAAGCTTCAATGATGGGCGCTGATATGCTTCAATGATGGGCACTGATAAGTTGCATTGATGGGCGCTGATATTCTTTAATGATGGGCACTGATAAGTTGCATTGATGGGCACTGATAAGCTTCACTGATGGCCACTGATAAGTTGCATTGATGGGCGCTGATATGCTTCAATGATGGGCACTGATAAGTTGCATTGATGGGCGCTGATATGCTTCAATGATGGGCACTGATAAGTTGCATTGATGGGCGCTGATAAGTTGCATTAATGAGCGCTGATATGCTTCAATGATGGGCACTGATAAGTTGCATTGATGGGCGCTGATATGCTTCAATGATGGGCACTGATATGCTTCAGTGATGGGCACTGATAAGTTGCATTGATGGGCGCTGATAAGCTTCAATGATGGGCACTGATAAGCTGCATTGATGGGCGCTGATAAGCTTCAATGATGGGCACTGATAAGCTGCATTGATGGGCGCTGATAAGCTTCAATGATGGGCACTGATAAGCTGCATTGATGGGCGCTGATAAGCTTCACTGATGGGCACTGATAAGCTGCATTGATGGCTGCTGATAAGCTTCAATGATGGGCACTGATAACCTGCATTGATGGACGCTGATAAGCTTCACTGATGGGCACTGATAAGTTGCATTGATGGGCACTGATAAGTTGCATTGATGGGCGCTGATAAGCTTCACTGATGGGCACTGATAAGCTGCATTAATGGGCGCTGATAAGCTTCACTGATGGGCACTGATAAGCTGCATTGATGGGCACTGATAAGTTGCATTGATGGGCGCTGATAAGCTTCAATGATGGGCACTTATAAGTTGCATTGATGGGCGCTGATAAGCTTCACTGATGGGCACTGATAAGCTGCATTGATGGCCGCTGATAAGCTTCACTAATGGGCACTTATAAGTTGCATTGATGGGCGCTGATAAGCTTCACTGATGGGGCTGCACTGATAATCAAGGCACTGCTGATCAGTTCCCTAATTATAAGTGTAAATGAGCCCTGTCAGCCTTGCCGGCTCTCCTTTCCTCACACAGTGACAGCGCGTGAGGAAAGGAATGCTGATAACTGGCAAGTTTGTTTAGAAGTTATCAGCTGTGATTGACCCTTTACCTGAATCCGTGATCATCTATGTCCAAAGGACACAGCGGTCACAGAGTGTGCCCAATGTGTGCCCCAGGGGGTGCACAGGAGGCGTGTTCTGGGAGGACGTCCATGGACGCTCTCCCAGATCTACAGAGGCGCACTGTATCTGTCATGGATCTATGGCGCAGCATTGAAGTGGCTAAGGAGGAATTAAATCCAAAAGCAAACGTTTATTCTATAGCAGTTTACCAGTTCTTAGATGTGATAAAAAAAAATGTAAGTGTATGAAGGAAATGGTGTTGATTTACTAAAACTGGAGTGTGCAAAATCTGGAGTAGCTGTGCATGGTAACCAATCAGCTTCTAACTTCAGCTTGTTCAATAAAGCTTTGACCAAACAACGTGGAATCTGATAAGTTGCATTGATGGGCGCTGATATGCTTCAATGATGGGCACTGATAAGTTGCATTGATGAGCGCTGATAAGTTGCATTAATGGGCACTGATATGCTTCAATGATGGGCACTGATAGGCTTCAATGATGGGCACTAATAAGTTGCATTGATGGGCACTGATAAGCTTCAATGATGGGCGCTGATATGCTTCAATGATGGGCACTGATAAGTTGCATTGATGGGCGCTGATATTCTTTAATGATGGGCACTGATAAGTTGCATTGATGGGCACTGATAAGCTTCACTGATGGCCACTGATAAGTTGCATTGATGGGCGCTGATATGCTTCAATGATGGGCACTGATAAGTTGCATTGATGGGCGCTGATATGCTTCAATGATGGGCACTGATAAGTTGCATTGATGGGCGCTGATAAGTTGCATTAATGGGCGCTGATATGCTTCAATGATGGGCACTGATAAGTTGCATTGATGGGCGCTGATATGCTTCAATGATGGGCACTGATATGCTTCAGTGATGGGCACTGATAAGTTGCATTGATGGGCGCTGATAAGCTTCAATGATGGGCACTGATAAGCTGCATTGATGGGCGCTGATAAGCTTCACTGATGGGCACTGATAAGCTGCATTGATGGCTGCTGATAAGCTTCAATGATGGGCACTGATAACCTGCATTGATGGACGCTGATAAGCTTCACTGATGGGCACTGATAAGTTGCATTGATGGGCACTGATAAGTTGCATTGATGGGCGCTGATAAGCTTCACTGATGGGCACTGATAAGCTGCATTAATGGGCGCTGATAAGCTTCACTGATGGGCACTGATAAGCTGCATTGATGGGCACTGATAAGTTGCATTGATGGGCGCTGATAATCTTCAATGATGGGCACTTATAAGTTGCATTGATGGGCGCTGATAAGCTTCTCATGCTAGGCATAAGAGCACATCCTTCCCAGTGTGGTCAGTTTTCTTGCTGTGCTGGGAGCACAACCTGTCTGTCCCACCCCTGCAAAGCTCCTCACAGGGGGAAGGGGGGGGGGGGGATCAGTGTACTGATGTTTCTCTGTGTCCTGCTGACATGCCACACTGCAGTCTCCACCCCCACCTCTCCGAGCCTCTTATGCAGCTGAGAATAGAAGTCATACGATCACTTCATAAAAGAAAAGCTAGTCATATACAGTATATTTAGTGTGTGTGTGTGTGTGTATATATATATATATATATGCAGTATATATATTTAAACTGAATAGGTTGTTTTACAAGGTAAGTGTTCACATACACATTAATATTTCATATTTACAATTCCAGCCAGCAGATGGAGTCCTATATCCCATGGTATGGAACAATGTAGCCACCCTTGGATATTAACCACTTCAATACCGGGCACTTTCACCCCCATTCCTTTCCAGGCCATTTTTCAGCTTTTATTGCTGTCGCACTTTGACAATAATGCGTTCATACAACACTGTACCCATATGAAAATTTTACCATTATTTTAAGCTTTCTTTTGGTGGTATTTAATCACCACTGGGTTTTTTATTTTTTGCTAAACAAACGGAAAAATAAAAAAATGTTTTTCTTCGTTCTTTTTTTAATACTTTTTGCAAATAAGTCATTTTTGTTCTTCACTGATGTGCACAGATGAGGCAGCACTGATGGGAATTGATGAGGTGGTACTGAGGGGAACTGATGAGAAGGCACTGATGAGGCGGCACTGATGGGCGGCACAGATAGGCATTAAAAGGCACTGATAAGCTGCATTGGTGGGCGCTGATAAGTTGCATTGATGGGCACTGATAAGCTGCATTGATAGGCGCTGATATGCTTCAATGATGGGCACTGAAAATGTTGCATTGATGGGCGCTGATATTCTTTAATGATGGGCACTGATAAGTTGCATTGATGGGCACTGAAAAGCTTCACTGATGGCCACTGATAAGTTGCATTGATGGGCGCTGATATGCTTCAATGATGGGCACTGATAAGTTGCATTGATGAGCGCTGATAAGTTGCATTAATGGGCACTGATATGCTTCAATGATGGGCACTGATAGGCTTCAATGATGGGCACTAATAAGTTGCATTGATGGGCACTGATAAGCTTCAATGATGGGCGCTGATATGCTTCAATGATGGGCACTGATAAGTTGCATTGATGGGCGCTGATATTCTTTAATGATGGGCACTGATAAGTTGCATTGATGGGCACTGATAAGCTTCACTGATGGCCACTGATAAGTTGCATTGATGGGCGCTGATATGCTTCAATGATGGGCACTGATAAGTTGCATTGATGGGCGCTGATATGCTTCAATGATGGGCACTGATAAGTTGCATTGATGGGCGCTGATAAGTTGCATTAATGGGCGCTGATATGCTTCAATGATGGGCACTGATAAGTTGCATTGATGGGCGCTGATATTCTTTAATGATGGGCACTGATAAGTTGCATTGATGGGCACTGAAAAGCTTCACTGATGGCCACTGATAAGTTGCATTGATGGGCGCTGATATGCTTCAATGATGGGCACTGATAAGTTGCATTGATGGGCGCTGATAAGTTGCATTGATGGGCGCTGATATGCTTCAATGATGGGCACTGATAAGTTGCATTGATGAGCGCTGATAAGTTGCATTAATGGGCACTGATATGCTTCAATGATGGGCACTGATAGGCTTCAATGATGGGCACTAATAAGTTGCATTGATGGGCACTGATAAGCTTCAATGATGGGCGCTGATATGCTTCAATGATGGGCACTGATAAGTTGCATTGATGGGCGCTGATATTCTTTAATGATGGGCACTGATAAGTTGCATTGATGGGCACTGATAAGCTTCACTGATGGCCACTTATAAGTTGCATTGATGGGCGCTGATATGCTTCAATGATGGGCACTGATAAGTTGCATTGATGGGCGCTGATATGCTTCAATGATGGGCACTGATAAGTTGCATTGATGGGCGCTGATAAGTTGCATTAATGAGCGCTGATATGCTTCAATGATGGGCACTGATAAGTTGCATTGATGGGCGCTGATATGCTTCAATGATGGGCACTGATATGCTTCAGTGATGGGCACTGATAAGTTGCATTGATGGGCGCTGATAAGCTTCAATGATGGGCACTGATAAGCTGCATTGATGGGCGCTGATAAGCTTCAATGATGGGCACTGATAAGCTGCATTGATGGGCGCTGATAAGCTTCAATGATGGGCACTGATAAGCTGCATTGATGGGCGCTGATAAGCTTCACTGATGGGCACTGATAAGCTGCATTGATGGCTGCTGATAAGCTTCAATGATGGGCACTGATAACCTGCATTGATGGACGCTGATAAGCTTCACTGATGGGCACTGATAAGTTGCATTGATGGGCACTGATAAGTTGCATTGATGGGCGCTGATAAGCTTCACTGATGGGCACTGATAAGCTGCATTAATGGGCGCTGATAAGCTTCACTGATGGGCACTGATAAGCTGCATTGATGGGCACTGATAAGTTGCATTGATGGGCGCTGATAAGCTTCAATGATGGGCACTTATAAGTTGCATTGATGGGCGCTGATAAGCTTCACTGATGGGCACTGATAAGCTGCATTGATGGCCGCTGATAAGCTTCACTAATGGGCACTTATAAGTTGCATTGATGGGCGCTGATAAGCTTCACTGATGGGGCTGCACTGATAATCAAGGCACTGCTGATCAGTTCCCTAATTATAAGTGTAAATGAGCCCTGTCAGCCTTGCCGGCTCTCCTTTCCTCACACAGTGACAGCGCGTGAGGAAAGGAATGCTGATAACTGGCAAGTTTGTTTAGAAGTTATCAGCTGTGATTGACCCTTTACCTGAATCCGTGATCATCTATGTCCAAAGGACACAGCGGTCACAGAGTGTGCCCAATGTGTGCCCCAGGGGGTGCACAGGAGGCGTGTTCTGGGAGGACGTCCATGGACGCTCTCCCAGATCTACAGAGGCGCACTGTATCTGTCATGGATCTATGGCGCAGCATTGAAGTGGCTAAGGAGGAATTAAATCCAAAAGCAAACGTTTATTCTATAGCAGTTTACCAGTTCTTAGATGTGATAAAAAAAAATGTAAGTGTATGAAGGAAATGGTGTTGATTTACTAAAACTGGAGTGTGCAAAATCTGGAGTAGCTGTGCATGGTAACCAATCAGCTTCTAACTTCAGCTTGTTCAATAAAGCTTTGACCAAACAACGTGGAATCTGATAAGTTGCATTGATGGGCGCTGATATGCTTCAATGATGGGCACTGATAAGTTGCATTGATGAGCGCTGATAAGTTGCATTAATGGGCACTGATATGCTTCAATGATGGGCACTGATAGGCTTCAATGATGGGCACTAATAAGTTGCATTGATGGGCACTGATAAGCTTCAATGATGGGCGCTGATATGCTTCAATGATGGGCACTGATAAGTTGCATTGATGGGCGCTGATATTCTTTAATGATGGGCACTGATAAGTTGCATTGATGGGCACTGATAAGCTTCACTGATGGCCACTGATAAGTTGCATTGATGGGCGCTGATTTGCTTCAATGATGGGCACTGATAAGTTGCATTGATGGGTGCTGATATGCTTCAATGATGGGCACTGATAAGTTGCATTGATGGGCGCTGATAAGTTGCATTAATGGGCGCTGATATGCTTCAATGATGGGCACTGATAAGTTGCATTGATGGGCGCTGATATGCTTCAATGATGGGCACTGATATGCTTCAGTGATGGGCACTGATAAGTTGCATTGATGGGCGCTGATAAGCTTCAATGATGGGCACTGATAAGCTGCATTGATGGGCGCTGATAAGCTTCACTGATGGGCACTGATAAGCTGCATTGATGGCTGCTGATAAGCTTCAATGATGGGCACTGATAACCTGCATTGATGGACGCTGATAAGCTTCACTGATGGGCACTGATAAGTTGCATTGATGGGCACTGATAAGTTGCATTGATGGGCGCTGATAAGCTTCACTGATGGGCACTGATAAGCTGCATTAATGGGCGCTGATAAGCTTCACTGATGGGCACTGATAAGCTGCATTGATGGGCACTGATAAGTTGCATTGATGGGCGCTGATAATCTTCAATGATGGGCACTTATAAGTTGCATTGCTGGGCGCTGATAAGCTTCTCATGCTAGGCATAAGAGCACATCCTTCCCAGTGTGGTCAGTTTTCTTGCTGTGCTGGGAGCACAACCTGTCTGTCCCACCCCTGCAAAGCTCCTCACAGGGGGAAGGGGGGGGGGGGGGATCAGTGTACTGATGTTTCTCTGTGTCCTGCTGACATGCCACACTGCAGTCTCCACCCCCACCTCTCCGAGCCTCTTATGCAGCTGAGAATAGAAGTCATACGATCACTTCATAAAAGAAAAGCTAGTCATATACAGTATATTTAGTGTGTGTGTGTGTGTATATATATATATATATATGCAGTATATATATTTAAACTGAATAGGTTGTTTTACAAGGTAAGTGTTCACATACACATTAATATTTCATATTTACAATTCCAGCCAGCAGATGGAGTCCTATATCCCATGGTATGGAACAATGTAGCCACCCTTGGATATTAACCACTTCAATACCGGGCACTTTCACCCCCATTCCTTTCCAGGCCATTTTTCAGCTTTTATTGCTGTCGCACTTTGACAATAATGCGTTCATACAACACTGTACCCATATGAAAATTTTACCATTATTTTAAGCTTTCTTTTGGTGGTATTTAATCACCACTGGGTTTTTTATTTTTTGCTAAACAAACGGAAAAATAAAAAAATGTTTTTCTTCTTTCTTTTTTTAATACTTTTTGCAAATAAGTCATTTTTGTTCTTCACTGATGTGCACAGATGAGGCAGCACTGATGGGAATTGATGAGGTGGTACTGAGGGGAACTGATGAGAAGGCACTGATGAGGCGGCACTGATGGGCGGCACAGATAGGCATTAAAAGGCACTGATAAGCTGCATTGGTGGGCGCTGATAAGTTGCATTGATGGGCACTGATAAGCTGCATTGATAGGCGCTGATATGCTTCAATGATGGGCACTGATAAGTTGCATTGATGGGCGCTGATATTCTTTAATGATGGGCACTGATAAGTTGCATTGATGGGCACTGAAAAGCTTCACTGATGGCCACTGATAAGTTGCATTGATGGGCGCTGATATGCTTCAATGATGGGCACTGATAAGTTGCATTGATGAGCGCTGATAAGTTGCATTAATGGGCACTGATATGCTTCAATGATGGGCACTGATAGGCTTCAATGATGGGCACTAATAAGTTGCATTGATGGGCACTGATAAGCTTCAATGATGGGCGCTGATATGCTTCAATGATGGGCACTGATAAGTTGCATTGATGGGCGCTGATATTCTTTAATGATGGGCACTGATAAGTTGCATTGATGGGCACTGATAAGCTTCACTGATGGCCACTGATAAGTTGCATTGATGGGCGCTGATATGCTTCAATGATGGGCACTGATAAGTTGCATTGATGGGCGCTGATATGCTTCAATGATGGGCACAGATAAGTTGCATTGATGGGCGCTGATAAGTTGCATTAATGGGCGCTGATATGCTTCAATGATGGGCACTGATAAGTTGCATTGATGGGCGCTGATATTCTTTAATGATGGGCACTGATAAGTTGCATTGATGGGCACTGAAAAGCTTCACTGATGGCCACTGATAAGTTGCATTGATGGGCGCTGATATGCTTCAATGATGGGCACTGATAAGTTGCATTGATGGGCGCTGATAAGTTGCATTAATGGGCACTGATATGCTTCAATGATGGGCACTGATAGGCTTCAATGATGGGCACTAATAAGTTGCATTGATGGGCACTGATAAGCTTCAATGATGGGCGCTGATATGCTTCAATGATGGGCACTGATAAGTTGCATTGATGGGCGCTGATATTCTTTAATGATGGGCACTGATAAGTTGCATTGATGGGCACTGATAAGCTTCACTGATGGCCACTGATAAGTTGCATTGATGGGCGCTGATATGCTTCAATGATGGGCACTGATAAGTTGCATTGATGGGCGCTGATATGCTTCAATGATGGGCACTGATAAGTTGCATTGATGGGCGCTGATAAGTTGCATTAATGAGCGCTGATATGCTTCAATGATGGGCACTGATAAGTTGCATTGATGGGCGCTGATATGCTTCAATGATGGGCACTGATATGCTTCAGTGATGGGCACTGATAAGTTGCATTGATGGGCACTGATAAGTTGCATTGATGGGCACTGATAAGTTGCATTGATGGGCGCTGATAAGCTTCACTGATGGGCACTGATAAGCTGCATTAATGGGCGCTGATAAGCTTCACTGATGGGCACTGATAAGCTGCATTGATGGGCACTGATAAGTTGCATTGATGGGCGCTGATAATCTTCAATGATGGGCACTTATAAGTTGCATTGATGGGCGCTGATAACCTTCACTGATGGGCACTGATAAGCTGCATTGATGGCCGCTGATAAGCTTCACTAATGGGCACTTATAAGTTGCATTGATGGGCGCTGATAAGCTTCACTGATGGGGCTGCACTGATAATCAAGGCACTGCTGATCAGTGCCCTAATTATAAGTGTAAATGAGCCCTGTCAGCCTTGCCGGCTCTCCTTTCCTCACACAGTGACAGCGCGTGAGGAAAGGAATGCTGATAACTGGCAAGTTTGTTTAGAAGTTATCAGCTGTGATTGACCCTTTACCTGAATCCGTGATCATCTATGTCCAAAGGACACAGCGGTCACAGAGTGTGCCCAATGTGTGCCCCAGGGGGTGCACAGGAGGCGTGTTCTGGGAGGACGTCCATGGACGCTCTCCCAGATCTACAGAGGCGCACTGTATCTGTCATGGATCTATGGCGCAGCATTGAAGTGGCTAAGGAGGAATTAAATCCAAAAGCAAACGTTTATTCTATAGCAGTTTACCAGTTCTTAGATGTGATAAAAAAAAATGTAAGTGTATGAAGGAAATGGTGTTGATTTACTAAAACTGGAGTGTGCAAAATCTGGAGTAGCTGTGCATGGTAACCAATCAGCTTCTAACTTCAGCTTGTTCAATAAAGCTTTGACCAAACAACGTGGAATCTGATTGGTTTCTATGCCCAGCTCCACCAGATTTTGCACTCTCCGGTTTTGGTGAATTGGTCCCAGGGACAGTGCATTGATTTCAATAGGCTTAAAATGACTTTTGGAATATCATTAACCTCTTAAAGCTTCTATGAGATTTTAGTGATTGACATCGACTTTAAAGGCTTCTCGGCAGAACCAGCGAAATCTATTCCAGTTCCAGTATGTGTATGGAATGTGACATGTGACATACAGTATGTACACTGCGCTTATTTTTGTCCTTTTCCTGGTTTTCCAATCTGTTCCCTTTTTGCCTGCAAACAATATCCTCATTATCTATTGTGCATCCGTCTTGATGTTTTTCCTCTAATAAGCTGCGCTCAGGTTTTCCAGCAGAGGCTTTTATTTGTGGTCTGTAAATCATCAGACGACATGTCCCCTCTCCGTCTCATTGTCATGTACTAACATGTCTCCTAAAACATCCACCATCTTCCAACTTTCACTGAACTGGAAATTAAGGGGAATTCCAATAGGGACTATTTTTTCTGTAAAAGTCGTTTCTGAGCCCATTCACACTTGAGTGTTCTGGCAACGTGCACATTAACATACGTGGCCAAAACGCATGGCAATGAGCCTGCGTGGTACGTTATGGTGCAGTGTGGCCGGGTGCAGTCCTTTGCTTTCCTTCATCCGACCCTAGGGACATTATTCCTTCAACTGACACCATCAATGGTTCACTATTCCTCCCACTGAAACTAACAATAGGGCACTATTCCTCCCTCTGATACCAACGATGGGACACTATTCCTCCTTCTGACCCCAACAATAGGGCACTATTCCTCCCACTAATATCAGTGATGGGACACTATTCCTCCCACTGTCACCCAGTATAGGGCACTATTCCTCCCACTAATATCAGTGATGGGACACTATTCCTATCGGACATTTGGTGAAACTTTCCCTTTTTGCAAACTGGTAAGGATTGGTATGGATTTAGTGAGCCCACGCTGTTTTAAAAAAAACTGTGTACATTCTGCTGTCAGCGGGCAATACCCTGACAGCAGATGAGTCATGGTTGTTAAAGGAGAAGTACTTCTCCTGTGATTCACAGAAGTGCAGTTCGCTCTGCACTCCTGTGACCCGTTTTCATCAGACAGTGGGCTGAATTCCGCTGTCAGCTGACATCATAGGGACAATGAAGTCAGGATCCACCCACATGCCTGGACCGGCACCCGGCTCAGCCCCTCAGTGAGCCTCTGAGAGCCTGAGCTGGCCGCTCCCCGCCCCCTCCACAGCCCAGAGCTCCAATGAGCAAGGAGGAGGGGGGGGGCAGAGCAGAAAGCAGTGACTAATAGTCAGCAGCTCTCTGCTTATGGAGCACTGAGAACCAAGCGATCGGAGGTGTTTGATCGTTCAGATCTCAGTGTTAGGGCCGGCGGGGGACAGATGCAGCATCAGACCGATGCTGCATCCACCTAGGTAAGCATGATTCTGCAAAAAAAATACATAAACTTCTCTTTTAAGGACGTGGCAGCCTCCTGCTCCTTAACAACCAGCTATTCACAATGAATTTGGATCATTATCGTACAAATTCGAAAATGTGATGTCATCCGAATGAAACAAATTAAATAATGCATTCAGTATTTGTCATTATAACTTTTTTTTTTTTTTCAGATTCGTTGCCATTCATTTCTATGTCCATCGGAACTTCGGACAAATCTGAACCTCCAAAAAGGACATTTTTGTCCGAAAAATAAATCTGAATGAACCGAATCACACAGGCCTAGTTGGCTCTCACCTATCTCATATTGTCCAAGTAGGCCATCTCTTTATTTATGTATATTTCCTTCTCCGGCTGGAGAGCTGACACTTCACCACTTTTTGTGCTCCTGGCTCAGTATTATTTGACATTTGTGTGGCTGATCACTCATCTACAAGAACGTCTATCTAGCTTATAGCATTTGCAAAAGCCAAATGTAAATTGGACTCCCACGAGGACTTTGCACCAGGTAGACCTGAGATTTATTATTTCTTCAGGAGAATCCTTTTTTTAGATTTTTTTATTCTTTTTACTGAAAAATCAAGCCAAGGTACAGAAAAAGAACAACAGATGGTGCAGCACCCTGACAGGGGCGGATACCGTAAAGTATAAAAATAGAGGCCTCCGTACCTTGCAAAAGGGCAAGTGTGACAGACCATGAAAAACAAAAGTAAAGCAACATACCAAGAAAAGAAAAGAAACACAATTCTATTAGGCCGGCTTCACACTGGGGCGGTGCGGGGCGGCGACGGTAAAGCAGCGCTATATTTAGCGCTGCTTTACCATCGTTTTACCCGCGGTATGCGGCCGCTAGCGGGGTGGTTTTAACCCCCGCTATCGGCCGAAAAAGGGTTAAAAACCTCCGCAAAGCGCCGCTGCAGCGGCGCTTTGCCGGCGGTATCCCCGCGGTCTCCCATTGATTTCAATGGGTAGCAGCGGTATAGGAGCGGTGAACACACCGCTCCTTCACCGCTCCAAAGATGCAGCTAGCAGGACTTTTTTTACCGTCCTGCTAGCGCACCGCTCCAGTGTGAAAGCCCTCGGGGCTTTCACACTGGAGACACAGCAACAGCTGTTTCGGGTCGGTTTGCAGGCGCTTTTTTTAGCGCAATAGCGCCTGCAAACCACCCCAGTGTGAAAGCAGCCTTAAGCCCCATACACACGGTCGGACTTTTTCATGGATTCTGTCCGATCGGACAATGTTGTTGAAAAATCAGACCGTGTGTATGCACCATCGGACAGTGTACGTCGGATTGTCCGACGGACAACGTCTTATCTCCTGCTGGAAAGATTTGCCGACAACACGGTCCGATCACACCAAATCCGATCGTGTGTACGGTTGTCCGACCGGACAAAGTGCTACGCATGCTCAGATCACATTACAAGACCAAAGCTATTGGCTACTAGCCTCTACGTAGTCCCGTCGTAGGCAACAAACGTCACCACGTTCAGAATAATCGGATTTTCCGACAACTTTGTCCGACCATGTGTACGCAAAACCAACATCAGACAAAGTATGACGGATAGGATCCGACCGACCTGGTCCGCAGATTGTCCGACCGTGTGTATGGGGCTTTAGTGTGTTGTTCAGGCTACAACCAAGATGAGACTATAGAGGAGTACAGTGCTGAGCCGGGTCAGATACCCCAATGAGTCTAAACCTCCGCAAGCACACCCCAGAAGAGGCAAGGCGCAAAATAAATTATTCCTAGACATAGAAGTGTGCAGAGGCAGTGTTGCCAACCTACCAGATTGAAATTTACTGACATGACACCCAAAATTTACTGGCACTGTCATGTTTTTACTGACATATCTAAAAAGTTACAAAATTACAGTTTTAATTGCAAATTTCAGTATTTAGGCTACAAACAAGTACAATATGCAAATAGCAAATGGATCTAAGGTAGATATTAAAGGCAAAAACATATTTCTTATTTTATCTCAGGGACAGGAATCGAGAGGGCAAGAAATTAGAATGGGCGGCACACATGAAATTGACTCTCACAGTGACACTGACAGCAGTGTGCAGCAACATATATGATGATGGCACCTCACCAACATGACACATCCCCTCCTGGCATGGAGGGTCACAGTGACCCTCTCTCTTCATGCCAGGTGGTCCCTTCAGTCCACTCTCGGCTTGCCTTCCTCCTGTTCTGCAGACCTGCACATGAGGCTCCGGCTGCTCCATCCCCTTGCATCATGACTTCACTGCCACACTGCAGGCACAGTCTGAACACACTGTAGCAAGGACTTGGATGATTTCGGCCAAGTGTCACAGCCATATTTTTTACTGGCAACCTTTTTCTTTTACTGGCAGGAGAAAAGTGCCCATTTTTTACGGGCTGCCAGTAAAAATACTGGCGGTTGGCAACACTGTGCAGAGGGTGTGTATACTGTGTGATTGTATACTGTGTGTATACTATGTGGCCCCATAATCTCTGATTGCCTGGGGGCCCCATAATCTCCTATTGCGCGGGGGCCCCATGAGTTCTCAGTCCACCCCTGGTATCATCGAATGTACACAAGTGTGGGCCTTGGGGAGACCAGCCTGGGCCACGTTTGTGAGTAGCAGACAGACTGAACACCCTTGTCCTCTCTACTCCCTCGCTCTCACCATCCCACACTTGCCTCCTTCTCACCCCCCTCTCTCACCCCCCTCACCCCCTTCCCCCCTCTCTTCTCTCACCCCCCTCACTCTCCTCACTTTCTACCCCCCCCCCCTCACTCTCACCCCCTTTCTCTCTCTCTCTCTCTCACCCCCCCTTCTCTTACCCATCCCTCTCTCTCAACCCCCCTTCTCTTACCCATCCCTCTCTCTCAACCCCCCCTTCTCTTACCCATCCCTCTCTCTCAACCCCCTCTTGCTCACCTTTACCCCCCCCCCCTCTCTCACCCCTCTCTCTCTCACCCTCACCCCTTCTTTTTCGCTCACCCCCTTTCTCTCTCACCCACCCCCCTCTCTTTTGCCCCCTCTCTCTACCTCACTCTCTCTCACTCCCTATTTCTCTCACCCCCAAGTATCTCTCTCATCCCCCTCCCCCACCCCCACTCTCACACTCAACCACCCCCTCCCTCTCATCTCCTTCTCTCTCTCACTCACTCCCCCCCCCCCCTCTGTCTCTCACCTAGTAGTGTATTTAGGTTTTGTGCTACCCTAGGCCTGACTAAACTTGTGCACCCTCTAATTTAAATATGACCCACCCCTTCCTGTCAAGGCCACAGCCCTTGCTGTTTAAGACCCACCCTAAAATTTTTGAGTGGGGGCACTAGTTCTGAAGGTCTGGGGGGGGGGGGGGGGGGGTGGGCTCAGTGAGGAAGGTTTGTGGTCCAGAACAATAGGACAGTCAAAATTAGAAGCAGTGCCCTCCCTCCCCCCACAGTTGCGGAATGCTGGCCGCCCGCATACTGGAAGCAGTGCGGCCGCTAGAATAATTTGGCTCTCTGCCCAGTCCGCCCCTTAAGACTGGCGCTACACTAACAGCGCAAGCTGACAGTGACTCTTTCTGTGCTGCCCCCCTGCAAAGTGCTGCCCTAGGCCTGGGCCTTGTCGGCCTAGGGCAGAATATAGCATTGGTCTCAGCCCCGTGTCTCCCTCTCTCTCACCCTCCCTCCCCTCTATTTTTCTCACCCCCCCCCCCCCATCCAACTCTTACCCCACTCTTTCACTCTCATCCCCTTTTTTTCTCTCTCACCCCCCTCTCTCTCATGCATACATAGATTTTATATATATATATATATATATATACCGGTATATACATATACACACACACACACACACACACACACACACACACACACACACACACACACACATATATATTCTGAGCAAAATGGCAGACAATTGGGAGCTATGCTATGCCAGGGTCCGGAAGACTCCAGCAGTGCTGTGATGACATCATGAAGGGTGGGGATGACATCACCGGTCCCATTTAGGGAATAGGCGACTCAGAGGGTCACATGATGAAAGGCACCGGGGGAGGTGTTAGAGGGTGTTCCTTTTAATTGTGATTGGGTGGGAGCGATTTCCATCCAGAGACCCCGGTCCGCTGTGATGCATTACACCCATTGGTTGGCAGGTTAATGTGTGTTGCATTAGGGCAGCCTTTGTTATGTGAATGCTTGGTGCACCACAACTGACCCTAAATCGCACACACAGTAACTTTGGTGCAACGCACGCTGCATTGCAAGGATACTGAGAAGACGCACTGGGTTTTGCAAGGTGCGTAAATCACCATTGGATCAGTATGAGGCCTCATGCACACTGGACATTTTTACAGCGGTTTTTGGCTTCAGACATTTTTTTCTACAGTCAATAAACTCCCCATCATGTTATCCTATGTCTCCATGCACACATAGGCTGTTATCAGCACTTTTTGGCTGGGGCGTTTATTGGCTTTAAAAAAAAAAAAAAAAACTAGTGGGTTTTGAGAGGAGTTTTTCAGCTGATAAACTTGTAAAAACTCGGATCTTCAGTGTTTTTTAATGTTTTTGATCCATTGAAAAAAAATAATAAATGCTAAAAAGCGTTAAAGCGGAATAACGCAAATAAAACACTAAAAAATGCTTTTGCAAAAATTTTAAAAAACTTTGAAAAACTCACTGCAAAGCTACTGGCGTTTTTATAACGTTATTTTAACGTCCAGAGTGCATGAGGCCTGACAGTCATGCAGTTGCCATTTTCAGAGAAAGCGGTAGTAGGTGCCCGCCTGGGTTCTTCTCTTGACAACAAGAGAAGAACCCAGATGGCCACCTACTACCTCTTCTTCTGAAAATGCCAACTGCATGACTGTCATAACGATCCAATGCAGTGGTAGCTGGTGCTCAAATTTTTTTGGGGGGTGCAAACAAACTGAAGAATACTTTTTAAAAAAACATCAAATGCAGCCACTGTGCCCATCAAATGCAGTCACTGTGCCCAACAAATGCAGCCACTGTGCCTAGCAAGTGCAGCCACTGTGCCCAGCAAGTGCAGCCACTGTGCCCAGCAAGTGCAGCCACTGTGCCCATCAAATACAGCCACTGTGCCCATCATATGTAGCCACGGTGACCATCAAATACAGCCCCTGTGCCCATCATATGCAGCCCCTGTGCCCATCATATGCAGCCACTGTGCCCACCAAATACAGTCAATGTGCCCATCATGTGCAGCCACTTTGCCCACCAAATACAGTCACTGTGCCCATCATATGCAGCCACTGTGCCCAGCACATGCAGCCACTGTCCCCACCAAATACAGTCACTGTGCCCAGTATATGCAGCCACTGTGCCCATCATATGCAGCCACTGTGCCCACCAAATACAGTCACTGTGCCCAGTATTTGCAGCCACTTTGCCCATCATATGCAGCCACTGTGCCCACCAACCCCGCACTCGCGGCTTTGGCAGCACCCCCCAACCCCCCGCATGTGGCTCTGACAGACCCCCTGGCACTTACCACCAGGCAGCTCCTCTCCAAGTGCACCAGAGTGGCGGCCTCCTCTGTTCCAGCCCGTGTCTCCTCCGCTCTTCCTAAGTGGCAGACATCCAATAGGACGCCCTGCTTCCTGATTGGCGGGAAGGAATGTTAGTGTGAAAATAGCGAAAATGAATTAGCTATCGTCACACAATTGGGTGGGAACAGAGCGCACTCTGTGCCCCGAGCCCACCCTCTGGCTCTAATCAGGTGCTTCAAAAAGTACCACCCCCTCCCGTCATAGGAATCCATGGGTCCAGCGTCCTGAAAGGGGCCGGGTGCATGGACGGGGGGGGGCGGCGCCTGTGCGCCCACAACGCACGGGCCGCCACTGATCCAATGGCTTCACCCCTTTGCAACAAAGCATCGCCTTCAGTAGCGGCTGGTGCTCCATTTTTTGGGGCGGGGGGCGGCGAACACCCCCACACTAATTCCCCATCCAGGTCACAGCTTCTCCTCCTGGCCAATCTGGTCTTAAGACCCACTTCCTGTTCTGATTGGCTGGGCGGAGAAGCAGGAAAGCAATAGCGAATGTTGATTCGCCAATGTCACAAGTGGGTGGGCTCGGAGCGCAGTGCTCTGCACCCCCTGAACCTATACTTTTTGAAGCCAATTAGAGCCTCATGTACTTAAAAAAAAATAAAAAAAAACCTTGTAGAAATTTATACGTCCGGCGCCCCACATGGAGATTACATCTTACAGAATTCCCATTCTTCTTGACTTTCATTTGCTGCACACTTGGACTTAAAGCCAGACAGACACAGCCAGGCATCCAGCATTTCCCCCAGCCTAGGACAGGTGTTGTGTATTCTCAGTGCTCTGTCCCTTTAAGAGTGAGCACGAGGGCAGCGCGCGTCCCTTTAAGAGCAGGAGTGAGGTGGGCGTGTCCGGGCGGTGATGACAGTGGGCGGGGCTGGAGCAGACAGAGTAGACGGAGAGTGAGCGGATCATTCGGGGATTGGAGCTCTTCTCTGCCGTACCGAGAAACACTCACCCCGCCGGGCTGACCCGCCCTGCACCCACCACCCCGCCCGGGGGCGCTGCATGTCCCGGTGAGTACCAGCTGCTGCACGTGAGGAGGGGGGAAACTATGCCAGACACTCCATGCCAGCCTGGCATGCTGAGACTTGTAGTGCCCACAGTCAGAGCTCACCTTCCTGTCTACACAGTGCTGGGAGAAGGGGGAGCTACACACACACCGCTACATTGTATAGAAATCACACATTATTATATGTCTTATATTTATGGTACTACAATGTTTTTTTTGGCAATTAAATAAAAAGAAATTTGATACAATGTGATACACATGTTATATTCTGTAATAAAAAAAAAAAAAAATTTTAATAAAAAAAAAAAAAAATATATATAATATATATATATATATATATATATATATATATATATATAATATATATATATATATATATATATATATATATATATATATATATAATATATATATATATATATATTCTCACTGTACCACAATGGGGATACATAATAATATATATTTTTTTTCTTTTGTTCTCATAAATAAAACATAGTCCAATAGCTATATAAATAAAAAATGTACCACTGTTTTAAAAAATAAATAAAATAAAAAATTATATATATATATATATATATATATATATATATATATTAAAAAAAAAATCAAACGTATCATAATGTTTTATATATAATTTTTGAAAACTATGTATAGAACACTGATACAATTTTATATATTTAAAATGTGGTACATTTTTATTTATATATCTATTGTGCCATGTTTAATTTATGAGAGAGAGTATATATAATATAAAAAAAAAAAAAATTTATTCATTTATTTTTTTGATTAGCAGAGGAACTACAAGTCTCAGCAGACCCCTCAAGGCTGTGTATAATGTGCATTACTACATCTATCTTGTAGGACAAACTAATGATGACATTATGTTTACCATCTTCTTATTATTGGATGTTCTTCTAGAACTCCTGAAGAACTATATATCTGCCATGCCTGCTGAGACTTGTAGTCCCCCCGGAATGATATTGCTTTGGTTGGTTGTCTATAATGTCCATTGCCTTGTGATTGATATTTGAGAAAAATAAATAAATGGTATATTATTATTAATAATAATAATGTAAAGTGTGTGTGTGTGTGTGTGTGTGTAAAATATATTATATGTGTGTGTGTAAACATTTTACATTATTATTATTTATTATTATATATATATATATATATATTTATATATATATATATATATATATATAGTATATATGTGTGTAAACATTTTACATTATTAATATATATATATATATATATATATATATATATATATAATTTTTTTTTTTCTGTATATATTTCTATATCTCAAAAAATTTGGGTGTGTTACTTTTTGTTCCTCTTATGAATTATGCAGCGATCAGTGTCAGGGTGGACTCCCAATTTTCAATATCCAATTAGAAAAAAATGACAGGTCATGTTCTCCAATGCAAAAATACACAATAGTGTCAAATGCTCTTCAAGGCATATATATATATATATATATATATATATATATATATATATATATATATATATATATATATATTCTCATATCACTGAGAATATCACCCGCCGAATTGTAGTCCCCCAGCTCTTTCTGTATAATTGCATATTGATGTGTTATGGCTTGTATGCCTGTGTTTGCAGGCATAGATGATGCCATATCGCTGTTCATTTGGCTGGCTGGGAGTTGTAGTCCCCCCTACCCCCCAGGTCTAGCTGAATACCAATGCACCTTGCACTATGAGCCATGTACTACCACTCCAATATAGAACTGTAGGGCTTTGACAGTCTTATCTTCTCCATGTACGCACTTCTTATAGAAACTCTTGAAAAACTTGACACCTAAGTCATGCTGGCACCTGTAGTCACCCCCCCCCCCCCCCCCAGAATTTCATGGAGTTCACATTGCATTGCAAATGGCGACATACTGGGAGAGCATGTTGAGTTGTAGTCCGCCCCCCCCCCCCCAACTCTTCCTGTATAATAATGCACATTTCTATGTGATGAGTTGCTGTAGAATATGCCCCAGGTCTTGCTGTATAATAATGCACCTTGCAGTATAAGCGATATACTATCACTGCTCTATATAATAAGCATATAGATGACATATTGCTGTTTGGCTGGGAGTTGTAGTCCCACAAGTCTTGCTGTAGAATCACCTTGCACCGTGAGCTATGTACCATCGCTGTTCTATATAATAAGTATATAGATGATGCCATATCACTGTTCATTTAGCTAGTTGGGAGTTGTAGTCCCCCGGGTCTTACTGTATAATAATGCCTTGTTAGCTATATACTATCACTGTTGTATATAAGTATATAGATGATGCCATATCACTGTTTGAGAGTTGTAGTCCCCCAGGTCTTACTGTATAATCATGCACCTTGCAGGGTGAGTGATATACTATCACGGTTCTATATAATAAGTATATAGATGATGCCATATTGCTGTGGATTTGGCTGGCAGGGAGTTGTAGTCCCCCGGGTCTAGTGTATAATCACCTGAGCTATGTGCTATAAACGCTCTATATAGTATTCTATTCCCCCAGCCCTTGTGTATATAAAGCTCATTGCAGAGTGAGCTCTGTAGGAAGGCTGGATGTCACTTGTAATTGGGGGACAAATAACGTTTTTATTTCCTTATGTTGGTGTATTTATGCACTGCTCTCCTGCAGTAATATCTGCTGAGATTTGTAGTTCCACCAAGGTATGAGTCCCATTGCTGTATACAGTACAATAGCGGAATAAACTTTTGATCACCTTTATTTTCTTACCTTGGTGTCTTTTCAGTTTTGTATTTATTTATTGTTTAAACCTTTTATTTCAATGTAGTGTTTTTGTTCCACCTTTTTCTGCTGGGACTTGTAGTTTCACTGCAGCTTCAGAGTCCCATTTTGATTGTCTATCAACTTTTATTTTTTATTTTTTTTACAATATGTAATGGTAGCATTGGACAAAACATGCTGAATTCATAAATGACAGGCAGGGCATGCAGGGAATTGTAGTTCCTCAACATTGATTCCCACCATAGACTTTGAGTGGAGTTTGATTTGCTTTTTAGTATGGTTTTCTGTATAGAACTATAAATGGGAAATAATGGATTAGATTTTATCCTCATCCAGCTTTTGCTGCTCTGGGGAACTACAAGTCACAGCGTGGCTCAATGTGGACAGTACAGAGACTTGTAGTCCCAGTGCCTGGGTGAGCCCACATTGCTGCCTGCAGTGACTTTACTACACCCAATGACTGCACTGCTCAGCACTGCCCATGGTCCTTCAGCAGCTGTTGGTGAACTAGAGGTCTCAGCATGCCTTGTCAGCTCTGGGCAGGTGATGCTTATCGCGGGCTGGTAGTTGTAGTCTATTGTCGGTACTGTGGTACAGTCTCCTTGTTATCCCCTAGGCAGGTGTTCATCTAATTCCCCAGCGCCACATACAGTATGATGGGACTGTGCCTGTCCGGCCGTGGATTCCACCCCGCCTGCCACCATCAGCGGGAGTCATTACATCGTGCTGCAGGCGCTCAATGTCACTCCCAATGCAAATGAGCCTTTTAAGTTAAATTCCTTATTTGCAGCGTGCTGAATTGGTGGCGGATGAACCAATGAAACTCTGATTTAAAAAAAAAAAATTAAAATGATCCGGTATCATCTGTAACATACAAATAGGTGAGATGTTTTTGCAACAGAAGGTTTCCCTGAAAAAAAAAAATCCTTCTCTATTGCCCTTCATCATCCTTTCTGTCTGTTCTCTCCTCTCTTATAATCTCACAATCTATTATCTCTCTATAATCCTCTAGCTAAATGTGTCATCTGTCACCTCTCCCCCCCCCCCTCTCTGTCATCTATCACCTCTCCCCCCCTCTCTGTGTCATCTGTCACCTCTCCTCCCCCTCTCTCTGTGTCATCTGTCACCTCTCCTCCCCCTCTCTCTGTGTCATCTGTCACCTCTCCTCCCCCTCTCTCTGTGTCATCTGTCACCTCTCCTCCCCCTCTCTCTGTGTCATCTGTCACCTCTCTCCCCCTCTCCCTGTGTCATCTGTCACCTCTCCCCCCCTCTCCCTGTGTCATCTGTCACCTCTCCCCCCTCTCCCTGTGTCATCTGTCACCTCTCCCCCCTCTCCCTGTGTCATCTGTCACCTCTCTGCCCCCCCCCCTCTCTCTGTGTCATCTGTCACCTCTCTGCCCCCCCCTCTCTGTGTCATCTGTCACCTCTCTGCCCCCCCCTCTCTGTGTCATCTGTCACCTCTCTGCCCCCCCCCCTCTCTGTGTCATCTGTCACCTCTCTGCCCCCCCCCCTCTCTGTGTCATCTGTCACCTCTCTGCCCCCCCCCTCTGTGTCATCTGTCACCTCTCTGCCCCCCCCCCCCTCTGTGTCATCTGTCACCTCTCTGCCCCCCCTCTGTGTTATCTGTCACCTCTCTGCCCCCCCCCCTCTGTGTCATCTGTCACCTCTCTGCCCCCCCTCTCTGTGTCATCTGTCACCTCTCTGCCCCCCCCTCTCTCTGTGTCATCTGTCACCTCTCTGCCCCCCCCTCTCTCTGTGTCATCTGTCACCTCTCTGCCCCCCCTCTCTCTGTGTCATCTGTCACCTCTCTGCCCCCCCCCCCTCTCTCTGTCATCTGTCACCTCTCTGCCCCCCCCTCTCTCTGTGTCATCTGTCACCTCTCTGCCCCCCCCTCTCTCTGTGTCATCTGTCACCTCTCTGCCCCCCCCTCTCTCTCTGTGTCATCTGTCACCTCTCTGCCCCCCCCTCTCTCTGTGTCATCTGTCACCTCTCTGCCCCCCCCTCTCTCTGTGTCATCTGTCACCTCTCTGCCCCCCCCCTCTCTCTGTGTCATCTGTCACCTCTCTGCCCCCCCCTCTCTCTCTGTGTCATCTGTCACCTCTCTGCCCCCCCCCTCTCTCTGTGTCATCTGTCACCTCTCTGCCCCCCCCCTCTCTCTGTGTCATCTGTCACCTCTCTGCCCCCCCCTCTCTCTGTGTCATCTGTCACCTCTCTGCCCCCCCCCTCTCTCTGTGTCATCTGTCACCTCTCTGCCCCCCCCCTCTCTCTGTGTCATCTGTCACCTCTCTGCCCCCCCCTCTGTGTCATCTGTCACCTCTTCCCCTCCGTTGCCTGTCCTGTCTGTTGGCTATGTTGTCCATTGTTTGATATATGCCGGTCATACAATCCTTAATATTTGCCCACACTTGTTTGGGTGGGTTTCTCTCAGTCCAAAGGTATGCTGGGAAATACGTTGTCTCCTGATAATTGGGTCTTGGTACAGGTCTGTGTGGCTCTAGTGTGGACATTGCTGCCCCTAATGGGGGGGTTACAGTTCAATGTGAATGGCTCTGTGTAACTCACAAAGTGCTAATCAAATTGTGATGACACTTTGTAAAGCAATAAAATTGATACCTCAGCATTCCTGGGCAGAATATAGAAGCGTGCCGGGACTTGCTATTCTACAATCTGTGGGCTTCTCACTCCGGATATATGTTCTGTCATATACAAGTCCAATGTTGGCTGTATATATAGAAGTCATTATAGCGCCAACAGATTCGGGAGCGCTGTACAGAGGGCATGCAAGGACCATTGACAACAAAAAAGAAAGTGCATTGCTGTGATTATAAACGGCATTGTACTGTATAAGCCTAGAGCGCTGCGTTTTGGATACAAGATTCAATCATTTACTGTAACAAGTGCGGAGCAGTGCAAGGTCATCGGTGATGTCATTCGATGAGTTTTAGTCATTAGTTCTAATATCTGGCAGAATGAATGAGGATCTATTCTGATTAGTGGAGTCTTATATACGGGAGAACTGAGTGACCTCTTTCCATTATGCAGCGTTGTCACATCCTGCACAAGTGGCACCGCCTGGCAGTGTGTGTTTTACATGCCATAAGGATAGCGTAGTAGATTTTATTGTTTAAGACGGATCTTAAATGTATTTTTTTTTTTTTTTTTTTTATATATATATATTTTGTATGTTTTTTTTTTGGTCAGCCCCCAGAGCCTGGACGTCTTCAGACAGCATTGCGATTGGTGGTTCTCGCCATTCACATCTTGATAACGCTCTTTTATTTAATAAGTCAGAAATATTCATTCTGTTATGTGTCTTTTTCGGCAAAGGCAATTGTTTTGAGGCTTTGCAGTCCACGTGCGCTGAGGGATTATGTGCTGCTAAAAATGGCATTGCCAAAGAGAATTTACGGTGACGCTGCAGAGAGCAGAGCCAGCTGCGAGGAGGATGCTCTTCTCGCCCGCGGCAATCTGCTGCTCTCTGCCAATGCTGCTGGAATTCGAGGGGCATTGCTGAGCAGTGTGAGGACCATCCTGCTTCTGTGCCTGGTTGGCACTTTTTTGTTTTTGGTGCAGTGCTTGTAAGCAAGCGTAGAGGACCTTACTGACATCTAATAGAAGATGTCGGTAAGGTGTGTTTTATTGTTTTGACTGTGTCTTAATGGACAATCCGAGCAGGACCCTGTGATCTGCAGAGTAAATAAAATGCCCTTTGACATCAATGGGCGGTCGGACATGTAACTGCCATCATTTTGAAGAATTGTTTATGCCCAGATTCTGTATACCCGAGCGTTCGTGTTTTATGCTATAGAATGGAAGACACATGAAAAGGTCCCAATGGGTGAAGAGTCGTGGTTCTCCAACCTATCTGGTTACCATCAACCTACACCAGGCCCACCCAGACATTGACAGTTGCAACTCATTGGCAAATCGATTTAATTATGATGGGGCCATATTGGGGGTGTTAATTATGTGACTACCTGGGTAGTATATTATCGTATGAATTTTAGCTAATTTATTTTTTATACTTTTTTTAAAGATATTTGTGTACCTTGGTGCCTATAAGAAAATAGAAAATCCCCATAGGTGGACTTTAAAGCAGGGGTCTCAAACTGCTGGCCCTCCAGCTGTTGCGGAACTACAAGTCCCATCATGCCTCTGCCCATTGGGAGTCAAAGCTTGTAACCATCAGCCTTGCAATGCCTCATGGGAATTGTAGTTCTGCAACAGCTGGAGGGCCACCAGTTTGAGACCCCTGCTTTAAAGGCACACTAAATTTTATAGAGAATTGAAGAGTATTGAAATTATTATAGTACAAAAATGTATTCATAATTACACACAATAGCTAAAATATGGACTGCATAAACAATTCACAATATTGTCACCATATTTTGACAAAACATGAGGTCCTCTTGCACCCAACACGTTTCGGAGTACAGTTTTCTCCTTCAGGGGTGTATGAAGAGGAAAATGTATCTATAGCTAACATAGTTGGAAAGCAGTCAGTATTTGATGGCAAAATTACAGTCAGAAAAACACTTGTAAGAATAATTGGCGCGTACACTTACACTTGCCAATTTTTACAAGTGTTTTATTTTACTGTAACTTTGATCAAATATTGACTGCTTTCCAACTGTTAGATACATTTTCCTCTTCATATACCCCCTAAAGGAGAAAACTGTTATCATTGGAAAACATGTGGAACGACTTGTCATGCAACTTTGATGTCCAAAGTTGCATGACAAGTCGCACAAGTGTGAATGGAGAAATTGGCCAGACTGATGGCCTGTGTCAAAGGGAAACGGAGCTTAGAAGAATGGGAGCTGCCATTGTAGACTTGGGTTTTTAGAGATCGAATCCCGGGCCAGGATGACAACCTCGAGTCCTTTATTTTTTTTAATGCCAAAGCAACATTTCACATTTGTTTCCTTACTGGTTTACTTTAATATACTGCATACAAGTTTAAGCCATAAATAAACATGGGGTAAGTGCTCACAATGGTAGACTTGTCCTTTTTTTAAGGTACAGATTGGAATGCTTTGGCTGTCACCTGACGCCCGAGGGTGAACCTACCAACCTTTATCAAATTTCATCATTAAAAATCTGACAAAGCAAGCATGTGCAAATGTCAGTCTTCCAGGTAATTATTATAATACAGATTCCCATCACAACATTCTTGCGTTACAGCTCAGCACATGACATTTAATAGGTACGCAGAGTTATGCCAGAGGGCATTCAGGATTCCAGCATGGACTTGGGAATTCTCCTCCACTAATGGGTTCTGGTGTGAGCCGCCGTCCCCTGATTTGTCCAATTACCGGGGCTCACGGGAGAATGCCGTATATTTTATACACAGCTCTCAGGCTGAGCATTGACCCCCTTGGAAGAGGTTTTCTGTGTGATCGTGCAGGCAAATTTACACAAGCCGTTTTTGTATTCATTATATGTTTTTACATGTTAAACTGAGCTTATGAAGGTGAACACACGACATTGAGTTTGCAGAATGTTTTCTAGAAAGAAAGCCCAGCACTAGTTCCTATGGCAAATGCTACATTTGAGGAGCCATCATCAGGTGTCTATGGCTCGGATTTGCAAGGCTGCTACTTGAATTCTGAAAATTCAGAATTTTCTGACTTTCTCTTGCCGCATGCTTCTTCAGATCTTTTGAAGTATTGAAGCCCATCTCGGCCGGACACCTATTATTATTTTCAGCAGCCAACCTTATATTTTCCTTATGACGGCTGTACTTGAACCCTGCTGGTGAGCGAGAGGTGTAAGAAGTAACAAATTCAGTGTATTTTTGTTGGATGGTAAAAGGCTAAATGATTTGACGATTTAGAACGTCGGCCTCCCGGAGTTCTTCTTGCACTGCGGGTGAATCTAACGCTTTTACTAAAAGTGTGAAATGATATGGGAACATGTTGGTCCCCCTCCAGTGCCTGTTTTATCCTTATTTTATTAAAAAGAGAAAAAAAAAATCTTTCTGAGGCTGGTTAACTCTTTTTTGTTCTTAGCAGCCTAAATGTACGTCTCAGTGGTTCTGCTTTGCTGATCCTTATATTCCCCTGCAGGTCTACCAGACAGGGCCTGTCTGACTAAGAATAGGTTCCCTGCAGTCTCTAGTGGCCTGAAATGTCCGAAATTTTATTTGTAGCCGGAGACCATGTGATTAAGGCTGCCTAGGTTTTTGGTGATGTCCGAGCTCGTACACTCCATTGCACATGGTTATGGTGCAGCCCCATTCACTTGAAAGGGTCATGTTAGATGGTGGTACCACCTGCCAAAAGGAAAGTGCCATTACATTTTTGTACTGTGTGGCTGTATACCCTAGATTGGTTGGGGAGGGGGTGATCAAACCGCATCTCAACTGCCTGCTTTTACAGTGAGTATCTTGCATTGGTGAGTTCTTGGGGCCCTGTACTAAGTAAGCCTTGTCAAAATGCCTTCATACAAAGTCCCAAACCTCTTTCTTCAGTAGATCATATTTACTTTTTTTCTTTATGTAGCACTGACCCCCGAAGGAGCTGCTGGTTTGATTTGGGCCTGCACTCTACCAATAAACCCCACTAACTTGGCTCAATCCCCTTGGCACAGCTGTGGTACAATACAATGCAAGGTACCTATATTGTAACCTCAGGATCCACTGCCTCCACCTGCTGGGAAAACAGTACGCCACACAACTGGATACTTAACCAAAAAGATTTTACTGTTAAGATATTCAAAGAGGTAATTACAGTAATTGTGCTGTCATCCCAACATAGGACGACAGCACAATGGATTTCAATACAAACAATTTGAAACAATATATAGCTATATGTATATACCTGGGAGCTCCCCCTACTTTATAAGCTATACGTGAGATCTCACTTAAAGTACTTGGTCTTTTGATCTTCTTGTCTTCGCTAGCTAAAGTAATTTGTGATTTGTAATCCACAGGTTAAAGTATGTTAAGTTGAAGTGAAGGTGCTCCTGGAGTAACTTCAACAACTATTATACAACGCTTGAGACGTCAGAGTAGATAGGCCTCAAGCCTACTCAGTGTCAGTTGCTCTGTTCCTCCTCCGTGGAACTATAGATCCCAGTGAGGCCTGTGTATGAGTCTAACTGCGTGTGAAAGTTAACAAAATGTGGGCCGTGACCCGCTTACCAACTGGATCAAAGTTCCGTTCAGTAGCTTTGGTCCGGTGACTGCAGCTTGCTTCGCCGTCAGCTGGTCCCATCGCTCCGTTCAGCTCCGCTGGGTGAGTCCGGTCCTCCGATACTCAAATGAGCATCTCTGGATCTTTCCAATCCGGTCACTGTCTGTCTGGCACCGTCAGGTCACGTGCATAACAAGCGGTATTGCGTTCCGCAATGGCTGTAGGCCGCTCTCTCCGGGAAGCCTCCTCACAGGCAGGCCATGCAATCCCAAGAGAGCTTAAATGGCCGCTTGGGTTCCTTTTTATGCCCTACCCAGCATGCACTGCTGGAGAAAGTGTCCATGGGTAGGTCACCAAGTCTCCTGGGTAACAAGGTCACCCTTCTGATCAAAACAGTCACTTCCTGTATTAGTCTTTTGTGCTTTTTCTCAGTAAATATCATTCCAGTTCAATATCAGTATTTGGCCACTAGATGGCTCCAAATACTGAACCATAGCAATGTCCATAGACTTTATATTGTAGTATGCACACACGCACATTAATAAGCAAGGATGTCAGCGCTACATTTACATTTCTTCATACATCCCAGTTGTCTTCAGGAGGGGAGGAGGGGTTTCCTCAGCTAAGCAGACTCTCCTGGCTACATGCTTGATGTAAGGGCAGATCGATTCCAGAAAGTAAATGCTACATGAATCACTTGCCCTTACTCAAGATAGCCATGACCAGAAAAGCTAGGGGTAATTTTTCGAAGTGATTTTTCAAGAAAATAAAGCAGAGAGACATGGATTGGGCAGTTTGAATATTTAAAAATGAATTAAATAGTGTTTTTGGTTTGTGGTGCTCCGATGCAGTGAAAGATCCACTTTGTCTTTGAGATTTTGTCATGACTCATTGTTTTGGATGGACAAAGTGCTGAGTTGTTGGATGCAGGGTTAGGGACTGGTCCTTGTTGGTCAGTAAAGCTTTATGGTGGTATTAGTTGGGGCCCCTGTTTTGTAGGTGGTCCCAGTATGAGGGAACCCTCTCCTGTGCTGTGAGCAGTAATGGAAATCTACCCAGCTCAGGCTGGCAAGCATTGTTGAAGGTACTCTGATCCTTCCAGAATTCCAGATTTATTTATTACAGGTACTTGTATAGTGCCATCAATTTATGCAATGCTTTACATATATATTGCACGTTCACATCACTATGAATTAGAGCGCAGACTGCTAGCCAGGCCTTCTTGTCCACATTAGTGCCTGACCTCAGAAATGTACTTATGGAAGAATGGTCAAACGTTCCCATATAGACCATCGATGGCTAACCTTGACACCCCAGATGTTTTGGAACTACATTTCCAATGATGTTCAACTACACTGCAGAGTACATGAGCATCATGGGAAATGTGGTTTCAAAACATCTGGGGTGCCAAGGTTCGCCATCACTGCCATAGACATCCTAAAGAGATCCCTCCCCCCCCCCCCCCCCGAGGAAGACACGTGACCCTGTGTCGACATGCGTAGGGGAGGGACTAGGACCGTGAAGGCATTCGGGCTTCACTGTGATATTAGGAGCTGACCGAGTATTTGGATGTGCGGCTCTGTGTTGCACATCTTTTAAACCAATGCTCTTGGTGTGCTGGAAGCACCCATACAATGCAAGTACCCTGCACAATTTAAAATTTTTGATAGTGTTTAAAACAATTCGAGCACTATTGGTCTTTCTCTCTGCATATATTCTGTTCCTGACTACTGAGGAGGAGATTATGGAAGAAGTTTAGGAGCCAGCTTAGCTTTGTTTGATATCCCTTGAGTCCTGGGGTGGCTCACAAGCTCTGTTTGACCCTGCTTAGCTGGGGGGGGGGGGTCGCATTCCTAGAGGTGAGCCTATACCCATTGGGGGGGCAAGAGTGAGGTGATTCTCATTGATTAACATTCACTTGTTGGACAGTCATTTATTTTAATATATGGACTTTTTTGCACTATTTAGCATGTGTTTTGATCTACATTGATTTGTTATATGCAATTTTTCACTTGGTGCTGCACTTAAAGCGGTTCTGCACTGGTTTTATTTTTTTATTTTTTTTTGGGCTATATGCCAAGGCCATATAGCTCAATTGGGGGACTTACCTGTTCCATCTTCCATCTCGATCGCCGCCGGTTTTCCTCCGATAAAATTCTTTATCTTCTTCTTGTCTGCTGGGGGCCATCTTGCCTGTGGGCATGTGAAACCCCCACAGGCACTTTAGATGGCCCAGCATGCACCGCCGTTACTCGCGCGTGCGCAGTAACGGCACATCTGCCGACATCTCACGAGATTTCGGAAGATGTGTCCGAAATCTCGCAAGATTTCGGAAGATGTGGCCGAAATCTCGCGAGATTTCGGAAGATGCCCGCACTGACTCCTGGGATCAATGACACCAGATCCCAGGAGACAGTGCGGCGTGACGAGGATCCCCGCACAGACCCCGCCCACCCCCGAAGAGACAGAAGACAGGAAGTCATCAATTACAAGGTAAGTAAAAAAAAAAACACATTTCATTTAGTACTCTTTGCCTGATTTGGAAGGCAAAGAGATTTACTAAATGAAATGTGTGCCGAACTGCTTTAAGTTCCCATAGACACACTCCTAAACCTTGTGGACAGCCTTCCCAGAAGAGGTGAAGCTGTTATAGCTGTAAAGGGTGGGCCAAATCAATATTGAACCCTACGGACTAAGACTGGGATGCCATTAAAGTTCATGTGCAAGTAAAGGCAGGTGTCCCCATACGTTTGGCAATATAATGTATGTAAAGTGCTGTGTAAATTGAGGGCGCTATACAAGTACCTGTAATAAAAGAGAGAACAAAATTTTAAAGTACTTTCGAGTGTTTTGTAAACTACCAATTGCCCTACTCCCCATGTAATGGAGATGAAGCGATATGGACATGTTTGGAGTCCATATCTGGAGAGCAGCCTAGGGTGACAACCAATGGCGTCCTCCATAGATACAGTGAAGGAGTGATGTAGTCCCAGGGGACAGGAAGTGTGGATTACGGGTGAAAATAAAGCAAATGAAAAAAAGAATGCAGCCACCACACCCAGGACTAGTAATCTGCAATATATAAATGTGTTTGGATTTCGGTTAGACCCTTTAAATCCCAGCGCCCAGGAGGGTTGTAGATCTGCAGCCGTATCTCTATCGCTCTATCAGCAGGGGAATTATTCATTCAGACGTGTTCAGACAGTTCCTCTATAGTGCTATATTTAGCCCGGTTATACCCCGACCTCCTGAATATCCTGTGTATAATCTGCTTCTCTGTGTGTTGTCTGTAAATCTGGATCTATGTCTGTTTACGGCACTCTGGTGACACGGCCCCAATGTGCGTACAAACGTTCCTTTTTTGTATATTTAACAAGGAGAACCGCTCAGATCAACACAAGTCGCTTGTAACTCTGAAAGGGAAATTGTGTATTTTTAGTTGGCACATATTTGGATTCGAATGTTTAACCTAAAGCTGAAATCCACAAATAACCTGTATTGTGTACTTCCATTGGTCCAGCTTGGCACAGTGTTTTATGTCTCATACTTGGGGGCTGCTGGGGAAGCTGCCAATCACTGTAGTCATAGCTCCCAACTGTCCCTGATTTCAAGGGACTGTCCCTGATTTGGAGCAATGTCCCTCATCCCTCCCTCCATTTTGGTCTTATCTATATAGTTGTATATAAAATGCACTTTTTATCTTTCAAAAAGTGTTTCCCAGTGCTAAACCTCTCATCCAATTTTTAAATTGCTGCATTTGTACATTTTAAAAGCCAATATAAAGGGGTTGTTGTGGTTTAAAAAAAAAGTCCTTGTGGATTTAACTTACAAACTTACATACATTTGTTAGTAGGTGTCCCTCATTCCCATCTCAAAATGTTGGGAGGTATGCTGTAGTAGTTGATGCTACTCATAGGCGTGCACACAGGGTGTGCCTGGGCATACTCTAATCACCCCGTGCCGCGTAGATTCCCCCTGTTTTAGACTCCTATTTTCACCAAAGCCCCCTAACGCAACGCCTAAAAAATAAAAACTAAAAATAAAATAAAAAATGTAATGATATAAAAAAATACCGGAGACTGGGCCGCCGCCCTACGGAGACTGGGCCGCCGCCCTACGGAGACTGGGCCGCCGCCCTACGGAGACTGGGCCGCCGCCCTACGGAGACTGGGCCGCCGCCCTACGGAGACTGGGCCGCCGCCCTACGGAGACTGGGCCGCCGCCCTACGGAGACTGGGCCGCCGCCCTACGGAGACTGGGCCGCCGCCCTACGGAGACTGGGCCGCCGCCCTACGGAGACTGGGCCGCCGCCCTACGGAGACTGGGCCGCCGCCCTTGCATGCATATGTGTTTGAGTTTTGGAGTGCACACCCTAATGCAGGGGTCTCAAACTGGCGGCCCTCCAGCTGTTGAGAAACTACAAGTCCCCTGAAGCATTGCAAGGCTAACAGTTACAAGCACAACTGTCAGACAGAGGCACGATGGGACTTGTAGTTCCGCAACAGCTGGAGGGCCCCCAGTTTTAGACCTCTGCCCTAATGCAATAGGCTGTGCACACCTATGGTGCTACTACAGTGAAAGCCATCATTCCCTCTGCACAATGACCGCAGGGGGTGCTCTCTCTGTACCACAGCCATTCACAGAATGCCTTGTATTTTGTTCAATGAATACAAGGTGTTTTCTTATTGGGCAAGGTGGAGGTTGTGATGTCACCTCAACTTGAAGTTTCAGCTTACTCAATACATTTTCTATAGTATTAAGGTCTGGAGACTGGCTGGGCCACTCCATGACCTTTTTAATATGCTTCTTGAGCCACTCCTTTGTTTACTTGTTTTGGGCCATTGTCATGCTGGAAGACCCGTCCATGACCCATATACAGTGTTCTGGCTGAGGGAAGAAGGTTCTAATCCAAGATTTTACAAGACTTGGCCCCTCAATGCGGCAAAGTCGGTCTGTACCTTTAGCGGAGAATTAGCCCCAAAGCATAATGTTTCCCTTAACGTCTTTCAGGACAGCACCTGAGAGTGGCTCCTCCCACTTGCCAACAGGAAATACCTCTTCCACCGAACTTTAAAAGGAGGCGTCCAGACACACACACAGCGCACCTCAATGGTGGCTGCAAGTGGGACAGGCACCAGCAAGGCCCAGATGTGATACTGCCCTATTTTTTTTTTTTTTACTATGGGGTCTCTTTTGTGGGTACATGAGGCGACTGTTTCTCACTGTGCACCTGTGCTGAGCCTTTTTTGAAAGGTCAGGTTGTCTCACTGGGATGGTGTGGGTTTTTATTTTTTATTTTTTTTGTCACGGCAGGCCAAGAGCTCTGATCCGGTGGCTAAAAAGAAGTGTCCTTCATGCAAAACTACCTGAAGGCTGGAAGAAGACCTTGTGTCAATTATGTATTGACTCTCTAGTTAAAGAGGAAGCTTCTTGGATGTCACCATTCAATTGTTTTGCTCTTCACTAGCAAATCCATCTAGGGCTGCAACTACCGTATTTATCGGTGTATAACATGCGCCCCAAGTTTAGGAGGGCATTTTAAGGAAAAAAAGTTTTTTAGGAGGGAAGTTTAAGGGGGGGGAAAAAAAAACTTACATTTAAGCGTCATTTGCAGCCTTGCCCAGCGTCATTTGCAGCCTTGCCCACGTTTAAATTTCCCGCCGCCGAGATAGACCGCGCGTGTGCCGCCGGAAAAGACCGAGCCGACTGTTCGGCTCCGCTCGCGGTCCCGCCTCCCTGCTGTTTCGGGAGCGAGCGCAGGGAGGCGGGACTACGAGCGGAGCCGAACAGTCGGCTCAGTCTTTTCCGGCGGCGCTCGCTATTTTTGTCACTTTTTTTTTTGGGGGGGGGGTATCTGCGTATAACACGCACCCATGACTTTCCCCCGATTTTAAGGGGGGAAAAGTGCGTGTTATACGCCGAAAAATACGGTAACTATTATTTTCATAATCGATTAGTTGGCCGATTTTTTTTTTTTTTTTTTTTTTTTTCTTTTTCGATTAATCGGTTAATAACCTTAAAAAAAAGTGTGGTGTATAATTTAGTTAATATGTAAAGTTTAAAAAAATAAGGCAATTCTTAAATATCTCTATGCAGTGGTAAATATAAATAACCAGCTATATGGTTAGGGAGCAAAATATCTTTTTGAATATTCTCATCTGAAAATTGATCCATGTGGCCAGCATAGGCTCGGTACACACCTATGCAGTTTGCTTTTGATCTGTTTCTGCAGTGCTTTTTGTTGTGCGTTTTTTGATTTTTTTAGGTGCACACGTGATTTTGATGCGATTTTGCGTTTTTCTTTTTTTTTTTGGCCAATTTGTTGTTGCTGCAAAAAAGCATTACATGCTTTTCTGCAGCTTCTCCATTGAAGTATATTGAACCAAAAAAACACTGTTTTGGTGTTAAAAAAAAAAAAAAAAAAAAAGTCCCTGACCCTTTCCAAATACGCAGCGTCTGAAAAAATCCTAGATGTGAACGTGCCCCATAGGAAACCATGTAAATGAACTGTTGTGCGTTTCTGCAAAAAGCACCAAAAACACATAGATGTGAACCAGGTCTAAGACGTTTAGTAACATAATGGGGTTAAAAAAAACTATAAAGGGCTCATTAGTTTTTTTTTAACCCCCGTAATGTTACTGGCCAATTAATCGATTATGAAATTAATCGATTACTATTTTCATAATCGATTAGTTGACGATTAATCGAGTAGTTTTAGCCCTAAATCCATCCCTAAGTCAGCCAGCTACCACACAATCCTCTCAGGGCTCACTATTAGTCTCGGCGGTGGAGACTGAGGCAGGTTCTCTTACCCAAGAGGGACATTCCCCCCCTCTCATTCTAAGAAAGAATTGGAAGAGGAGGAAGATATGGAGAATGCACCTTCTAAATGCAAACTGCCTGTTTAAAAGCAATTTATACTACTCTGGGCCTAGAAGAGGAGAGAAAAGAATAGTCTCTGCAGGACAGGATGTACGCAGGTTTCAGTGAGCCTAAAAATCGTACTTTTCCTGTGCACTCAGTAATTTCTGAGGCTATTAAGAAGGGATGGGTAGAACCAGAAAGCCTTTCCATTTGACGAAGACCCAGCGGCACTTTGGAATAAAATCCCAAAACTTGATGCAGCCCTTTCCCAGGTTTCAAGATCGACAGACCTAGTATTCGAGGTAGGGCTGAAACAACTAATCGATTAATCGACAGCTAATCGATTAATCGACAGCTAATCGATTATGAAATTAATCGATTACTATTTTCATAATCGATTAATCGGCCAGTAATATAATGGGGGTAAAAAAAAAAAAAAACTAAAATAAGCCCTTTATAGTACAAAAAGAGCAAATAATCACTACTGTAAATATTACTTTCACAGTTTTACGGTAAAAAAAATGAAACCCTTAGTAATAATTTGCTTTTTTTGTACTATAAAGGGCTAATTTTAGTTATTTTTTAACCCCATTATGTTACTTAACGTCTTAGACCTGGTTCACATCTATGTTTTTTGGTGCTTTTTGCAGAAACGTACAACAGTTCATTACATGGTTTCCTATGGGACACGTTCACATCTATGCTTTTTTCAGCTGCTGCGTATTTGGAGAGGGTCAGGGACTTTTTTTTTAATGCAAAACTTTTTTTTGGTTCAATATACTTCAATGGAGAAGCTGCAGAAAAGCATGTAATGTGTTTTTGCAGCAATTTGTGTTTTTTATTCTGCCCAACAACAAATTGGGCAAAAAACAGTATGTCTCCTCTAATAGTGTATACAGTATATCTCCTCTAATAGTGTATACAGTATATCTCTAATAGTGTATACAGTATATCTCCTCTAATAGTGTATACAGTATATCTCCTCTAATAGCGTATATACAGTATATCTCTTCTGTCTGTTTTTCTCAGAGTGGATTTGATATTTTGCTCCCTAACCATATAGTTGGTTGTTTATATTTACCACTGCATAGGAGATATTTAAGAATAATTTGCCTTTTTTTTTTAACTTTACATATTAACTAAATTTTATACACCACACATTTTTTTTAAGGTTATTAGCCGATTAATCGATTAATCGAAACAATAATCGGCCAACTAATCGATTATGAAAATAATCGTTAGTTGCAGCCCTAATTCGAGGATATGGGTGTGTTTAAGAGATCCCATGAACAAAAGGATGGATCAACTTAAAAGGTCTTGGCAATCCATCGTGGGCAATCTTAAACCGGCTATGGCGACTACTTGTGTCTCCAGGAATATGGAATATTGGGTGAATCAGCTCAAAGTCCATATTATAGCAGCCGTAGGATTGAGTGCTGTTCAAGCACTTACAATCACACACTGCAAGGCGTCTTTTTTTTCTCTCTGCGGATACAGGTTATCTTCAGCTATTTTGGAGGCACTTTCTTGTCCGCTGTGCTGTAGGAATAAATTGAAGGGCCTATCCCCCTCTGAACTTGGTAACAGATCTAACCTGATGAGAGAATTTTCTTAAACCAATTGAGACACCTGCGCTTCTTACTGAGCTGACTTTTTTGCTCTTTATCTACATGTTTATCCAACATGTTACCGACAGGATTTTTTTGCTAACTGCTTATCCTAGTTTTTGCTGGCCAAACTCTAATCTACGAATCAATCGCTCCTGAGGAAGTGCTAATTCCAAAAAGCGCAGAACATGTCGAGCAAAACCCTCTGATAGAAAAACGGACCTCCGCATCAGCTTCACCCCAGATCTACAGGACTCAGTTTTATCCTTCTACACGTTTATATATGCTAATAACTGAGAATTCGGTTTTGTATTACTCTGTATCAATATGCTGTACTATAATTGTCAATGGATCTCACTTTATGGGTGTTATTTAGCGGGAGAGAGACCGAGGGAGGGAGAGAGACCGAGGGAGGGAGAGAGACCGAGGGAGGGAGAGAGACCGAGGGAGGGAGAGAGACCGAGGGAGGGAGAGAGACCGAGGGAGGGAGAGAGACCGAGGGAGGGAGAGAGAGACCGAGGGAGGGAGAGAGACCGAGGGAGGGAGAGAGACCGAGGGAGGGAGAGAGACCGAGGGAGGGAGAGAGACCGAGGGAGGGAGAGAGACCGAGGGAGGGAGAGAGACCGAGGGAGGGAGAGAGACCGAGACCGACCGAGGGACCGAGACCGACCGAGGGAGGGAGAGAGACCGAGACCGACCGAGGGACCGAGACCGACCGAGGGACCGAGACCGACCGAGGGACCGAGACCGAGACCGAGGGAGAGAGACCGAGGGAGAGAGACCGAGGGACCGAGACCGAGACCGAGGGAGAGAGACCGAGGGACCGAGACCGACCGAGGGACCGAGACCGAGACCGAGACCGACCGAGGGACCGAGACCGACCGAGGGAGAGGGACCGAGACCGACCGAGGGAGAGGGACCGAGACCGACCGAGGGAGAGGGACCGAGACCGACCGAGGGAGAGGGACCGAGACCGACCGAGGGAGAGAGACCGAGACCGACCGAGGGACCGAGACCGACCGAGGGAGAGGGACCGAGACCGACCGAGGGAGAGGGACCGAGACCGACCGAGGGAGAGAGACCGAGACCGACCGAGGGACCGAGACCGACCGAGGGAGAGGGACCGAGACCGACCGAGGGAGAGGGACCGAGACCGACCGAGGGAGAGGGACCGAGACCGACCGAGGGAGAGGGACCGAGACCGACCGAGGGAGAGGGACCGAGACCGACCGAGGGAGAGGGACCGAGACCGACCGAGGGAGAGAGACCGAGACCGACCGAGGGAGAGAGACCGAGACCGACCGAGGGAGAGAGACCTTTTTTTGATACTCTCTATAGGCACAAAAGGTACATATACTAAAGTCCACTATCTTTAGTTAGTCTCTCTTCACATATTATAGCAGACTCGCCAAAGCAAGAAATTCTGGATTCTTTCTCGACTTTGTCAGCTGCTGTAGCCTTCATTTCAGATTCTTATGCAGAATCTATTAGAATGACAGCAAGATCTGCAGCCCTAGGAGGAGGGCACTGTGGCTAAAGACCTGGCCAGGGGATGCGGCATCCACAAATAAGCTTTGTGGGTTGCCGTTCTTGGGAGATTTACTATTTGGACCTGACTTAGATTCTGTCCTAGATAGGACAGCAGATAGTCATTTCCTGTTAAAGAAAAAACAGCCAGTTAAGCGTGTGTTTTTTTTTTTTTGTTTTTTTTCGATCTCAAAGGGCTCAAGAACAAAGTACCAAACCCCAAGAGAAGGGAAGAAATTGGTCATCGCAGAAGGGAAAGGAAATGTCCTTTTTCCACCCTCCTGCATCAGCCAACAAAACGCAATGACTTGTCACTGCCAGTGGGAGGAAGGCTACAGAATTTTCTCCCTCATTGGGCCAAAGTGACAGAAAATCAATATATTCTGAGCATGCTGTCCCAAGGTTACAATATAGTTTTCAGATCTTCCTCCAGAAAGATACTTTGTAACAAACCTACCAAGGGACTCGACAAAGGCCCTAGCTATGAAGAAAGAACCTGTTAAAGGATCTGATGCATCAAAGGGTTGTGAAACCTGTATCTCTAGAGGAACGTGATCGGGGATTCTATTCTCACATAGTCAGTGCTATACAAGTCAATCCTATACAAGAAGTTTTGTATTGACTCGATCTTCACGGTCGGGAATAGGTTGACCAAGGAATGCTTTATGGCATTGATCGACTTGAGAGATGTTTACCTACATATTCCTATACCCCCTCAGTCCCAGAAATTCCTGAGGTTGGCGGTCAGTATGAGGAAGGAGGTGCTACATATGCAATTCTGGGCCCTTCCCTTCGGCGTTTCATCTGCTCCGAGTCTCTACAAAGGTTATGGCGGAAGCCAATTAAGTAATTAAAGCAACTCTGGACGGCCGCACTCCAAAACAAACTTGGTGCCTTTTATTCGTAAAACAGGAACACATCAAATGAATCACAGCAAAAGCGACAACAGCTGACGCGTTTCACACTGAGGAGTGCTTATTCATTATTCTATTACAGCTATGAATAAGCACTGCTCGTAGTGGGAAACGCGTCAGCTGTTGTCGCTTTTGCTGTGATTCATTTGATGTGTTCCTGTTTTACGAATAAAAGGCACAAAGTTTGTTTTGGAGTGCGGCTATCCAGAGTTGCTTTAATTACTTTGTCTGCGCCCAGGTCTCTCTATTCCCGGAGGCGCTACCTTTTTGCTTTGTGGATCTTCCCAGAGCGGTGGTGTCTTTCTCGCCTGAATTTATGGTGGAAGCCCTCGCCCCTCTTCGCTTTCAGGGGATTGCGGTAATCCCATATCTGGACAACCTCCTCTTATTTGCCCCCGTCCAGGGAATAGTTGCAAGAAGATCTGGGCAAGGCCTGCAGTCATTTGGAATCCTTGAGTTGGATAGTGAACTATCAAACTTCAATCTGGCTCAGCAAGTACAATTTCTGGGGTACCAAATTCAGTGGAACAAAGAATTTTTCTCCCGGAAGAGAAAAAAAGTCAGGGTCCAGAATGTAGTAACTATACTACAAACAAATCATGAGATGTCGGTCAGATTAGGTTATGTCAGCCTAGGGAACTTTAACCTCGACCTATGCCAGCCATCCAGTGGGCAAGGCTACATTTCAGGCCACTCAAGAGGTTCCTTCTAAAGGTATGGTGCCACAGGACAGATTCTAGACACAAGGGTAAAGATCCCCCACCAGAGTCAAAAGAACACTTGGGTGGAAAAAATCAGTCAGTGCTGCAAAAAGGTCTACTCTGGTTCTTCCCGATCAAAAAAAAATTGTGACAGACGCCAGTATGTGGGGATGGGGGGCCCACAAGTCTGGATTTGGCACAGGGAACATGGTCCCAGACCGAAGCAGAAAAATCCTCAAATTGGAGAGAGCTAGAAGCGGTCGCCTTGCCTGCCTTCTCGCCAAACCTCCTAGGATTCCATTTTCATGTCCAGATTCTATCGGACAATGCCACTACCATAGCCTACCTGAACAAACAGGGAGGCACGAGAAGCAAAGCTCTTCAGTTGCTGTCAGAGAAAATTCTGCAGTTGGCGGAAAACCATTTACTGTCCTTGTCTGCAGTCAGGGCAGGACTTAGGGTGGTGTGGGCCCCTGGGCTTGAGTCACTTTCGGGCCCTACCTTCTATACATTACCGTATTAATCGGCGTATAACACGAGCCAGCGTATAACACGCACCCCAAGTTTAGGAGAGAATTTTAAGGAAAAAAACTTTTAGGAGGGAAGTTTAAGGAAAAAACTTACATTTAAATGCCCATCAATGCAGCCTTATCAGTGTCTATCTGCAGCCTTGTCCAGTGTCATTGCAGCCTTGCCCCAGTGTCATTGCAGCCTTGCCCCAGTGTCATTGCAGCTTGCCCCAGTGTCATTGCAGCCTTGCCCCAGTGTCATTGCAGCCTTGCCCCAGTGTCATTGCAGCCTTGCCCCAGTGTCATTGCAGCCTTGCCCCAGTGTCATTGCATCCTTGCCCCAGTGTCATTGCAGCCTTGCCCCAGTGTCATTGCAGCCTTGCCCCAGTGTCATTGCAGCCTTGCCCCAGTGTCATTGCAGCCTTGCCCCGGTGTCATTGCAGCCTTGCCCCAGTGTCATTGCAGCCTTGCCCCCAGTGTCATTGCAGCCTTGCCCCAGTGTCATTGCAGCCTTGCCCCAGTGTCATTGCAGCCTTGCCCCAGTGTCATTGCAGCCTTGCCCCAGTGTCATTGCAGCCTTGCCCCAGTGTCATTGCAGCCTTGCCCCAGTGTCATTGCAGCCTTGCCCCAGTGTCATTGCAGCCTTGCCCCAGTGTCATTGCAGCCTGCCCCAGTGTCATTGCAGCCTTGCCCCAGTGTCATTGCAGCCTTGCCCCAGTGTCATTGCAGCCTTGCCCCAGTGTCATTGCAGCCTTGCCCAGTGTCATTGCAGCCTTGCCCCAGTGTCATTGCAGCCTTGCCCCAGTGTCATTGCAGCCTTGCCCCAGTGTCATTGCAGCCTTGCCCCAGTGTCATTGCAGCCTTGCCCCAGTGTCATTGCAGCCTTGCCCCAGTGTCATTGCAGCCTTGCCCCAGTGTCATTGCAGCCTTGCCCCAGTGTCATTGCAGCCTTGCCCCAGTGTCATTGCAGCCTTGCCCCAGTGTCATTGCAGCCTTGCCCCAGTGTCATTGCAGCCTTGCCCCAGTGTCATTGCAGCCTTGCCCCAGTGTCATTGCAGCCTTGCCCCAGTGTCATTGCAGCCTTGCCCCAGTGTCATTGCAGCCTTGCCCCAGTGTCATTGCAGCCTTGCCCCAGTGTCATTGCAGCCTTGCCCCAGTGTCATTGCAGCCTTGCCCCAGTGTCATTGCAGCCTTGCCCCAGTGTCATTGCAGCCTTGCCCCAGTGTCATTGCAGCCTTGCCCCAGTGTCATTGCAGCCTTGCCCCAGTGTCATTGCAGCCTTGCCCCAGTGTCATTGCAGCCTTGCCCCAGTGTCATTGCAGCCTTGCCCCAGTGTCATTGCAGCCTTGCCCCAGTGTCATTGCAGCCTTGTCCCAGTGTCATTGCAGCCTTGCCCCAGTGTCATTGCAGCCTTGCCCCAGTGTCATTGCAGCCTTGCCCCAGTGTCATTGCAGCCTTGCCCCAGTGTCATTGCAGCCTTGCCCCAGTGTCATTGCAGCCTTGCCCCAGTGTCATTGCAGCCTTGCCCCAGTGTCATTGCAGCCTTGCCCCAGTGTCATTGCAGCCTTGCCCCAGTGTCATTGCAGCCTTGCCCCAGTGTCATTGCAGCCTTGCCCCAGTGTCATTGCAGCCTTGCCCCAGTGTCATTGCAGCCTTGCCCCAGTGTCATTGCAGCCTTGCCCAGTGTCATTGCAGCCTTGCCCCAGTGTCATTGCAGCCTTGCCCCAGTGTCATTGCAGCCTTGCCCCAGTGTCATTGCAGCCTTGCCCCAGTGTCATTGCAGCCTTGCCCCAGTGTCATTGCAGCCTTGCCCCAGTGTCATTGCAGCCTTGCCCAGTGTCATTGCAGCCTTGCCCCAGTGTCATTGCAGCCTTGCCCCAGTGTCATTGCAGCCTTGCCCCAGTGTCATTGCAGCCTTGCCCCAGTGTCATTGCAGCCTTGCCCCAGTGTCATTGCAGCCTTGCCCCAGTGTCATTGCAGCCTTGCCCCAGTGTCATTGCAGCCTTGCCCCAGTGTCATTGCAGCCTTGCCCCAGTGTCATTGCAGCCTTGCCCCAGTGTCATTGCAGCCTTGCCCCAGTGTCATTGCAGCCCTGCCCCAGTGTCATTGCAGCCCTGCCCCAGTGTCATTGCAGCCCTGCCCCAGTGTCATTGCAGCCCTGCCCCAGTGTCATTGCAGCCCTGCCCCAGTGTCATTGCAGCCCTGCCCCAGTGTCATTGCAGCCCTGCCCAGTGTCATTGCAGCCCTGCCCCAGTGTCATTGCAGCCCTGCCCCAGTGTCATTGCAGCCCTGCCCCAGTGTCATTGCAGCCCTGCCCCAGTGTCATTGCAGCCCTGCCCCAGTGTCATTGCAGCCCTGCCCAGTGTCATTGCAGCCCTGCCCCAGTGTCATTGCAGCCCTGCCCCAGTGTCATTGCAGCCCTGCCCCAGTGTCATTGCAGCCCTGCCCAGTGTCATTGCAGCCCTGCCCCAGTGTCATTGCAGCCCTGCCCCAGTGTCATTGCAGCCCTGCCCCAGTGTCATTGCAGCCCTGCCCCAGTGTCATTGCAGCCCTGCCCCAGTGTCATTGCAGCCCTGCCCCAGTGTCATTGCAGCCCTGCCCCAGTGTCATTGCAGCCCTGCCCCAGTGTCATTGCAGCCCTGCCCCAGTGTCATTGCAGCCCTGCCCCAGTGTCATTGCAGCCCTGCCCCAGTGTCATTGCAGCCCTGCCCCAGTGTCATTGCAGCCTGCCCAGTGTCATTGCAGCCCTGCCCCAGTGTCATTGCAGCCTTGCCCCAGTGTCATTGCAGCCTTGCCCCAGTGTCATTGCAGCCTTGCCCAGTGTCATTGCATCCTTGCCCCAGTGTCATTGCAGCCTTGCCCCAGTGTCATTGCAGCCTTGCCCCAGTGTCATTGCAGCCTTGCCCCAGTGTCATTGCAGCCTTGCCCCAGTGTCATTGCAGCCTTGCCCCAGTGTCATTTGCAGCCTTGCCCCAGTGTCATTTGCAGCCTTGTCATTGCAGTCTTGAAGTTTAAAAATGGCGCCACCGAGATACAGAGTCCTGTGTATCTCGGCGGCTCTCGGGTCCTCTCGCAGTCCCAAACGGAGCCGAGAGTAGCCGAGTGTACTCGGCTCAGCTCACAGTCATGCCCAGTCCCTGTGTTATGTCCATCATAGGGTGGGACTGGGCGTGACTGTGAGCAGAGCCGAGCCGAGTACACTTGGCTATGTATCTCAGCGGGGCCCATGGGCTTGAGCCCAGTCAAGCCCAATGGTAAGTCCAGCCCTGTCTGCAGTCCATCTCAAAGGCACATTAAACAAAGTGGCAGATATTTTTTGAGCAGGCAGAAGGTTCAGGAGGCAGAGTGGAGCCTGAATACAGAGGTTTTTGTCTTGATCACCAGGACCTGGGGCCATCCACAAGTGGACCTGTTTGCATCAAGGCAAAACAAACAGCCACCGCAATTCTTTTCCCTTTAGAGAACAGTTCTCAGGGGATAGATGCCTTGGCGCACCCTTGGAATTTTCACCTGGGGTACGCCTTTCCCCCATTCCAGCTAATTCCTCTGGTATTGAGGAAAATGCAGAAAGTGTCGCTAACTCTGATTACTCCATTCTGACCAAAGAGTTTGGTTTTCCACCATTCTGCAAATGGCAATCAAACTATTTTGGCAGCTTTCTTTGACAGGATTTACTTGTACAAGGCCCTGTGCATCACCCGGATGTAGCCAGGTTAAGTCTCACTGCCTGGTATCTGAAGAGCAGATGCTGAGGAACAAAGGTTTCTCAGAACCTTTAATAACCACGTTACTTTCCAGTAGGAAGAAGCTAACTAGAGCTATTTATGCCAAGGTGTGGAAGGTCTACGTTTCTTGGTGTCTTTCAGAAAATAGAGCTGTGAAAGACATTGGGGGTTATTTACGAAAGGCAAATCCACTTTGATCTGAAGTGCACTTGGAAGTGCAGTCGCTCTAAATCTAAGGGGTAGATGTGAAAAAAGTGGAAGCTCTGCTGATTTTATCATCCAATCATGTGCAAGCTAAAATGCTGTTTTTTTTAATTTTATTTTCCTTTCATGTCCCCCCTCGGATCTAGCGACTTTGCACTGCAAGTGCACTTGAAAGTAAAGTGGATTTTCCTTTAGTAAATAACCCCCATAGTCTCAATATTCTAATTCTTACAAAAGGATGCAGACAAGGGTTTTGCAGTCAGCACTCCTAAAGTGCAAGTGGCCGCATTAGGGGTTTTTCTTGAGATCAATTTCTTCAGAAACTTTGGTCACAATATTTTTCAAGGCACTTACCAGATCAGCTCCGGCTAAGCATTTTCCCAAATGGGATCTCAGTGGTTCTGCAAGCCCTCATAAAGGAACGGTTTGAACCACAACAAGCAGTCTCTCTAAAGATTTTGACTTTAAAACTGTATTTCTAGTTGCAATCGCATCTGCAAGAAGAATCAGTGAACTGCACGCCCTATCAGTTAGGCCGGCTTCACACTGGGGCGGTGCGGGCGGCGACTGTAAAACAGCGCTATATTTAGCCCTGCTTTACCGTCGTTTTAGCCACGGTATGCAGCCGCTAGCGGGGTGGTTTTAACCCCCACTAGCGGCCGAAAAAGGGTTAAAAAACCCCCGCGGCGCTTTGCCGGCGGTATCCCTGCTGTGTCCCATTGATTTCAATGGGTAGGAGCGGTATAGGAGCGGTGAATTCACTGCTCCAAATATGCTGCTAGCAGGACTTTTTTTACCGTCCTGCTACCGCACCGCTCCAGTGTGAAAGCCAGTGTGAAAGGGGCCTTAACCGCTTCCCGACCGGCCACTGCATATATACGTCAGCAGAATGGCACGGGCAGGCAGAATCACGTACCTGTACGTGATCGTGCATGTGCCTGCCCGTGGGTCGCGCTCGCGACCCGGTCGGGAGCTCCGTGACCCCGGCCGCGGGACCAGCGGACCCGATCGCCGCTGGTATCCCGCGATCGGGTTACGGAGCTGAAGAACGGGGAGAGGTCTATGTAAACAAACTTCTCCCCGCGCTTCCTACACTGACTGTCAGTGATCGGCGGTTCCCTGTCATCGGGAACGCCGATCAATGACGTCAGACGTACAGCCACGCCCCCCTACTGTAAAAAAAAACACAACACGTCACACTGACTCCTCCCCGCCCCCTAGTGGTTAACCCCCTAACTACAACTGTCATTTACATAGGAATCAGTGCTATTTAAATAGCAGTGATTGCTGTATAAATGACAAATGTCCCAAAAATGTGTCAAAAATGTCCGATGTGTCCGCCAAAATGTCGCAGTCACAATAAAAATCACTGATCGCCGCCATTACTAATAAAAAAAAAAATATTAATAAAAATGCTATAAAACTATCCCCTATTTTGTAAACGCTATAACTTTTGCGCAAACTAATCAATCGCTAATTGCGATTTTTTTTTTTTACCAAAAATATGTAGAAGAATACGTATCGGCCTAAACTGAGGAAAAAAAGTTTTTTTATATATTTTTTGGGGATATTTATTATAGCAAAAAGTAATATTTTCAAAATTGTCGCTCTATTTTTGTTTATAGCGCAAAAAAAAAAAACCGCAGGGCGATCAAATACCACCAAAAGAAAGCTCTATTTGTGGGAAAAAAAGGACGCCAATTTTGTTTTGGAGCCACGTCGCATGACCGCGCAATTGTCAGTTAAAGCGAAGCAGTGCCGAATTGCAAAAAGGGGCCTGGTCCTTTGGCTGCCAATTGGTCCGGGGCTGAAGTGGTTAAAGAATGTTTGTTTTTTTGTCCATTTATCCAGATAGGATTGTACTTAAGACAGACCCAGGCTTTTTGCCAAAAGTAGCAAGGTTTCAGAACTGGTCACAGGAGATAGTCCTGCTAACCTTTTGCTCAAACCCTTCAGGAGAAAAGGAAGGTCAGTTTCACAACCTGGATGTGAGACGAACCCTATTGCATTACTTGGAAGGCCTCGAGCTCCTACATGGGCAGAAAAAGCTGGTGCCACCCCAGATCAAATTTGTAAGGCGGCTACATGGTCAAGTTACTCAACGTTTGTCCATCATTACAGACTGAATCTTCTGTCAGCAGGTGATCAGGCTTTTGGCAGAAAGGTCCTGCAGGCTGTGGTCCCTCCCTAGGGGGTAAGGGCCCTTTCACACATGCGGACCGTATGTCCGTTTTTCATCCATCCGTTTTTGGATGAAAAACGGACATACATGCATGTCTATGGGGCAGCGGATGAGCATCCGCTGACACCCGCTATTGTCCGCCTCCGCAATTGTCCGGTTCTGCAGACAGAGGAAAATCCTATTTTTTCATCTGTCTGCAGAGCGGATCAGATGAACACGGACAGACGGTCCGTGTTCATCCGATCCTCCATAGAGGAGAGCGGAGAACTGACAGAACTGTCATCAGTCGGCTCAGCGGGGAACAGCTGTGCGATCCCCGCTGAGCAACGGATCTTCACGGGGCGGATCATTACGGATCCGCCCCGTGTGAAAGGACCCTTAGTCTTTTATCCTCCTCAGGTGCTGTCCTGAAAGACGTTAAGGGAAAATTCAAGTTAGACTTACCGGTAACTTATTTTCCAGGAGTCTTTCAGGACAACAACCTGCCCTATGTTTTTTTTTTTTTTTTTTTTTTTTTTTGTATGCTGTGACTAACCATATTGTTATGTGTTCCAGCTTGGGGCTGGAGGTTCACTACTACTACTACTACTACTACCACCACCACCACCATGTGGGAAGGAGCCTCCTTTTAAAGTTCGGTGGAAGAGGTTTCCTGTTGGCAAGTGGGAGGGGCCACTCAGGTGCTGCCCTGAAAGACTCCTGGAAAAAAAAGTTACCGGTAAGTCTCTAACTTGAATTTTCCACCTCCATGCCTGACTGTAGGGATGGTGTTCTTGGGGGGGGGGGGGGCTTAGCATTTTTCTTCCTCCAAACACAGCGAGTGGAGTTGATGCCAAAGAGCTAAATCCTTCTCTGAATTATTTAGATGTTCATTGGCAAACATCAGATGGGCCTGTAGATTTACCTTCTTGAGGGGGACCTTGCGGGCGCTAAAGGATTTCAATCCATGGCCGTGTATTGTTACCAATTGTTTGGTGACTGTGGTCCCAAATGCCTTGAGATCATTCACCAGCTCCTCCCGTGTAGTTCTGGGCTGATCCCTCACTTTTCTCATGAGCCTTACCTTGTGAGGCGAAATGTTGCATGGAGCTCCAGACCGAGGGTGATTGGTTATTTTATATTTCTTCGATCTGCGAATAATCGCTCCAGCAGTTGTCTTCTCACCAAGCTTCTTTGTGATAGTCTTGTCCATTCCAGCCTTGTGCAGGTCTACAATCTCTTGTCCCTGACATTCTTCGATAGCTCCTTTGGTCTTGTCTATGATGGTGAGGTTTGAATGAAAGAGAGTTCTGTGGACAGGTGTCATTTTTTATACACATAACGAGTTGTCGTTAGGAGCACCTTCTTAAAGCGGTAGTAAACCCGCTGAAACTTTATTTTTATTTTTTAAACACCTGAAAGGGAAAAGGCATTATGAGCTAGTATGCACCGCATACTAGCTCATTATGAAATACTTACCTTAGAACGAGGCGTCAGTAACTCACCTGGTCCACGCCGAGGTCGCTGACATGTTGCCTCGGCGTGTCTTCCGGGTATCGTGACTTCAGCGCTGTGAGTGGCTGGAGCCGCAATGTCGTCACTCCCGCGCATGCGCACGGTAGACTTCTTCCCGGGAGGGTTCTGATTCTGCCGGCCTTTCAGCCGAGAATCCCCCGTGCGCATGCGCCGCTGCAGTCAGCGGCGCATTGCATGGGGAATATCTCCTAAACCGTACAGGATTAGGAGATATCTTTTTTTTTTTTATCTACCCGTAAGCCTTATTATAGGCTTACCTGTAGGTAAAAGTCAAATTTTTGACTTTACAACCGCTTTAAATTGAGAGGACTAATCTGAGTACCATGTGAGCACATAGTGTAGCCAGAATTATTGGTTGGTAGGGGATAGAATACTTATAAAATGAGTTGCAAGTGAATAAAATAAAATTTTGTATCCTGGTGGTTTTTTTTTTTTTTTTCTTTTTTTTGGATTATTTTTCTTTTTCTATCATTTAAAATACACCTATGATAAAAATGGTAGACCCTTCATTTCTTGTGGCCAAACATACAAAATCTTCCGGGAATCAAATGGTTATTTTCGCCACTATATGAAGTTATTTCCACTTCATTGGAAATCAGGAAGGAATTTTTTTCCCCTGCTTTAGCAAATTGGAGAATGCTCTGCTGGTTTTTTTTTTGGCCTTCCTCTGGATCAACTGTGGGTATAGAATGGGGTATATGGGATTGTATGATTTATTTTTTTATTTTATTTGTGGTTGAACTGGATGGACTTGTGTCTTTTTTCAACCTAACTAACTATGTAACTATGAAATGCGTTATTTTTACATGACATGCAAATTTATGCTTTTCGGATCGCATGTGACCCGCATAGAATTCGCATAAGTGTGAACTGGCACTTGGATGGGTGAGGACGTGGCAAAACTCTAACAGGAAAAGTAATGATCTGCATAGAATTTCAGCTGTGGAGCTTCTGTTAAATTGCTTTTTTAACTAAAGGAATGGTTTATTTTCAACATTGACATGGATGGCGAATGGTTCATCTGTGCAGTGTGTTTACTATAAGACAGGGCAGTGAGTCAGGATGGACGTTGTAAGTTTCCTCCCTGGAAACAATGAGATCCACATGCTGTCTGGATTATTTTTCGGTAAAACCTGAAATGATGGTGCCGTAAACCTGTCTTTATGTAAGCATTTACAGAGCTATAAGAATTTTATTTATTTTATTTTTTTTGTGTAGCTAAAGTTGCCAAAAAAAATAAATACTCGATTTTACATTTAGTTATTTTTTTTTTTTAGCCATTTTTTTTTTTCTTTCCCTTGTTACCTGGTGATCCTGCTAAAAACACACTTGTGCCTGGGCTGGACTTCATTCCTGCCCCCCTTTGTTCATCTCCATTCTGTGTGGTATGGGGAGATTAGTAGTCTTCAGAAGGAAGATAACATTGTGTTTTCAGTGTAGTCCACAGATGGTTACAAGCACATTGCATTTCTGGCAAGATCATCGGGTATTTTCTTTGCTTGCTAAAAATATTCCTGGCCTGATGGGTGAAAAAAAAAAAATCTAAAACCAATGCAGCTGCCAAATCTAAGCACCTGGTAAGCTGCAATGTGACATCTTTGTTTTTGGGTTCAGTTTTTATGCACTTTGGCCTGTGTTCTCCTTTGTGACACGAGGGTCCTTGGAGGGTTCAAAATATGAAAAAACAATTTTTGTTTTATATCTTTCAGTTGCATTGAATTTTACATGCGTTCGTGTGCGTTGTGCTAAAATGCAGGCAGGTTGCATTTTAACACCACACCCATGTACACAATGTAGTAGTGTGAACGACGCACATAGAAACCTATGTGCCTTTGCAGTGACGGGTGTTGATTCGGTGCGGAAAAACACAGGTGACTTTGAGCGAGCCCTTGGGGCCAATTTGCGCTATGAAGCTCCGGCAATGTTTGTAGTCTTCTACTGTCTTCTCCCTCTGCTGGTTCTTCCTCCGATCTTCCGATCTTCTCCCGACACTCGCTCCCGCTGTAATGCTAGGTCTGCCGTGTGCCATTACTTATATAGCCATGGAGAGTGGCCACCTGGTGATGTCATCCGGATGCCCTGCCCCTTGTGACATCTCCTTCCAGGGCATGATGAGGCAGTGATTTCACAAGGGGGCGGGGACGCTTGATGACATCACCGGGTGGCCATGCCCCATGGTCATAAGTAATGGCACACGGCGGACCTAGCATTACAGTGAGAGCGAGCATTGGGAGAAGATCGGAGGAAGAAGCGGAGGAGAAGCGAAGAAGTCGTCGGTGGAGGGCGAAGGATTGGAGGATGAAGACATTTAAAACAAACGCCGGAGCTGCTTTAATAAATGACTTTGTCAAAAACCTGTGTACTGTTGTGTTTTATTTTTTTATTTTTTTGTGAATAGCTAGGGGTACAATATACTCATTCTGATAGGGTGGGGGGCCTTGAACTGGGGGTCCCCTTGTTAAAGAGGGCTTCCAGATTCTGATAAGCCTCCCCGCCCGCAGCCCCCGACAACCACCGACCAGGGTTGTCGGGAAGAGGCCCTTGTCCCCATCAACATGTGAAAGATGTTACGCCAAGTAAATTGATACCCAACATGTCATGCTTCAAAGTTGCGCCCGCTCGTGGAATGGCAACAAACTTTTACCCTTAATCTCCATAGGTGACGTTTAAAAAATTCTACAGGTTGCTTGTTTTGAGTTAGAGGAGGTCTAGGGCTAGAATTATTGCTCTCGCTCTACCGATCATGTGTGGTTTGAACACTGTTTTCATATGCGGGCGCTACTCGCAAATGCGTTTGCTTCTGCGAGCTCAGCGGAACTGGACGTGTTTAAAAAAATATATATATTATATTAATTTATTTTATACACTTTTTTAATAAAAAAATTGTGTTTTATTTTATTCCTATTACAAGGAATGTAAACATCCCTTGGAATAGAAAAAAAGCATGACAGGACCTCTTAACTATGAGATCTGGGGTCAAAAAGACCTCAGATCTCATATTTACACTAAAATGCAATAAAAATGTCCCTTTAAGAGCTATGGGCGGAAGTGACATTTTGACGTCGCGTCCACACTGCAATGATATGTCCCATTAGGCTCGTCTCCATGCCTAATGGGACAGAACACGATCGCCTGCGCTGCTGGCAGCAGCTGTGGTCCCTTCTCCCACTGCCAATTAAAAGTGATCTTGTGGCGAATCCGCCGCAGAGACCACTTATATCTTGAAGCGGACCGCCTGCTCTTGAAGAGGATACCGGGGTTATGGTAGCTAGCTTCTGCCATAACAGCAATATTCTTCAAAGTAGCGTCGTAAAACGAAGGTGGGCGGTCCGTAAGTGGTTGTAAACCTCAGACACGAAAGATGAACAAAGTATATCCCTCTATATAGCAGGGGTCTCAAACTGGCGGCCCTCCAGCTGTTGCAAAACCACAAGTCCCGTGTGGCATTGCAAGGCTGACTGTTGCAAGCATGACTCCCACAGGCAGAAGCATGGTGGGACTTGGACTTCGCAACATCTGGAGGACCCCTTGTGTTGGAGATTTTGAATATTTAAAATGGAATTGGATTGCCATGCCCCATCGGATGTGTATATGTGTGCATGTATATATGTGTGTATATATATATATATATTATATATATATATATATATTTTTATGACAGGCAAGCTAGACTTTTTCCATAGATTGACTGTGCCCAGGTGTTAATTGAATATCCTTTGTTCTCTTACAATAGATGGCTCCTTATCCCCAGGGGTCATTAACAGGAATGTTGACTTTAGACACGGAGTTAGCCCAAACAAAGTAACCAATCAGGATACAATGCACTTCTGAACCAATGAGGTGTTTGATAGGAGTGGGTTACGCTAACAACATAAAACCAATAGTTTTAGGGATACGAGTTCTCTTAGCCTGATGATTTTGGACATGTAGCTGCCGGGGTAATGTACTCCTTTCTCTCTCTCTCTCCCCTCTCTCTCTCTCTCTCCCTCTCCCCCTCTCCCCCCTCTCCCCCCTCCCTCTCTCCCCCTCTCCCCCCTCTCCCCCTCTCCCCCTCTCCCCTCTCCCCCCCTCTCCCCCTCTCCCCCTCTCCCTCTCTCCCTCTCTCCCCTCTCCCTCTCTCCCCCTCTCCCTCTGTCCCTCTGTCCCTCTCTCCCTCTCTCCCTCTCTCCCTCTGTCCCTCTGTCCCTCTGTCCCTCTCTCCCTCCCTCTCTCCCTCTCCCTCTCTCCCTCTGTCCCTCTGTCCCTCTGTCCCTCTGTCCCTCTGTCCCTCTGTCCCTCTGTCCCTCTGTCCCTCTGTCCCTCTGTCCCTCTGTCCCTCTGTCCCTCTGTCCCTCTGTCCCTCTGTCCCTCTGTCCCTCTGTCCCTCTGTCCCTCTGTCCCTCTGTCCCTCTCTCCCTCTCTCCCTCTCTCCCTCTCTCCCTCTCTCCCTCTCTCCCTCTCCCTCATTATTAATATGAAGTGTAATGTATTCTGTGTATCCCTATCCTTTCTCTAACTTTAATCTTTCTCCTAAGACTTTAATATGTATTAAGTAACAGCCTGTGTATGTCCATTGTAATATATCCCCTTTTCTGCATTAACTATCTTTGTAAACACTGGCAACATGGCATTTATAACATCTCTATACTATGTTGGGTAATCTAAAATGTTTCTTTACTATTTTTCTGGACATATAAATAAATTGTAATTGTTTATCTATTCGCACGGTTATCGTACGTTTATATACTTATACAGACAAAGGTTTAATGGCGTTATTCACTTTATCATTGTTGTATCTATAATCTTTAACTAAGCTAGAAATCCAGCTTTAACACCCTACTCTATAGTGTGCACTTGTCTAAATCCAGAGCACTAAGTGTAATTTCTGTCTGCTGCTTCATTCCTCTATCTGCATGAATCACTTCTGACAAGTTTTCCTGACGCCAAGAGAAAAATGGTGACGGGAGGGACCTCCAGCTGATTTACAGATTTACAGCCTTGGCTCTGTTCCTGTGTGGAGGTGGGTGTGTCTCTTCTCTTCAATTGGCTCTCAGGGTTCTCACTGAGCTCTGTAAAGTGTAAACCCCCCCCCCCCCCCCCCCCCCCTTAAAAAAAAAATAATTTTTTTTATTTGTAATTTTTTTGACTGCTCAGGCAAGCTGAGAACTGTAGATAAACGGGTACACCCAATGTAGGGGGATTTGTTTTCTCTGTATCACCTGAGGCCAGTCACTTCACGGTGTATATGGAAGGGTTTGCAGACACTTTAAGGATTTTGGTAGCCGTACAGACCTGGCGATTAGGACAGGAATGAATTATGGTCATTCATAAGGTGAGCCGTGTGCCACGAATAGCTTTGCACTGATGGAATGTTCCTTGAATTGGGTTACTGGACTGTGTTCAGAGGGCAGATATTGGGGCATTAGTGTATGATGTGTGTCATCGGATATGTCCAGCCTTGTTCTCCCTGTGCCGGTAAGGGTGTCATCGTCTGACTTTCTCCTGCCCTTAGTGTTGTCTTGCCCAGGCCGCGCTCTATGTGCAGGATGGACGGCGGAGACTCCAATGTAAACCTCTCATGCTGTGGCTTTTCCTTAATCTGTGGCTGGAAGCTTAGTGGGAAATCTTCTTAAGACCCAACTAAAGTTCCAGTTTAAACCGGCTGATTAGGTTCCAGGTGCATCAAACACACGGTGTGAAAAGTCTTGGTTTCCACTTCTGGACCGCCCAATAACAGATTTACTGCTACAGGGCGGCCCTCCTGTGCAGAGTCATGCATGTGTGTGTGTGTGTGTGTGTGTGTGTGTATATACGTGATTCTGCACTTCCGCCTGCAGGGGGTGCACCGCTTCTGCTTCTCAATCACAGCAGCAGCTGATCCGTGGATATCAGGCACTGGATGTCTGCTGGCACCCGCCGATCATTGGTAAGACACACAGAACGGAGAGCTGCCTATGTAAACAAGGCAGATCGCTGTTATGACAAGAGGGAAGGGATGGATTTTGTGTCCCTGCAAAGCAGGAAAGACATCCCTTCCCTTAGTAAGCGCACACATACAGTACACAAAAACACTGGCTAGGCACCCATTTAACCTTTTGATTGCCTTGATATTTAACCCTTTCCCAGCCAGTGTCGGTACAGTGTATTTTTTAGCACTGGCCTCTATATTGGTGTCACTGGTTCCCACAGTGTCCGATTGCCCACCGCAATATCGCAGTCCTGCTATAAGTCACTGATCTCCGCCATTACTAGTCTAAAATTAAAATTCTATAAATATATGCCATAGTTTGTATACGCTATAACATTAGCGCAAACCAATCAATATACACTTATGGTGGGGGTTTTTTGTTTTTTTTCCAAAAAATATGTAGCAGAATTGATGCACCAAAATTATAAATTTGGAACTGAAAATTCAGGATGCATTTGGACAAAACCAAAATTGAATGGGTTTTTTTTTTTTAAATATATCTATTATACATCTAAATCTATAGCTATAATTTATTTTATTTTTCTCACAAGTACACCCCTCACATTTTTTGTAAATATTTTCTTCTATCTTTTCATGTGACAACGCTGAAGAAATGACGCTTGTCTACAATGTAAAGTAGTGAGTGTACAGCTTGTATAACAGTGTCAATTTGCTGTCCCCTCAAAATAACAACACACAGCCATTAATGTCTAAACCGCCGGCAACAAAAGTGAGTACACCCCTAAGGGAAAATGTCCATATTGGGCCCCAAGTGGCAACATTTTGTGTGGCCACCATTATTTTCCAGCACTGCCTTAACCCTCTTGGGCATGGAGTTCACCAGAGCTTCACAGGTTGCCACTGGAGTCCTCTTCCACTACTCCATGACGACAGCACAGAGCTGGTGGATGTTGGAGACCTTGCGCTCCTCCACCTTCTGTTTGAGGATGCCCCATAGATGCTCTATTGGGTCGCGATTTGGTGGCATTCACAATAGCGGGGATCGCAAGGGCGTCCCGTGATTTGCAGCGTTTCCGAATCGCAGAGATTCCGCCCGCAAAAAGGATGCCAAGGTGTGAATGGAGCCTTAATGAATATGAATTTGTTGCCCATTATCGGCACCTTTTTATGCCGCGTACACACGATCGGAAATTCGGGCAGCAAAAGACCAATGAGAGCTTTTGGTCGGAAAATGCGGCAGTGTGTATGCTCCATCGACTTTTGCTGGCCGAAATTCCCGCCAGCAAAAGATTGAGAGCAGGTTCTCAATTTTTCGGTCGGAAACATTTTTTTGATCGGAAATTCCAATCGCCTGTACCAATTCAGACACGCAAAATTCCTACGCATTGTTGGAAACAATTCGACGCATGCTCGGAAGCATTGAACTTCATTTTCTCGGCTCGTCGTAGTGTAGTACATCATCGCGTTCTTGACGGTCGAAAGTTCAGCAAACTTTTGTGTGACCGTGTGTATGCAAGCCAAGCTTGAGCAGAATTCCGTCGGAAAAATCTTTGCTGGAAAATGCGCTTGTGTGTACGTGGCATAAGGCTACTTTCACACTGGGGCGGTGCTTTACCACTGTTATAGCAATGCTTTGGCGACGCTTTTTGGCCGGTAGCGGGGCACTTTTAACCCCCAAGAAGGGGTTAAAAAGGAATAAAAGCCGCAATGCGACGCTTCCGAAGCTGTGCCCATTATTCCACTGGGCAGGGGCGGTTTAGGAGTGGTGTATAACACCGCCCCATAGATGCTGCTTGCAGGACTTTTTTTTTTTTTTTATTTTTTCACGTCCTGCAAGCACCCGCGTGAAGGCACGGTGGACTTTCATACTGGGGTGGCTTAAAGGCAGTGTACAGGTGCTATTTTTAGTGCTAAAATGCCTAAAAACTGCCTCGGTGTGAAAAATTCATCCCTCTAAATCAGGGTTTCCCAACCTTTTAAACAGAGGAACCCTTGAAATAACTTTCTGGTTTCAGGGAACCCCTGCTAAAAATGACTATCTATAACTCATGATACCTTAGTGCAGGGGTAGGCAATCTCGGCCCTCCAGCTGTTTTGAAAGTCCCATGAGACATTGCAAGACCCTGACAATAACAGACATAACTCCTAGAGGCAGGGGCATGATGGGATTTGTAGATTCACCACAGCTGGAGGCCACAGGTTGCCTACCCCTGCCTTAGTGTGATGGTCAGTGGGGAAAATGCTTCTTATACTTGTGGTCATTGGCGAGAATGACCCCCCCCCCCTTACAGATGGCTAAAAAGATCAATGGGGTCACTGGGAACTTATCTGAGAGGCAGAAATTGCTCATTGCTAAAGGATCCCCTAGCAACCACTGGAGGAACCCTGGTTGAGAAACCCTGCTCTATATTCTACCCTGTTTCCCCGAAAATAATACCTAGCGTGATTGTCGGTAATGGCTGCAATATAAGCCCCACCTCCCAAATAAGCCCTACCCTGTTTCCCCGAAAATAAGCCCTACCCTGAAAATAAGACCTACAAGGACTTTAACTAGGGCTTATTTGGGGGGTAGGGCTTATATTGCAGCCATCACTGACAATCACGCTAGGTCTTATTTTCGGGGAAACAGGGTATGCATGTTCTCACACTGGTCCACTGCGCTTCCGTTGTGTTTAAAAATCTTGCTTGCTGCATTTCTGGTCAGTTAAAAAAAACAAAAACGCACCTCGTTGAAATACTTGAAAAACGCAGTCAGAAAGCATCAATGACACGCCTATGAAAAACACACCATAAGCACAGTAAAATTGCAGCAAAATCGCGTGCGTCCTTCGGCTCCATTATCGGCACCTTATTCTCTATCGCCACCCGACGTTTGGATGCATCTCTAGTATTTAGCAGTTTATTTTTACTAAAATAATTACATTGTGTGGGAGACCAGATATAACGAATGCAGAGTCCTGGGTTTAGTAACGCTTTAAGTGGACCTATTGCATAGGAAAAGCACAGGTCCGCTTTAATATATAGGAGGCCGACATGTCGCCTACACAGGCCGTTGGTTGCATCTGTCCGACAGCCGGAGCTATGATGTCACCCCCCCCGCTACCACAGTGACCCCGTTTCCCAGCTGCGCTCTTCCAATGTCTCGCTGGAGTTATCAGGAAATGGTTAATAATTGCCTGCTCATATCCTGACCTGGCTGATCTCACTCTGACCTTTGAATGTTGGACATTTTTCCTTTATCAGAAAAATGTTTTTCTCTGGGAATGATCGATGCGTGGCATAAACATGCATTCTTTCTAGGCCGAGCCAGGAACCGGGTGGCCGAAAAAAAAAATTCTCACTAGGTTTAAAGCAAAACGTACTGTACATTCTTTTTTTCATGCAAGCAGTGTAAATGAATGATTTTTTTTTTACAGTCCCTGTACAGTAGATCTCAGATTGGAAGGTGCGGAAGCAGCATAAAAGACTAATCCGTTGTGCTTGCAGCACTTGTATACTAATGAGACCTGCAGATAAAAGGAGAAAGCAGAGTGACAGAACAATTCCATCCGTCTGCTGCTTCTTTCACTGTCCAGTCACTGGCTCAGGCGGGGACGAAACCTGTAAGTTAAATTAAGGCTGTAAGTAAATTTTTAAAAAAAGCATAATCTAAAACTGGAGTGCCTCAAAGGAGGGTAGAGGAGTCTCTGGTAGGTGGACCCAAAAGTTGGGCTTTAATAAAAATGTTGGAGTTCTACCTTTTTTACATTGTACTTTTCTAATGTTCACATGTGCCCGCTGGCTCCTCAGTTATGAGTCAAAGCAGCCAAATCTATCCTTTTATGCCAACCGCTAAGCCTTGCTTTAACCTGAACTTACACCTGAAACAAAAATGGAGGAAAGGTTGTGACTTTAGCCCGGTTGCAGAGTTTCCTGGATGGATTTATTTTTTTTTTTTGCCTGCAGTTGCTTTTGAAGAGAGGAACACCATGCATTGTGCTGAGGGGGCTCTGCATTCTGCAGCGTGCACGCTTTTCAGCCTCGGCCCCGGAAATGTGCGCGCACCGTCTCCCGTCCAATCCCATGGAGAGGCGATTAATGAGCCATTGTTGGCTGTAATCTGCAGCTTAAGCCTTTCTAAAGTGTGCATCAATACAAGTGTTTAGCCCAGATTGATCTGCATATCCCAGAGAAGCGGAGGATTACAATGCTGTTTTATTCTATTCACAAAGCTCCAAAAGTGCAAAAAGGGATTTTATTATCCACTTATAGATCAATGAATGTAAACAAACCAGTGCAAACAATACTGAGGAGTATCGCTCAGGACAGCAATAGAGCAGCCCACTTGCTAAGGATCAGTCATCCCTGTCCTGTGTGCACTACTTAACCATCTGAGTACCAGTCTGTATATATCCCTTCATTTACCAGGCCATTTACCAGGCCACTTTTCAGTTCTGTAATAATTTGACTGACAATTACTCGGTCATCCAACACCAGGGTGGATAAAAATCAATGATTTTTTAATTTTTTTTATATTTAAATCAATTTTAACAAAATGCTTTTGCTCCATTGTGAATAGTGTTTATACTCCTCATGGCTGTATTTGGTTCACGGCAACCACAAGGTACAGAGCCACTCTGATTGACTCTGTACATTATGGCTGAGCTGTTCGAAGACTGCACACGCAGGCAGCGCATATTTAAATACTCATTTACCCTGCAAGACCGCTCCTTGCAGTTTGTTTTATGTACACCAGTGGTTCTCAACCCTGTCCTCAAGTACCCCCAACAGGCCAGGTTTTGGGAATTTCTCTTAGATAAAATAGCTGTCCAAAATACCAAGCCATTGACTCGGATTTAAAGCACCTGTGCAAGATCAAGGAAAACCTGCAAACATGGCCTGTTGGAGGTACTTGAGGACAGGGTTGAGGACCACCGTTCTACACCATGCTCCCAGCGTTCTAAGGGGCTCGTCAAGCCCATCACAGGGTCCATAATTCTGCATTTGATGTGATGCACCGCCAGAGCGAGGGATGTCGCTTGAAGGATAAGTTCACAATCTGTAACATGTTACACTCGTATTCAGGGTGTAACATGTTACTGTTGCAGCAGCCCCCAATTCCATGTTGCGACAGTGAGCTGGGGGATCTTCTCCCTGGACCCACTATTGCTATTTAAAAAAAAAAATTCTGTGAATGGGAGAACTCCAAGTTTTGACTGCTTTTGTGGCTGTCGGCTTGTAGTACTCAATGAACTACCACGGTGCCATTGAGCGATCTAGGTAGTTCATTGATGCTTCCTGTTGGAGTGTAATTGCCTGCCTCTATGGGGTACGAGTAGACAGATACACTGACATTCTTCAGGAGTCCTGCATTGCACCCGCGGCCTTCTGATTGCAGGGGAAATGCTTTGTAGGCTCCCAGTAAAAAAATGCACTTTTTTTTTTTTTTTTTGCTTGCAAAAAGATTTGCTATTAAGAAACAATAAAGGTGTGTGTGTGTGTGTGTGTGGCCCGGTTCACACTTGTGCGATGGCAGACATCGCATGTAATTCGCAGCGCACTGCTGTTCCCATTACATGCGATGTCTGTGCGGTGCGATGTCAGCCATACAGATAGTATGGCTGATATCGCACCGCATTCGGTCTAAAACCGGACAGGTCCCTTTTTTCTGTTTGGACCAGAATCGGATCGCATAGGTGTTCACACCTATGCAATCTGATTCATGTCCGAACTGTCAGTTCGCAGTGCGATATGCGAGCTGAAATGGGGGTGTCGTTAACATATGACACTCCCCAGCAGTTCGCATATGGCAGTGTGAACTGCCTTGCGTGTCGGGTGCGATGTGGGAACCCGCAGTTGATTCGCAGGGTTCTCGTATCGCACAAGTGTGAACCGGGCCTTAAGGTAAGTAGGTATTCCCACGCTACTGCAGTAGTGTGCCCAGGAATCAATAGAATGGTGAATATATATAAATATTAAAATTTAAGTGAATAAAGATAACATTAGTTGCAGAAAACCCCACCCTATAAAATATGTAAAAAATCAATGTATGGTGTTGCGCTCCAAGTGGATATAAGCAATAAAATACTCCTAAATAATATAAATATATCTGAGTGCGAAAACAATGCTAAAATATTATTTGTTTTAGCATTGTTTTCGCACTCAGATATATTTGAATTTAGAGTATTTTATTGCTTATATCCACTTGGAGCGTAACACCATACATTGATTTTTTTTTTATGTGTGTTTTTTTTTTTTTTTTTTGTTTATTTTTTAGCCCCTAAGGATAAGTTTCTCAGAGCTGAGCTTCATCAGTGGACTGTTGTGTGGTAATTACTGGGCTAGTAGGTTAAAAGTTCCTATACAATATAACTAGGGTTGCACTGATACTGGTATCAGTACTTTCAGGCTCGTCTGTGGGTCTCCCTTGTGTTAAAGAAGTCCGGTAATTGGAGCTGTCAAAAAATACGGTTTATTACCAACATTGCTCAGCCCTGAAACCATAAATAAAAAAACATTGTTTCTTTTTGTATATTTTTTTTCTTCATCTGCAGATCAAAGGGATGAATAAATGTTGCTCTGTTTAACCCCTTAACCCTTAATTTACTCTAATCAGCCTCCCTATTCTCTTCCATTTAATATTTTCCTGCTGTTTATTTTTTCACGTCTATTTTATAAATGTTAAACAATTTAACTTTTTTTTATA
>CM053027.1:596625348-596772848 GCA_028564925.1 Lithobates sylvaticus
CGGGCGCACTGGACAGGTAAGTGTCCCATATTTTAAAAGTCAGCAGCTGCAGTATTTGTAGCTGCTGACTTTAAAAAAATTTCAGCGTAACTTTGCTTTAACGCACAGAAAAAAAGCAGTGTAGAAACGGATCAAAAGCAAACTGCATAGGTGTGTACCGAGCCTTATGCAGTTTTCTATTTCAAAATGTTCCCGTCACTGTGGTTGAAACAAATGTCGCTTTGACCCCACTAATGATTCGAACATCGAACGTTCTTAAAATGACATTTGTTTTTGTATGGCCAGCATATAATGTATTACAGTTATGTTTAAAAATCTGCAAAACAGTCTTAACTTTTTTTTTTTTTTTTTTCTTTTGAATAAAAAAAGATCTGAGTCTGAAATTTACAAGATTCAACCGCTAATAGTATATACAGTATATCTCTTCTCATAGTATATACAGTATATCTCTTCTCATAGTATATACAGTATATCTCTTCTCATAGTATATACAGTATAGCTCTTCTCATAGTATATACAGTATAGCTCTTCTCATAGTATATACAGTATAGCTCTTCTCATAGTATATACAGTATAGCTCTTCTCATAGTATATACAGTATATCTCTTCTCATAGTATATACAGTATAGCTCTTCTCATAGTATATACAGTATATCTCTTCTCATAGTATATACAGTATATCTCTTCTCATAGTATATACAGTATATCTCTTCTCATAGTATATACAGTATATCTCTTCTCATAGTATATACAGTATATCTCTTCTCATAGTATATACAGTATATCTCTTCTCATAGTATATACAGTATATCTCTTCTCATAGTATATACAGTATATCTCTTCTGTCTGTTATTCTCAGAGTGGATTCGAGATTTTGCTCTCGAACCATATAGTTGGTTATTGATATTTACCACTGCATAGAGATATTGAAGAATAAATTGCCTTTTTTAAACTTGACATATTAGCAAAATTATACACCACATGCTTAAGGTTATTAACCAATTAATCGATTATGAAAATCGTTGCAGCCCTAATGTGTATTCTTCCTTGCATCTGTGTGCTTTGTATATTTCTTCCAGATCTGTGCAGTAATCCAGTGTGAGACTTTCTCTCTGTGCAGAAACTTCCTGTAATAAAGACCGCTCACTGCTGCTCTCTCGCCTTGTGCAGGGTGACTAGTCTTGTCTCCGCCCCCTCCTGTAGTATCTGCAGGCAGACTGCTGGGGCCCCTCCCACAGCTATACTCTCTGCACAGGCTATGGATGGCATAGCAATGTCACCATTACAGTTACAAGGTAATAACTGGGTTTGCAAAGGTGTCTGTGGGAGGAATAGTGCCCCATTGTTTTCAGTGGGAGGAATAGTGTCCCATCAAGCAAAACTCTAGTTTTGCAAGGAATGCCTTTTTAATTTTGTCTTCAGGTTTTTTGCCAGCTACTACTAAACATTGAACCTATTAAATCGTATATGGTGAACCTCAGGCCCCGTTCACATCTCATGGGGATATTCCAGGGGTCTGCAGGACATGCCCTTTTCAAGGGAGGCAGGGTCAGGCCACAGTAGGGGGGGGAAAAAGTAACCAACCCAGCCTGCACTGTAGAGTCCGTGATCGTCTCGTTCAGCAAAGGATCCAAAAAAGAAAGGTCTAACCATAGCGTAATATTTTCTGACTTTTTAATTGTAAAAAAAAGGTATTACACTTACATTGGTAGGTTTAAAAAATTGCGTATAAAAACGGAGCCGGCCGGCTCGCAACAAACTCCCGTTGCGGTGACGTCAACGGGTAACCTCCTCCAGACGCGCTTCGTCATACATGACGTTGTCAATGGGGAACGTTCACGTTTTTCTTATGGTGGCGGTGCACTTCTTGGAGTGGATCACTGTGGTGTCATTGTCATAAGGATTTAACCCACCAATTTCAACTATAGAAACCTTTCATGTTCAATCAATTATCCTGATTCATCTATTGGGACTATTCTAGCATGGCTTCTCTCATTTTATTTACCTTGTGTATCTGCTTTTTGTTTTAACTATTTTATTTTATTATTTTTTTTTTACAATGACCTAAACATGTTGACACCTATGGAGGATCGGTGATTGGGTTTAGATTGATTTTTAACATTTGCTTAGAAAAAAAAAAAAAACATAGGGGTGCCCAAACTTTTGCTTCACTTTAGCCAAAAACAAATATGGTTCTCATCCCATTTAATTACAATTTCAGTCGGTTTTCATCCTGAACATAGCGTGCAGTCATTGTTCCACATAAGTGTACATTTAATATAAGAAAGGCTCAGCGTAATTGCCTTTTCCCAGAAACGACGGAGTTTATTTAAAACCGGCCGTCCATCTTTTCGGCAAAATATGAAAAAACTCTCAGGTCACAGGAGCTCGCGCTTCTCGCATAATTGAGTTTTGCTCTGACTAATGGGTCCCTCTGTAATCGCAGCGGAAGAGAAAAAGGAGACAATATAGCGCGCTGGTGATAAGCGGGATCACAAAACCACTTTAATGAGACCTGCTTTAATGTATTGTCTTAAAGGGAACTACTATATCGACTTCAGTTCCAGGCCTTTTTCTGACAGTTGTTTACATGCAACAATCAGTAAATTAGTTGGAACCTCCAAAAAAAAAATATATATATATTTATATTTATTTTTTATATATATATATAATATATAATATAATATATATATATATATATATATATATATATATATATATATATATATATTTTATTTATTTTTTATTCTTCAAGTATCTTATTGAAAAAAGCAAGTGTCAGTACAAAGGTACGTCTAAGAGGTACATGTGTGTAATAAGTAGGACCTAACAAAAGATTTAAAGACTGGAAAAGACCATGCTGGGTCAAGGGGAGGAGAATCCTCCATAAAGCTACACAAAGGTAGGCTAAAATTCTAGGCGTAGGCAACATATTAACAGTGAGGAGGAGAGCGTTTACACAGGGCTCTGAACTATGCCTAAGTAATAACAGAGGCAGCAGTTTGGCACCTCATTGGACAATACTCAAGGGTATAGGGAGAGTCCGGGAAGGGCAGTGGGGTGTACTAAACCTAGAAGCTCAAGCCAGGGTAAGGAGGACAGCCTATGGACTGCATTTCTCTGATGGTGGCCTCAGAGGTAAGGGGGGGGGGACTCTAATGGTGGAACCTGAATTAGGGTGGACTTTAATGGGAACCCTGAAGTAAGGGGAGGAACACTGATGGAGATCCTGATGTAAAGGGGATTTTAATGTAAGGGGGGGGGGTGGACATTGATGTAAGGGGGTCTCTAGGGACCCTGATGGGGGGGGGGGGCCTGATGTAAGGGAGGACCCTGAGGGGGGTTGGCACCCTGATGTAAGGGAGGACCCTGAGGGGGGTTGGCACCCTGATGTAAGGGAGGACCCTGAGGGGGGGTTGGCACCCTGATGTAAGGGAGGACCCTGAGGGGGGTTGGCACCCTGATGTAAGGGAGGACCCTGAGGGGGGTTGGCACCCTGATGTAAGGGAGGACCCTGAGGGGGGTTGGCACCCTGATGTAAGGGAGGACCCTGAGGGGGGTTGGCACCCTGATGTAAGGGAGGACCCTGATGTAAGGGAGAGACTGGGGGGGGGGGGGCAACAAAGTTTCTCTGGAGAAAAGGGGATCGAGGGATTCTGTTTCAAACAAAGGACATTTAGTTGTGATGAAGCTAGAAGTTCTAGGTCTCTATGAAGAAAGGAATGTGTTTATCGTTTTCTGCAAGCTGAGCAGAAAGCCTCTCTTAGTATGCAGTTCTGAACCTTTGTAATGAAGAATGGTCCCCATGCGGTGGTAATGTTCAGTGTAATGGCGTACATCCGCCTGTGAATGGAGGCATTAGTGGGAGTCATGTCAGAATATTATAAAACCATTATTAACTCCATTGTGATGCACAGCGCTCGTATGGCGTGATCCATGGAAAGTGGGTATCATTAGATGTCTGTGATGTTTGGATGTCTTTTATTAGGATGTAATGAGGTATTAATGATGGCGCATTTGTAAGTTGGGATTGTGTAAAGATAAACTCCATCATACAGCAGTGTAAAAATCCTATCTGTAGAACGTGCTGCACCGCACACCATTTGTTGCTGGTATCTGCAGCCTGCAGGCTCACCACCTCTCAGCAGGGTGATGGGAAGTTGGGTTGTTGGAGTTGGGACAACAAGCCCATCTGATTAGCACTTACTGCAATTGATACACAAGTGTTCAGTGACCTTATTTTATGACCACGGACATGTACAATTTGTCTGTTACCATGGCAGTGCTGGGAGGTCGAGTTTTTTTAGGAGATTAGGAGAAACAAGCCTATCTGTTTAGCACCTTGGAACATGACTACAAGTGATACAAAGGTTTTCCGTAACTGTTATGCCGCGTACACACGAGCGGATTTTCCGACAGAAAAATCTTGGATGGTTTTTCCGACGGAATTCCGCTCAAGCTTGGCTTGCATACACAGTCACACAAGTTCGCTGAATTTTCGACCGTCAAGAACGCGGCGACGTACAACACTACGGCGAGCCGAGAAAATTAAGTTCAATGTTTCCGAGCATGCGTATGAATTTTGCGCATCAAAACTTTTTCCGACCGAAAAATTTAGAACATGCTCTCAATCTTTTTCTGGGGGGACTTCGGCCAGCAACAGTCCGATGGAGCCTACACACGGTCGCAATTTCCGACCAAAAGCTCTCATCTGTCTTTTTTGCTGGCCGAATTTCCGATCGTGTGTACGCGGCATTAGGGGTAATAAACCCACAATGGTAAAATTTGGTCTGTATATGCAGTAAAGCGTGGTCTTTTCTGGTCCTCCCCTTCCACTGTCCCTGACATATTTCCTGATATTTACAAACCAGGGGGCACTCTGCACATGCTCAGTTTGGTGTGCATTGCTAGAGAATTTTTTTCTTTTTTTGGTGAGTGCATGTGATCAGCACAGGGCTAATCAGCACTATCCAGACAGAGGGTCAGGGGTCCTGCAGCCTCATAGGACAAGCAGTGCAGAATGAAAACCCCTACTACAAGCTTAAACCAGACACTGATAGAAGTCACAAGACTGCTATATACTGCTGATGAGAAAAGGTATTTAGCAGTTTATATTTACTATAATTGCATTTCTGTGCTCTGTGTACTGTGGGAGACCAGATATTGTGAATGCAGGGTCCAGGGTTTAGTAACACTTTAACCAATTACCTTGGCAGTGCTGGGAGGTTGGGTTTTTAGGCAGTTAGGATTTAAAAGGCCACATCTGGTTCAGCACCTTGGAACATTGCTGCAAGTGATGCAGGTTTTCCATAACCTTATTTTATGACCACGACCATATACAGTTTGCCTGTTGCCATGGCAATGCTAGAAGGTTAGGTTTTTAGGAAGTTATTAGAAACAAACGCATGTGATATATTACGACAAGTGACACGCAGGTTTTCCATAACCTTTATATTAAAACGGTCCATACAAAATGTGTAGCTGCATTTGATTAGTTAGGTCTTCTCAGTGTTTCAGCAGCTGCTGGTTTGCCTGCTTCCTACATTTTTGGATTGTCTCTAGGACAGGAATAGACGGGAAATGCTCCAACGGGGACTCTAGTTCTGGTGACAACCAGGGATCCCTCATTTTGGAAGCATTTTTTCACTCACTTCCTGTTTGGCTATGGGGCAGGAGGTGAAGGAAATTCTCCCCAATGGGACACAGATGGCAAAAAAAACCTGGCAGGAGTATTAACCCTCTTTATCAAAAAAAACAAAAACGTTTTTGCGTATATAGTTTTGCTTCAACGTTGAACTAAATGCAAGTGTAGCGCACTACTCCCTTGGGAGCTGAAAAGTTGTGCATTACCTTTCTGTTAACTTGTTCCGTTCTTCCTCCCCATGCAAAAGTTCCACAAACGGAAGACAGTCCTTGAAATTTTATAAAGCTTTATTCTTGAACTTGAATGGACGTTACAGTTGAATAGAGGATATGAGTTGCCTCTATTAGTTCTGGTTTCTGACTCTGATCCTCTGTACTTTCCTTTGATGAACCGACCAGCATCACTCTGAATAATGCTGTGGGTTGTAGATTTCAAAGTCCCAGGCCTCACCGCCTACCTTGACTCTTGCAAATCCGCCCAATGTCTGTTCTGGAAAGTGTCCCTCACTATGTCCTTGGACATGTAGCGAGTGTACGGATGAGCACCGCTGGGTTGCACTCCCTTTGCTCACTCCAATCGACAGTCCATGATTGCCACAGAAGGTCGATCCCAGTCTCCTTTGTCCGCTTTACTCCTACTTCCTCCTCCGTATGGTCCGGGACATCCCAGGCTGGGATGCCTGGTTTCTCCTCTGGACTACATAGCGACTGTTTGGGTTATCCAGCACTGGGGTATCTGAACCCTCAGGCCTTCAAACCAGCTCCTGCTATCCAGCACTGAGGTCTCTGAACCCTCAGGCCTTCAAACCAGCTCCTGCTATCCAGCACTGGGGTCTCTGAACCCTCAGGCCTTCAAACCAGCTCCTGCTATCCAGCACTGGGGTCTCTGAACCCTCAGGACTTCAAACCCGCTCCTGCTATCCAGCACTGAGGTCTCTGAACCCCCAGGCCTTCAAACCTGCTCCTGCCATCCAGCACTGGGGTCTCTGAACCCCCAGGCCTTCAAACCCGCTCCTGCCATCCAGCACTGGGGTCTCTGAACCCCCAGGCCTTCAAACCTGCTCCTGCCATCCAGCACTGAGGTCTCTGAACCCCCAGGCCTTCAAACCCGCTCCTGCCATCCAGCACTGGGGTCTCTGAACCCCCAGGCCTTCAAACCTGCTCCTGCCATCCAGCACTGGGGTCTCTGAACCCCCAGGCCTTCAAACCTGCTCCTGCCATCCAGCACTGGGGTCTCTGAACCCCCAGGCCTTCAAACCTGCTCCTGCCATCCAGCACTGGGGTCTCTGAACCCCCAGGCCTTCAAACCTGCTCCTGCCATCCAGCACTGGGGTCTCTGAACCCCCAGGCCTTCAAACCTGCTCCTGCCATCCAGCACTGGGGTCTCTGAACCCTCAGGCCTTCAAACCCGCTCCTGCTATCCAGCACTGGGGTCTCTGAACCCTCAGGCCTTCAAACCCGCTCCTGCTATCCGGCACTGGGGTCTCTGAACCCTCAGGACTTCAAACCTGCTCCTGCTATCCGGCACTGAGGTCTCTGAACCCCCAGGCCTTCAAACCCGCTCCTGCTATCCGGCACTGGGGTCTCTGAACCCTCAGGACTTCAAACCCGCTCCTGCTATCCAGCACTGAGGTCTCTGAACCCCCAGGCCTTCAAACCTGCTCCTGCCATCCAGCACTGGGGTCTCTGAACCCCCAGGCCTTCAAACCCGCTCCTGCCATCCAGCACTGGGGTCTCTGAACCCCCAGGCCTTCAAACCTGCTCCTGCCATCCAGCACTGAGGTCTCTGAACCCCCAGGCCTTCAAACCCGCTCCTGCTATCCAGCACTGGGGTCTCTGAACCCCCAGGCCTTCAAACCTGCTCCTGCCATCCAGCACTGGGGTCTCTGAACCCTCAGGCCTTCAAACCCGCTCCTGCTATCCGGCACTGGGGTCTCTGAACCCTCAGGACTTCAAACCCGCTCCTGCTATCCGGCACTGAGGTCTCTGAACCCCCAGGACTTCAAACCCGCTCCTGCTATCCGGCACTGAGGTCTCTGAACCTCCAGGCCTTCAAACCTGCTCCTGCCATCCAGCACTGGGGTCTCTGAACCCCCAGGCCTTCAAACCAGCTCCTGCCATCCAGCACTGGGGTCTCTGAACCCCCAGGACTTCAAACCCGCTCCTGCTATCCAGCACTGAGGTCTCTGAACCCCCAGGCCTTTAAACCCGCTCCTGCCATCCAGCACTGGGGTCTCTGAACCCCCAGGCCTTCAAACCCGCTCCTGCCATCCAGCACTGGGGTCTCTGAACCCCCAGGCCTTCAAACCCGCTCCTGCCATCCAGCACTGGGGTCTCTGAACCCCCAGGCCTTCAAACCTGCTCCTGCCATCCAGCACTGAGGTCTCTGAACCCCCAGGCCTTCAAACCCGCTCCTGCTATCCAGCACTGGGGTCTCTGAACCCCCAGGCCTTCAAACCTGCTCCTGCCATCCAGCACTGAGGTCTCTGAACCCCCAGGCCTTCAAACCCGCTCCTGCTATCCAGCACTGGGGTCTCTGAACCCCCAGGCCTTCAAACCAGCTCCTGCCATCCAGCACTGGGGTCTCTGAACCCTCAGGCCTTCAAACCCGCTCCTGCTATCCGGCACTGGGGTCTCTGAACCCTCAGGCCTTCAAACCCGCTCCTGCTATCCGGCACTGGGGTCTCTGAACCCCCAGGCCTTCAAACCCGCTCCTGCTATCCGGCACTGGGGTCTCTGAACCCTCAGGCCTTCAAACCCGCTCCTGCTATCCGGCACTGGGGTCTCTGAACCCCCAGGCCTTCAAACCCGCTCCTGCTATCCGGCACTGGGGTCTCTGAACCCTCAGGCCTTCAAACCCGCTCCTGCTATCCGGCACTGGGGTCTCTGAACCCCCAGGCCTTCAAACCCGCTCCTGCTATCCGGCACTGGGGTCTCTGAACCCCCAGGCCTTCAAACCTGCTCCTGCTATCCGGCACTGGGGTCTCTGAACCCCCAGGCCTTCAAACCTGCTCCTGCTATCCAGCACTGGGGTCTCTGAACCCCCAGGCCTTTAAACCTGCTCCTGCTATCCAGCACTGGGGTCTCTGAACCCCCAGACCTTCAATCCTGCTCCATGCTTTTTCTTTTTTTCTTTTCCCAGCTTATATGCGAGTCCTGTCCCTGCCAACACAAATTAATGATTGGTCCAGAGCTCTCCACATAAGCTGCCTGCACCCCAGTCCCAAGTCCTGCCTCCCTTCCAGAACATTTCCACTGAAAGGGTTGGGGGGCTCTCTGAGCCAGAATGTAGGTGGCCACACCCCCTCTATTCTAGCACTCCCCTCTCCCAAAATAAACAACCAGGCCAAAAAAATGGTAAAGGCCCTGGCCAAATTTACCCATCTAGCACCCACCTAAATGGGGTGGGTGCTACACAAGCAGTGTAAGAACCTGAATTTTAATGGTATCTTTTTTGCAGTCTGATCTGCTTAAAGCTTGGGGAGGGAAAAGCAGCACAAGGAGCTAATCAGGTGTGCTGCAGTGCAGGGGGCATGCTGATAGTAGGAGAGATCAGAGTGATTGGGTTGAGCTCATCAGTTTGCTGCTTCTTTCACCTGTCCATTCACAGGCCTGAGGTTGGAAGGAACCTGTAAGTGAAAGTGAAACTGCCAGCCCAGAGATGTCCAGCTCCCTCCTTCTCCTGCACAGGGCTATGGGACCGTGGCATTGCAATTCCACTTTAATGGTTTTGTGTTGGCTGCTTTCTGAATTTCAGTTAAGCCTATGCTTGGAGGACTGGAAATTTTGTTTCCTTCCCGCAGCTGCCAGCGACAGATTAGCAGAGCGCGGAGAGGAAGCTCGCAAAGCCCGTGTTTTCTTCTGGAGGTGCAAATTTCAGATTAACGTTTTAGCAGCGTGATCCCCGCATACTAATTATAGCAGAATGTGCTGGAACATTGTATGTGTGAGCTTTCACCGCTTGCTTTGTGCTTCATACTTAAAGCAAAACTTCACTCTCTCAATCAACACTGACTATTTTTGATCCTTATGCTGCTAATATTAGTAAATGGATAGCAAGATATATTTACTTGTGTTTAAACTTTTCTTAATTTTTTTATTTTTTTTTAATCTTTTAGTTACTTCCTGGTTTCTGGCCTAGGCCAAAATGATGTCATACATCCCAGGAGTCCTCAGGAGGGGCTTTCTCAGCTAAGCACGCCTGCCTGAGCTAAGGGCAGATGGATACCAGGAAGTAAATGCTACATGAACCATCTGCCCTTACTCAAGATGGCCATGGCCAGAAATGCTCGGGGGGGGGGGGGGGGGCATTCACGTGATTTCTCAGCAAATAATTTTTTTATTTTTTTTTTTTTTAGAGATGCACCAAAATTTCAGGTGCTGAAAACTATTGGCACAATTATATTACAGAAACACACAAACGTTGTACATTGTATACTACTGTAATAGAGTGGATTATAGGATTTTACAATCATTTTAAACTAGGGCTTATTTTCGGGGTAGGGCTTATATTGCAGCTCTCCTGGAAAATAACGCTAGGTCTTATTTTCGGGGTAGGTCTTCTTTTCGGGAAAACACGGTAGTTGAAAAAGTGGGTGGAACTCCGCTTTAAAGTGACTTATGAGGGATGTATGGGGGCTGCCTTTGCTGCCCTCCTTTTTATAAAAAATGAAGGCCCCTTGAACCGCCTTTAGGGAAAGGGAGCCTGAAGTGACTGGGTGGAACCTGAACTCCATGAAAAGGCCGTGGTGAGGCACATCCAACTCCTGAGGAGATTCAGCTGTCACAAGAGTTTGTGTCACTTGAGGCATTAACCCTGTATGTCACAGCACAACCTCTGACAAAGGGTCAACTACTGGACTGACTTCACTATCTCCGTCCAGCTCTTTCTGCAAGCAATCATCAGTCCTCCTACTCTACCTCCGTTGGGTAAGTATGATTATGGGGTGGTCTGGGATAAGTCAAGTGTAGCTGTTTTAGGGCCACTGATGCATTTGTGCAGCAGTCCAATCAATTTTTATGTTTACTTTGTTTGGCTGTCACGCCAGCTGTGGCACCCACCCCATCCCCAGGGTCTCGTTCTCACCTGGGTGGCCCTCTATAATCGATTTTCCCAGTCGATTTGCACTTGGAACAGGGGAATGCGTTGGCAGCTGCCAACTTTATTCACTCTAGCGCTGACTTTTACGCTGCATATGGTTATTACTCATGTGCCAGCTTCTTTTCAGTCACATTCACAGAACGTCAGTGGAATCCAAATAGGCAACTGCTGACTGTTTAATGAGAGCCACTGTGTGCGCACGTCTTTTCCCTTGGCGGTGGTGCCCACCCCGCAGTCGACTTTCTGAATGGGGAATACACCACCTGCCAAACCGGGTTCTAAGTTCAACCCTCCTAAGACTAAGGATGCCAATGAAAGTCTCAAGGGTGTTGCACTGGCTAGACCAGTACCCTCTCAGTAGGGAGGCTTCTTACAGTCGGGATTTAATCGGGGGTTTTGGATCCCTTTCATCCACTCCTAATGCTCCTTTGGGTTTTCGCTCTTGGTGTGGTAACCCAAAAAAGTTGTGTGTGTGTGTATATGTATGTATATATGTATAATATTAATTATATTAATTATATAATTAATATAATATAATATGTGTGTGTATATATTAGGGCTGTTACGGATTACAATTTTTGTGTTCGATTAATCGTTTTTTTTTTTTTTTTTAAATCGACTAATTTTGATTTAATTATAACGCACATACAGATCCAACTACTTTTAGCTGATCTCCTTGCATTGCAACTCTGCATTAGTCAGTGGTAAATGTGGTATACACTATATACAATCACCCGACACTAGTTAGTTTCCACAATCCATGACTTAACTTCACAGTTCACACAAATACGTTTTAAATTCAAACTGTAGCACTGACTTAAGTAATTCATTTTTCCACAGTAGCGTGACAATCCCTCCACCTCCAGTCTAACTAATCACTCTCACCTTATGGCATGGATCCCTGTGCAAACAGGTGGTCATGCAAGCGGGTATCAACAGGGTTAACACTGACCATAAACTTTTCTCACGTCTCCTTAGATCTCAGCAAGGACGCCAGGTCATGGGTAGAAAGAAAAGATCTAAGTGCTCACCGCTTGAGTAGAAGATAAAATTTTTGTGTTCAAACACAAACTACTCACATAAAGATGATAAAAACACGGCATGTAAAGCCGACAATCGTGTTAGTTCTGTAGGGCAGCAGCGGGTGATGTCCTGCGTAGCTCCTCCCCCGTACGCGTTACGTTCAATCAGAACTTCAACGTCACCGGACTCCTCCCCCCCCCCCCCTTCCATTCGTTACCAAACGGAGGCACTTGGGGAGGAGTCCGGTGATGTCACCAGATCTCTGATGGAACTCCCTGAAGGTCCGGAAGCCGGCGAAGAGGCGAGTACAGATCAAGATGACTTTGAGCGATCAACAAAATTAATCAAGGAATTAATCTTTAATTTCCACAGTATGTATATGTGTGTGTGTGTGTATATAAATATAATAAATATATATATATATATATATATATATATATATATATATATATATATATATATATATATATATATGTGTATATATATATATATATATAATTACAATTTTGTTCCCTGCAGGCTTGTCAGTTAATGGTGGATTGATCAGAATTCCTGGGACCAATACTCCACTTTTTGATGCAGCACTTTCTTTGCCAAGTTCTCTGGTGCTTCTACCCGTCTGGTGAAGGCCGACCTTGAATCTGCCTTTGGCTTACCTGCACATCTTCTGGCCTTTTGGGCACCGAGATCCACATTGTGGGGATGGTCTGCTGACTTCCTGGGGTTAATTGTCATCTTTCGTTTTCCCAGGGACTCTAGGAAGCTATGGCTGTAGCAACTTCAACCTTTTTGGGCCATCTTGTCTTCACATTCCACGTACTTCTGATGGGGCAGCGCCCTCTGTGGGCATCTATAAAATGTATATCAGATGCACGTCATTGCGTACAAATAATCAGCTCCTATGTGTGATGACTTGGAAGCACGATTTTCCTTCTTGCACTCCTATAATGGTAATTCTTTGACAGGAGGAATTTTCGAACACACAGCTGGAGTTTTTACAGGGCTGCATCCAGCTCCTGTAGCTTTGGCATTTTATTCCAGGATGACTGGTCTGCTGAACCTTGGCTGGCCTCATTGGCCCAACTCTATTTGTTGTGTAACATGATGCTGTTGGAGCCCTTACTTATTATGGTCAAGTGGTTAACTGCCTCTCTGCACGCTCGCCACCTTTGTTATCCCTGTTGTGTTTTTCTGGTGCTTGGATGTCGTCAGTTGACTGTTTAGTTTCAGATGTATCCAATTGCTGTGGGTCTTCCTTGTCCGTCCTTTTTTGTGTAGTCTTGTTTCTGACTCCTCTTGCCCCCTCCCAGAACTCTAAGGTAACCTGTTGGCAATTTTGGGACGAATAGGTGCTTCCACCCATCTGATTTCTCCCTTCCCCTTGTGGGACAGGCACCTGGTTCTTTTCTCCTACCTCCAGGATGTAGTGGTGGGTACCACTCCCTCTGCTGTATTGTTTGGTTCCGACTATTCAGCTGGGAAGACCTCTCCAAAGTTTTCTTATTCAGAGGATTTTGACGGAAAATGGTTGGAAACATCTGACTTGCTTCCATGATTCTCGGCACCTGTTTTCTGTGCACAACTTAACTGACCTCCTCTCTGTTTTACCCTCAGTTTTTTTTGCTTTTAGGGCTCTTTTCGAGTTGCCTTCTCTTGGGCATTTTTTGGCTTCTTTAGTGTTAATGAACTTCCGCCGAGAACAAACGCCCAGTTTATGGTAACTCAGAGGATGTGCTGACCACAGAATCCTTTGTTTTTATCTCCCGCTTATTCTTTCAACCTCAACAATTTTTGCTATAAAATTACTTGGAAGAACCCTATATATATATATATATATATATATATATATATATATATATATATATATATATATATTATATATATATATATATATATATATATATATATATATATATATATTTTTTTTTTTAGCAAAGACCCTAGAGAATACAATGGTCGTTGCAACTTTTTTTATCTCGCACAGTATTTGCGCAGCAATTTTTCGAACAGTTTCATGCTTTTAAAAAATTTAAGTTATCAATTTTTTTTGCATAATGTGAAAAATTAAGTTACACCGAGTAAATAGATTCTTAACATGTCATGCTTCAAAAGCTCCAGTCTCCCCCCCCCCCCTTTTGGGTGAAGATCTGCTTTAAAGTGTATTTTTGTACAAAATCATGATGTCCTCAGTAGATCTCTGCATGAGGCTAGCTATACACACTAGACATTTGTTTAAAAAAAAATAAAATAAAAATCTTAATTGTGTTTTTTTTTTTTTGTAAACTGTGCAAAATTCTTATCGCTTTTGAGCGGCAGTGTTGAAATGCTCACTCATGTTCAGCTTTCATTTTCCTAGCTCAGGCGCCACGTTTCTGTGCAGTGATAAAAGTGGTGAATGTTCTGTGGCATTGGGATAAGGGCGGCATGTTTTGTGTGTTTAACACCCTTTTTTTTACTTTTATACATTCATGTGCAATCTGCATCTTCAGCCGGCACAAAGAAAAATATAAAACCCAATATTGGGGAAGCAGAGGAGACGGCAGGTGCCGGCGACTGGCAAGGACTAATTGGATTTGAGATTGCTTTTGGAAATGAAATATGAAAAGAGTAGGTAGTAGGAGAAGCTGCATCAATCTTCTGTACCGGCCCGTCCGGCGAGAGACAGGCAGGAAATACAGACGGGAAATAGAGATGTTTTTCCCATCATCTTTTTCCAGATAATTGGAGCGGGCTTATCATAATGAGGGATGAACAGAATAACAGGTTGTGTATCCTAGAAAATTACAACAAGAGACTATTTAATGAGGTTGTGCGCAATTAAGAGGAGCCGTCATGTGTTAGCGACCATGAGGAGAGAATAGGTAATTTTGAAGCTGGTAGATGAAAAGGCACGAAATGACTGCAGCTCCATATTTAATAATATATCGTCATAATCGTATTGAACTATATATTTTCCCAACATATTGCGCTTAAAAGACCGCTGTGCAAATAGTGACATAAAATATTGCAAGTGCATTTTATTCTCTAGGGTCTCTGCTAAAATATATATATTTCACACAATATTATGTATTATACAGTCACAAAAAATATTTTATATATATATATATATATATATATACATACATACATACATACATACATACATACATACATACATACATACATAATATTATATAAATTTGGGGGTTCTAAGTGAGTTTCTAGCAAAAAATACAGATTTTTAACTTGTAAGCAACTAGTGTCAGAAAAAGGCTGTCTTTTAAAGGGGGCTGTAAAGTCTGAAGGTTTTTTGTCTTAATGCGTTCTATGTGCAGCAGCCCCTTAACACTTACCTGAGGTCCCTCTAGCTCAGGCGATGTTGTAGGAATGTCTTTGCCATCCGGGACTCCCCTTTTCATTGGCTGAGACAGCACAGCGCCGTTGGCTCCTCCTGCTGCTGTCAGTCAACCAATGAGAATAGAAAGGGGGCCGGGCCGCAGCTGTGACTCGGCACCCAAAAGGAGGGAGGGGCCAGGAGAGCCGCAGAGGGATCCAAGAAGTGGAGGATCCGGGCTGCTCTGTGCAAATCTACTGCAACAGAGCAGGTAAGTATAACATGTTGTTTTTTTATTTAAAAAAAAAAAAAAGACTTTACAGTCACTTGAGAAATATGGGATTTATTATCCCATAATCCTACTTGGCAAGGTGGATGCTGCATCTGTCCTCCGCCGTCTAGTCACTAAGAACCACGCCACGAACACCACCGATGGCTCGGTTCTTCACCTCCCAGAGTGGAGAGCTGCTGCCTGTCAATCAGCAGCTCTCCTGCTCTGCTCCTCCATGCTCATTGGAGCGCTGAGCTGTGGAGGGGCGGGGAGCGGCCGTCTCAGTGGCTCGCTGAGACAGCTATCAGTCCATGCACCTGGCGGATCCAGACTTCCAGAGTCGGGATGATGCGGTGCCTGGACTGATCTTGGTGATGGCAGCAGAGAGCAGACTTCAGACCGCTCTCTGCTGAAAACGGGTCACAGGAGTGCAAAACTAATTGCACTCCTGTGACCCATAGTAGAAGCCCAGCCAAATGAGCGCAGACTGAACTTCTCCTTTTTAAGTGGTTAAACTGACCTCATTTGCAGACCAAAATTAATCCCTCTAAACAGAATGATGCAATGTTTATTTTTATCTCTCTTCTAAGCAATGTTTAACATTGCTGCTTTTTTTTTTGACCGCTGTGAGCAGAGAGAGGCTCTGCACTTCTTGCATGAATCGTGGAAATGCTGGATTAAGATCGTGAGGGGGGGGTTGAATCGAGATCGCAATTTTTTATTTATTTTTTTTAAACGATTAATTGTGCAGCTCTAATATATCATAACGTATAATAATCATATAAAAATTAGGGCTGTTACTAATTTAAAATTTTTGTGTTCGATTAATCTTTTTTTTTTTTTTTTTTTTATTGATTAGTCGACTAATTTCAAATAATTATAACGCACATACAGATCCAACTACTTTTAGCTGATCTCCTTGCATTGCAACTCTGCATTAGTCAGTGGTAAATGTGGTATACACTATATACAATCATCCGACACTAGTTAGTTTCCACAATCCATGACTTAACTTCACAGTTCACAAATACGTTTTAAATTCAAACTGTAGCAGTAGCCCACCACCTCCGGTCTAACTAATCACTCTCACCTTATGGCATGGACCCCTGTCCAAACATTGGGTCATGCAAGCGGGTATCAAAAGGGTTAACACGGACCATAAACTTCTCTCACGTCTCCTTAGATCTCAGCAAGGATGCCAGGTCATGGGTAGAAAGAAAAGATCTAAGTGCTCACCGCTTAATTATAAGATTTAATTTTTGTGTTCAAACACAAACTACTCACATAAAGATGATAAAAACACAGCATGTAAAGCCGACAATCGTGTTAGTTCCGTAGGGCAGCAGCGGGTGACGTCATGCGTAGCTCCTCCCCTGTATGCGTTACGTTCAATCAGAACTTCAACGTCACTGGACTCCTCCCCTTCCCTTCATTAGCAGACAGAGGCACTTGGGGAAGGGGGGAGGAGTCCGGTGACGTTGATGTCTTTGACGTTACCGGATCTCCAACGGAACTCCCTGAAGACCCAGAAGCCGGCAGAGAAGTGAGTATTAAAAGAATTTTGATTGCTCAAAAAAATTAATCGAGGAATTAATCTTTAATTTCCACAGCCCTAATAAAAATTTGTATATAAAAAATTATATCTTTTTAAAGCGTCGTCTTGCACAATTGGCATTAAAAACGCCACTTTTAGGAGCGTTTGAATTAAAAAAATAAAAATAAAAATTCCCTGCCTCTAAACTCCCCTCAATGTTGGCCTATGTGCTCAAGCACACATAGGGGTTTAGGCAACCAAACACGCGTTGTGCGTTTTGCCACTATTGCAGTGCGATTTGCAATCCCAAATCACCAGGTGTGAACGGGGCCTTAAAGGCAGAAAAAAAAACGCACTGCTAGCGTGGTCAGGGGCAACAGTGTTTTGGCAGAAAAATGCTTGACGTGTTTAAATGCACATTAATGCTAGGCGCACTTAGCGCTTGAGTGTTGATTAATTTCAATAGCCAGAAAAAATAATTATTCCGGCTGTTGAAATTAACATCCAAGCGCTTGAAGTGCCTAAATGTGTTTAAAAAAAAACAAAAAAACACGGCTTTAGGCTTTTCTCCTGCCAAGAGAAAGGACTTCAAGAGAGCTGGGCAAACGCCAAGTGTGCCCGAGGGCTTAAAGCAAGCAGTGTAGGCAACCTGAACTAGTCTTGATAACAATCTTATACCGTTCCCTGTACAGCCGAGCTTCGACTAAGGGGGCTACTCTAGGAATCGATTTGTTGTGGTGTGGTGCTCATATGTTAACAAGGAGCATGCTATTTGTTAATTAACCACTTGTGTGCCATTTTAAAACTTTGCTGGGACAGCAGTAGGAATCGGCAGGTCTCTGCGGTCTAGGTGGGGGTAAAGGATTGAACCGCTGGGTGTTGATGACAGCATTAAAGCCCAATGGCTAACATGGTCAGCTCCTAGGCTCCCAATCTTGCTATACAGCGCTGGTAACGAGTCTGCCTGCAATTCCAAATTGCTCTAAGATTGTGGTAAAACTGGCAACGCACATTACGGTCCCATCCGTTCCTGATGGCGCCCCAAATGCGGTGCGAGTTTATTTTTTGCATGATTGTGCGATAGAGAATTTCTGCAATCACACCGAAAAATTGCACAAAGCAAAAAGGAGCCGGAGCTTATTTTTGGCGACAAACTTGCACAGGGCAGCCCATTGAAGTGAATGGTCTGCTCTATGCGTAACGCGTAGAAACGCTATGCACAAATTGTGAAAGGGGCCTAAGGGACGCCTATGCAGATTGCAGTAACCAAAATGCTTCCATGGTGTGTGTACCCTGGAAGGGATGTGACATTGTGGGTGGAATAACAGCACTTCCTCAGGGATGTGACAATGCAAGTTGCATCACCACACTTTCTCAGGGATACGACAATGTGGGTGACATCTCAGCATTTTCTCAAAATATGATAAAAATTGGAAAAAAATAAGAATTTAAGGGAGAAAAAGAACCGGAGACTGGAGTGGGGCATTGCAGTGAATGCAAGTATAAGTGGGTCAGTCAGGATTCGCTAGTAAAAGACCTGATTGGGCAACTTAATGCATTTCTCTTTAATTCAGCCGGGAGCTGGGTAACTAACATAATTTTAGAAGGAAGTCAACACGGGAAGCCTTAAAGGGGTAAGTTTACCATAACAATAAAATTGCCCATGTATTCCATCCCCAGTACATTAAAAAAAAAAAAAAAAACACTACTGAGATTTTGAATAAGCTGCTTTTCAATGTCTTATCTGTAGGCCACGTGGCTTTTCTTGGGACTCTCTAAAAATCTAGGTAGGTGGAAATCCCTGTCACTTCTTGCCTAGGTAGCAGGATGTACCAGATGTTGGCTGTGTTCTTTCAGAAAGTACAACCGAAGTGACGTTCCGTCACGGCCATCTTGGTACACCCGCATTTGTCCGCAGTAAGCCTACAGTCAGAAGGCGGCAAGTGAATATCTTTTTACACCCACGAAGTCTTGCATTTCACACTTATTTTTACCAGTAAACTGAGCTTATATAATGAAATACTGTATTTGGAAGTGTGTGACACTGTTTTGATGTTGCATTTTAAAAGCATCAGCAAGCCCGCTGATCTCACAGGTTTGCTAATCTGGCAGAACACTGCTGCTTTTAAAATTCAACATCAAAACAGTTGGACGGATTTCAAAATGCTGTTTCACTAATATAAGCTGAGTTTACTGGTAAAAATAGGTGTGAAATGCAAGACTTCATGGGTGTAAAAATGTTTTCTGCTGCCTTCTGACTGTAGGCTTACTGCGGACGAGTGCGGGTATACCAAGATGGCCACGACAGAATGTCATTTTGATTGCATTTTCTGATGGGTAGCCGCTTTCTGATAGAACAGGCAGCACACACCCCTTAATGTCCCGGGAACAAGCATTCTTGTGGGCGAGTTGGAATGTTGCCCAGACTTGGGAGAAGAATGGAATGTTGCCTATGTAGGAGTTTTTTTTCGGACAGACTTGGCAGAAGAATTAAATATGGCCTACCTAGAAGTTTTTCAAACTGGCATGGGAGAGGAATTAAATATTGCCTGCCTAGGGTTTTTTTTTTCCGAACAGGCTTGAGAGAATGTTGCTTACCTAGTAGTAGTTTTTAAGACAGGCTTGATGGAATAAAAATGGCCTTCCCAGGTTTTTTTGGACAGGCTTAGGAGGAGAAATGGAATATGGCCTACCTAGGAGGAGAAATGGAATATGGCCTACCTAGGAGGAGAAATGGAATATGGCCTACTTAGGAGGAGAAATGGAATATGGCCCACCTAGGAGGAGAAATGGAATATGGCCCACCTAGGAGGAGAAATGGAATATGGCCCACCTAGGAGGAGAAATGGAATATGGCCTACCCTAGGAGGAGAAGAATGGAATATGGCCTACCTAGGAGGAGAAATGGAATATGGCCCACCTAGGAGGAGAAATGGAATATGGCCCACCTAGGAGGAGAAATGGAATATGGCCCACCTAGGAGGAGAAATGGAATATGGCCCACCTAGGAGGAGAAATGGAATATGGCCCACCTAGGAGGAGAAATGGAATATGGCCCACCTAGGAGGAGAAATGGAATATGGCCCACCTAGGAGGAGAAATGGAATATGGCCCACCTAGGAGGAGAAATGGAATATGGCCCACCTAGGAGGAGAAATGGAATATGGCCCACCTAGGAGGAGAAATGGAATATGGCCCACCTAGGAGGAGAAATGGAATATGGCCCACCTAGGAGGAGACATGGAATATGGCCCACCTAGGAGGAGACATGGAATATGGCCCACCTAGGAGGAGACATGGAATATGGCCCACCTAGGAGGAGACATGGAATATGGCCCACCTAGGAGGAGACATGGAATATGGCCCACCTAGGAGGAGACATGGAATATGGCCCACCTAGGAGGAGACATGGAATATGGCCCACCTAGGAGGAGACATGGAATATGGCCCACCTAGGAGGAGACATGGAATATGGCCCACCTAGGAGGAGACATGGAATATGGCCCACCTAGGAGGAGACATGGAATATGGCCCACCTAGGAGGAGACATGGAATATGGCCCACCTAGGAGGAGACATGGAATATGGCCCACCTAGGAGGAGAAATGGAATATGGCCCACCTAGGAGGAGACATGGAATATGGCCCACCTAGGAGGAGAAATGGACAGACTTGGGAGTGGATTTGAATATGGACTATCTAGGTTTTTTGTCAACAAGCTTGGGAGAAGACAGGAAGGTCCCCAACCTAATGCCGTGTACACACGATCGGAATTTCGGCCAGGAAAAGACCGATGAGAGCTATTCATTGGAAAATCCGACCGTGTAGGCTACATCGGAATTTTGCTGGCCGAATTCCCGCCAGCAAAAAATTGAGAGCATGTTCTCAATTTTTCTGACGGAAAAGGTTTCTATCGGAAATTCCGATTTTTGTCTGTAGCAATTCCGACACGCAAAATTCCTACGCATGCTCGGAAGCATGGAACTTCATTTTTGCTCATCGTAGTGTTGTACGGAACTGCGTTCTTGACAGTCGAAATTTGGTGTGACCGTGTGTAGACAAGACAGTTTGAGCAGAATTCAGTTGGGAACACCATCAGAGCTTTTTCCGATGAGAATTCCGATCGTGTGTACGTGGCATACGTTTTTTTTTTTGACAGGCTTGGGAGAGGCTATGCACAGTCTAAATTTTAAAGTTTTAAAGCAGCTTGTTCAAAACATGAGCAATGTTTTTTTTTTTTTATGTAGTGGGGTAGCTGGAATGCACAGACATTTACTGTAATGGTGAACTAACCCTCTTAAGTTTCCTATGAAAGTTTTTGCTTTAGCACTGCACCTAACCAATATCCTAACCATAATGGCACGGAAAATGATCTGGAGTATGCTACAGGGCAAGTCCGATTGGAAATTCTGTCAAAATACAACATACTAAAATCTTTGCTGCAAAAAGAACCTTACATTTTCCCTCTGCATACCCTTTATCCCATTGTACCGCGACACATGGACACCTTAAGAAATGCTCCTGTCTGCCTGCCATGGAAAAGAACATGCATTTTTTTTTTTTTCGTTTTATGCGGTCTCTGCGATGGAAGCTTTTACAAGTGTTCTCTTGTGTTTTTTCTTCTCTTGGCGTTTCCCTGTTTCAGGGAACAGATCATGCAAATATGGGCTGTTTGTTCTGGCAAAGCTTCCAAATACTCAATAATCCAAGGATCTCCTGCCAGCTCTACCGGTAGCTAAGGCGAGCCATCCATCTCTTCCTGATTCAGTTTTGCCTGGCTGTGTTGCAATTCTTACTCATGGCAGCTACAGAACAGCCATGTAAACAACTATGTTCAGGCGCCCCTGTCCGTTTAAAGTGGACTTTTCCCAGAACTGTAGGTCTGCGTGAATAAATTCTTGGCATGTCCCTACATAAAACCATTTTACCATTAAAAAAAGCCGTCCTGAAACTCTAGTCCAGTGACTATACCGAGATTATGAGATAATTTTGCTGCAGGCAGGAGGGAAGCATTTGCTCAGTCTTTTCTACCTCTGTGATCAGACTTTACATTGTAACTTTGTATCAAGTCACAAGGTGAGAGACTGCAGCATGGAATGATTTGTCAGGCATTTATGGACACAAGAACTGCACAGGCACCTGGATTTAAAGCATAGTTTCACTTTTGCAGTCAAATGTCAGAAAACCGCACTATGTTTTGTTTCCATTCACATGGCAATTCTAACACTAAATTTGTAAAACGTTTATTATGTTTTCATTGGTTTCTTTGGAGCGGGTTAATAGGTTGGCAGCTTTTCTGATCGATATCAAAGTGCAATCAGAAGGATGAAGAGGGGGGAAAACTGTGGCGACTTGTATTACCATACAGTTTACCATCCAAGCCTTGATATCTCTAACCCTTTGTTAAAATAGACAGTCTGCACATCTAGTTTACAACTGATAATGAGATCTACCAGCACAGCAAAAAGAGGGTTAAGTATACACATTAACTCCCCAGGCAATCCTTAACATTACATAGAGGGGGAAAACTACAGCTTTGGAAAGCAAATACAATGGTAAGCTGCTATTTTTAATTATCTTTATTATGCTTTTTAAATGGGAACATGCAGTGCCTTGAAAAAAGTATTTATACCCCTTGAAACTTTCCAAATTTTTGTCATGTTAAAACAAAAAACGAAAATGTGTTATTGGGATTTTGTGATGGACCAACACAGTGGCACATACCGTATATACTCGAGTATAGGCCGACCCGAATATAAGCCGAGGCACCTAATTTTACCACAAACAACTGGGAAAACTTATTGACTCGAGTATAAGCCTAGGGTGAGAAATGCGCAGCTACTGTAAGTGGAAAAGAGGGTCAACGATGCCCATTTGCAGCCTCACTGTGCCCATGCAGATGGACACAGTTGACCGATTTGGGGCCCTGTATCTCAGGTTCACTTAGTGCTAGGAACCCCATCTTTAGATATGTTGTAGTGCTAATTCCACTGGGTTGGAATACAACATTTGGGGTTCCTAGCACCAAGTGTCCCCGAGATATGGGGCCCCAAATTCGGGTCAGAAAATCTCAAGCACTTTTCTGCAGCAGAGAATGACATTTTCTGAACCGACTTTGGGGCCCTGTATCTCGGGGCCACTTAGTGCTAGGAACCCCATCTTTAGATATGTTGTAGTGCTAATTCCACTGGGTTGGAATACAACATTTGGGGTTCCTAGCACCAAGTGTCCCCGAGATATGGGGCCCCAAATTCGGGTCAGAAAATCTCAAGCACTTTTCTGCAGCAGAGAATGACATTTTCTGAACCGACTTTGGGGCCCTGTATCTCGGGGCCACTTAGTGCTAGGAACCCCATCTTTGGATATGTTGTAGTGCTAGTTCAACTGGGTTTGAATGCCAAATTTGGGGTTCCTAGCTCCAAGTGTCCCCGAGATATGGGGCCCCAAATTTGGGTCAGAAAATGTCAAGCACCTTTCTGCAGCAGAGAATGACATTTTCCGAACCGACTTTGGGGCCCCGTATCTCGGGGCCACTTAGTGCTAGGAACCCCATCTTAGGATATGTTGTAGTGCTAGTTCAACTGGGTTTGAATGCCAAATTTGGGGTTCCTAGCTCCAAGTGTCCCCGAGATATGGGGCCCCAAAGTCGGGTCGGAAATTTTTTTTTTTTGCTGCAGAAAAGTGCTTGACTCGAGTATAAGCCGAGGGGGGGCACTTTCAGCACAAAAAAATGTGCTGAAAAACTCGGCTTATACTCGAGTATATACGGTAATTGTGAAGTGGAAGGAAAACGATAAATGGTTTTCAAAATGTATTACAAATATGTGAAAAGTGTGGTGTGCATTTGTATTCATTCAATACTTTGTAGAACCCCCTTTTCCTCTGCAATTACAACTGCAAGTCTTTTTGGGGATGTCTCTACCAGCTTTGCACGCCCAGAGTGAAAATTTTTACCCATTCTTCTTCTTTGCAAAATGGCTCAAATTTGGATGGAGAGCGTCTGAACAGCAACTTTCAAGTCTTGCCACAGATTCCCAATTGGAATTTAAGTCTGGACTTTTGGCCATTCTTACACATGAATATGCTTTGATCGAAACCGTTTCATTGTAGCTCTGACTGTATGTTTTGGGTCGTTGTCCTGCTGGAAGGTGAACCTCCACCCCAGTCTCAAGTCTTTTGCCGACTCAAAGGCTTTCGTCTGAGATTGCCCTGTATTTGTCTCCATCCATCTTCCCAACAACTCTGACCAGCTTCCCTGTCCCTGCTGAAGAAAAGCATCCCCACATTGTAATGCTGCCACCACCATGTTTCACAGTGGGGATGGTGTGTTCAGGGTGTTGTGCAGTGTTTGTTTTCCACCATACATAGTGTTTTGCTCTTAGGCCAAAAAGTAAAATTTTGGTCTCATTTGACCAGAGCTCCTAATTCCACATGTTTGCCGTGTCCCCCACAAGGCTTCTCGCAAACAGGATGACTTATGGCTTTTTTTTTCCAACATGGGCTTTCCTTCCACTCTTCCATAAGACCCCTTTTTCATAGCGCCTGAAAAAAGCAGCTCCTATTCACTCCAGTGTGAAAGCCAGAGGCCAGATTTGTGAAGTGCGTGACCAATAGTCGTCCTGTGGATCTCTGCAGCTTGTATAGAGTTGCAATGGGTCTCTTGGCTACTTCTCTGATGAATAGTCTCCTTGCCAGGCCTATCGGTTTAGGTGGACGGCCATGTCTTGGTAGGTTTGCAGTTGTGCCATACGCTTTCCATTTTCAGATTGATTGAACAGAGCTCCGTGAGATATTCAAAGCTTGGGATATTTTTTTATAACCTAACCCTGCTATAAACTTCTCCACAACTTCTCCACAACTTTATCGCTGACCTGTCTGGTGTGTTCCTTGGCCTTCATGATGTGGTTTGTTCACTAAGGTTCTCTAACAAACCTCTCACAGGTGGACTCTATTTACTAATTAGATGACTTCTTGGTTCCACTAGATTTTAGTTGGGGGTATCAGAGTAAAGGGGGCTGAATACAAATGCACCCCCCCACACTTTTCAGATATTTTATTTTAATACAATTTTTGAAAAACATTTATCCTTTCACTTCACAATTGAGTGCCACATTGTGTTAGTCTATCACATAAAATGGATTTAAATTTTTGGTTGAAACATGACAAAATGTGTAAAATGTCAAGGGGGTATGAATACTTTTTCAAGGCACTGTATAGCATATGTAAAGTTCAGTGGGATGCTTTCTAGCATAAGGCCAGAAACGATATTTGGATCCAAGAGACATAGGATCAAGAGGGCCATTTGTAATTTAAATTAATATGGTGATTTGAGGTAGCTGCTTCAAAATTAATAGAAGATGCGCAAACAAGAATACAAAAAAAGATTGGAGAGAAAGTGAGGGGGGTGGATGTGTTGCGATGGATAGCCGCATCTAATCTCCGCAAGTGGAGATGGAATGAGTATGAGTGCTGCAATCAGGGAATAGCCTCAAGACTCTTCTCTCCATCGCTGAAACTCCTCTAAAAAGACCTTGAAATTTTCCAATTCCATTTTAAACGATCCAGGCGGAACAAATGTTGTGTATTTTGTGTATTGGAAAGTTGTGCCGCGAGCAATTCCATTCTCGTGCGATGACATCGTTTCAGTGTCCATTCAGTAATGGAGAGGACAACATTTTGATACCTAGTACATCGGGATTGCTGTAATGGCCGCAGCAATAACAAATATTGCCACATTGTAGGAACTTTTAGCGGAGGCACCTAGGATGATGGATTGTAAAACTACCTGAGGAATATTAGGGGGGTGCTACCTGTAACCTGGTAAGTGCAATGGACATTTCCCCAGAACTTTTGGTCAGTACCATTATGTATGTAGCATGGAACCAGTGTCTGCATTAACCTCAAACATTCAAGGAAGCTGAAAGACCTCCTGTGGCAGGTATATGGACACCTGTACCATCTCAAGGGTGCTTTTGTACATTTTTTTTTATTTTTTATTTTTTATTCCTTGGGTACACTTGTGTGTTTTTTGGAGTTTTAATGTTGATGCCCGTGTAGTCTTCATCAGAGAATAAACATCCAAGATTCCGCTTCCACTCTGCAATGGATGTAGTAAGGGTGCTGGGGATAGAATTCGGTCAGCCCAAGCCTAAGCAAAAGTTGATTCACTTTATACTTCTGGGGGCTAAGCTCTCCATTGCTAGGGCATGGAAACGTCCGAGGATCTCCTTTATAGCTAAAAAAAATTTAAATCTCTTGGATAATGACTCACGAGAAACACGCCAGTACCCTGCTGAACACATTCCACAAGTTTGAGTATGGGAACCTTGGGCAGCTTACTGTGGAATTTCCCTCATTGCAGGCGTCCCCCCAGATCATTCTCAAGCATCCAGCTAGAGTTTGGCACGCACTTCCTTCCCTTCTCATCCCTTTTCTTCTACCTCTCTTTGGTTCACCCTTGTAGGCTAGGCCCATCTCAAGGGCTTGTTTTAATTTTAAGGGTTATTAAGCCCAGGGGGCAACACACGAAGCCTAGCTCAGCAAAAGGCAACACCCCCAAGCTGAGGGAGCGTCTGCTCAGGCTTAACCCACCCCAGGACGCACTCAACCGTGGGCAGGGGAGGCGTGGAAAAGCTTGCTCAGGGCACAGGAAGAACCCATTAGGGGGCAGGCTTAGGCCCCCAGACTGACTACCATTAAGTGGATCTCCCTCTCACCATTATACCCTATAATTAGGGGTAGAGTACACCACCTCAGTGCTGCTGGTTAAACCCTACTGGGCTTATGTTTAGTTAAAGAGTCACTGTATTGTTTACATATCTGTTATATGACCTAACCGAACATTTGACATGCCTATATTTTGCTTGACTTTGAGAAATTAATAAAAATCTATTGAAAGTATGAATTCGGTCTGTTGGAGTTAGTAAGGAAGAGGGATGTAAAGTATAGTGGTTTTCGAAGTTTGTACACACATTTCAAAAGTGGTAATGGGATCTGTGTAGAGCAGCCTTTTCTCAACCGTTTTACCCAAGAGGAACCCTCAAAATAAATTTTCAGATCTTGGGGATCCCCCCTGCTAAAACTAGTTCATTGAGGGTCAGTGAGAAAAAATACCCCCTTTTACGCTGGTGGCCAGTGGAAAGTAACTCCCTTACAGTGGTAGTCACAAAGCCACCCTTACAGATGGCTAAAAAGATCCTCGATGTCATGCTGCTGACTGCCCAGTGGTTTTGACCCTGGTGCAGTCACCATCAAATGGGAGGACAATCGGCCACTTCTCAACCTGTGGAGGAACCCTAGGGTTCCACAGATAAGAAAAAATCCCCTAAGGTTGGGACTTTATATAGAGCACCACTCTCACAAGATTTTAATAAATCAAAATATAAATATTTTATTAGTAAAAAAGAGGTATAGAAAATCCTCAATCAATGTTTAGCAGCAGGATGCACCATATAGAGTATGCATAGCAATATATATATAAATAATAACATACAAAAAAGAAAAATATACAGAAAATTACATAAAAATACAGAACAACATTGAAGAAATCACAAATACGGTACTGGTGTTCTCCCGGAGGTGAGAGTCCCCCGTAAACTCAACGAGTTTCCAGTTACCCAGATATGGGAACCTTCGTCAGGAGTGGGGAGTGAAATTTATAACGGAGAAGTACCTGTCGCTCTAAAAAAAGCAAGGAGAAAAAGACCATAAACAAAGGGGTTGCTATCGTTTTGGGGCCAAGATCACATTATCGGAAAGGGAGAATAACAAAAGAGGAGGAAAAACATGCATTCTAAGACCTTGTTTCATGTATCCAATATTAGTATATATAGGTTGCAACAAATCATGACATTGTTATTGTTTTAGGGTTATGAAATCATATTTGTGTCCATAGGAAAATATTTATTGGGTATGCTGTTCAACATGTCAAAAAAGGAACGAATATATGTTATGTTAACACGTACCACATTGGAGACGGCATTCATGGACCGGTGGCTTGTATACCAACAGAGGCGGAGGGAAGGGTGTACGTCCCCCCAAAAGATAATGTACTAAGAGGATGAAAATGTGGCAGCACACATTAGGTTCGTATCACTGATGGGTGATCCTGTGTACGGGCTTTGTGTCGTAGTAACCAAGTCTATTTATGGTAAATATTGGGGGAAAAAAAGACTATATTAGTATTAGCTCCTTACAACTAAATTACCAATGCCAAGAGGGAATGAGTCTCCCACAGTGTCTTTCGTGTTGATTTAGACCGAGGAAAAGTGAGAGTCAGGTTATGGTTATAGTAGTGCGGTTAGTAATCGCGCGCAGAGCATCAGAGATCGTAGAGAGCCCTTATCTATATGTTACTACCCTCTTCTCCAAATAAAGAGAGGGGTGCATAGAGCGTGTGTCACCCAAACAGGAAGGAGAACATTATAGTATAGAGTCATAGATGTGGTGCGTATAGCCAGCGTATACATAAATATAGACCAGACGGAAGAAAAAGTATTGAGCAGTAGCACCTCCCCCAGCATACACCTGATAGAAGTGCCCAGGGAATGCTTACATATACATCACATGTGTATCGTTGAAACAATCATCATCCCCGAGAATTAATGTCTCGGATGGGTGAAAAGGTAATCCCAGTGATGGGTACCCAGAAAGCCTGGGAGAAAGGAAGAGGGGGGTTAGGGTTTCTGACCATACCAAAATACGAATAAGGGGTTATCTATATTCGTGGGTGAGAGTGGTGTGCTTACCCCGTCCTTTTATAAGGTGTCCCTCATATGTTTGCACCGTACTGGTCCGACCTTCGGTGTTCCTCTGCTGCCCAATACAGGCAGACAGAGGCATGCTTAAATAGGGTCCGGAAGTGTAATTGGAGGCACGCGTATGACATCATCCTGTGGCGTCCCATTGGATGCTCAGCGCTCCTCGCCATAACTGCGCGACACACGCATCTGCTACGTCGCGCATGCGCAGAGGTGCATAGGAATGCGTACCACCGCAACTTCCGCACAGTGAATCCACGCATGCGCGCGCCGCATGTAGTAGCCTGAGTGAGGCATAGCCTCAAGTAATCCCCACATAGGAGGCACCTACAGCGCCCCGAGCGGTCAGAACGACCGCACATCACCCAGTGGCTGCTAATTAGATAAATTCTGCAACGCTAAGCCCCTATTAAGGTACATGACAATGACATATGTATTGTAGAAACGCCATAGGCATGATGTATCTATATATATCTGAACACTGTTGACATGTCTGCAGCATCCCAGGGGTGTACCCCCAACAGAACAAAAGGAAATATGGAGAGAAAAGAAACATTAATAAAAATCCCTGTAAAACAATAGCTGCAAACAATTGCGTTAAATGTCATGATTTGTACTAAAACAATTGTGAGTGAGCCTCTGTGGCATCGGGTGGTCAGTGGAAATACAGAGTGTATATATATATAAATAAATACATGTGTCCCAGACCCTCATATTTAGGGTAACCCTAAGTGTTCAAGATGGAAATGCCAGATATATGAGTGTGGACATCAGTAAAAGGGCACATGGTGACCGATGGTAGGTACACACCAATGTCAGACAATGATAAGTATAAATGTAAAAAATGAATGAGAAATAGAAAATAGAAAATAAAAAATAAAAAATAAAAATTAAAGAATACAACTGTTTGAAAACCAAAGAAAGAGCATGTGAGAGCCGAAATGATTTGACGGCGCCCATGACAGATGTTATATTTCATCAAGAAAATAATAGTAGATATATTTACACCTCTACATTAACCATGTCCCTCCCAAGATCCAGACGCAAACCCTTCCAAGAAGGGTTTGTAACTGATGCAGTCGTTTAAACCCGGTGGACATGTGGCCCTAAGTGCCACAATCCATCTGGTCTCATGTTGCAACAAGATTTTGTCCCAATCCCCCCCTCTTGAGGTGGGATGTACGCGGTCCAGAACTAAGAATTTTATTCTTGGAAAGTTCCCCATATGTACGTCCCGGGAGTGTCTTCCAAGTGGTAGGTCTGGATCGCATACGCGGATACTGTGTACATGCCTACTTGTTCGTTTGTGGAGCTCCTGTTTTGTCTTCCCCACATAGAATGAGCCACAAGAACAAGTAAGCATGTACACCACTCCGTACGTGCGACAATTTGCGTAGTGACTGGGTTTGAAGCTCCTTCCGTTGGGGAGCACTATGTTGGTATCGATATTCATGTACTGACATTGGGTACAGCCCCCGCACCTAAAGGTACCGTGGCGTTTGCATGCATCTCCCCTAAAGGCTCCAGTGTACTCGCTCTTGACTAAAATGTCACGCAAGGATTTTGTACGTCTAAACGTCACAAGGGGCTCTTTGGGTATGAACAAATTTAATGTGGGGTCGATCTCCAATACGTGCCAGTGTTTTTTGAGGATGCTACGAACCTGTCCATGTTGTTGATTATAAGTCAGCACTACACGTGTGTGGTCCATTGTCTTACTGGTTTGTTTGACAGGTTTAAACACAAGACTCAATCTTGTTTGTTGCAAAACCCTTTTAAAGGCTTTTTTTAGGCTCGTGGGGGAATATCCCCGATGGAGTAGACGAGCTTGTAGGTTTTTTGCTTCCGATAAGAAATCGGAATCTTTCGTACAATTTCTACGTATCCGTAAATATTGGGAGTAAGGAATCGATTTAACTAAAGGAATGGGATGGAAGCTAGAGGCATGTTCCACAGAACTCTGGTTGAGACTGGCTGGTGTAGAGCCTGTCTATGCTAGCATCTCTTATAAAGAGTTTGATTATCTTAATATTAAGAAGTATTATCTGCATGGGACAAGTTTTGTTATGGTAAACTTGGCAACTATTTTGACAACGATAATTTTCTGTGCTGAAGTTAGAGTTCCTGGCAGCAGTTAAAACCAGCCAGTGAGCCATGTACTATTGTGACTGTGAATTTTGGGTACTACTAGATCTACTGCATCTGTAGAACATGCATGTCGCCTCAAAGGGTCAGGAAGGAGTTTGGCATATGCTTCGTCAAGTAGGTGCATTACCAATCCCATTTTAAACTTCCAGGGCAGCTTCTGAAGCCCAACTCTGGAAGACTTGAAAATTCCTCTTTGCAGCTGCGCTGTGCTCCTTTTTGGTTTTGGAGGCATAGAGAAGATTTTCTTGATCCTCTGCGCTGCTAGACAAGTCCATGCAAAAGGTCCAAAGGTCATCAAGGTCCTTAGCGCTGCATTGGATGTGGTGATGCCAAGGAACAGTCCACCAATGGGGCATAGATGTGTGCCATCTGCCGGGGGAGAGGAGGATAATTTTTAAGTGAAATGCTGGAGTTGGGCTTTAAATCTGATTGGCTGAGAGAAAATTTTTGCTTTGACATTTTGTACATCAGTCTTGCTGCATGTGTGAGGCAGCATGGAGGGTGTTCCAGCATCACTAGTAGCCATGATCCAGGATCACCAGATTGCAAATAAGGAGTGAGGTGGACTGAGGGGGGGCTTACTACTGTTTGTATAGAAAACCAAAGTGCTAAGCAGGTAGGCTGTGCTCTATGTAGGTATCTGTTTGAATTGTGGCTGTATGGACCTTTTAAATGTATGAAGGGCATGTGTAAATTGCAGCAGCAAAAAAGGCATACTTCCATTTGGGTAGGGGAGGCAGTGTGCCCTGCCCAACCTGGCCTTTACCTAATAGGTAGGGCATCTAAACCGCAAGATGTTGTTAAACCATATATTCTAATTTTGGTCCTTCATGCACACCTGCATCTTTCAGATGGCATGCGTAGCTGTTTACATTCCTGCACAGATTCTGCCCACTGGGATGACTGAAATCCTGTGCCGTCCAATTAAGATGTTTACATGCCGACACTCAGGCGAAGATGCCGACAAAGGACCTTGAACCATTGTAGGAGAGAAGTATTTCAGACTTTAGTTCCACTTTAAATAAAGATCCTTCTCCTTGTGTTTTTAAAGCTTTGTGAAGTGCGTGAAAATATCTTGCAATCGAAGCGTCTGAAATTTGTATTGCAGTAAAAGATTGTACCGTGTGGGTAGTCTCAGTTATTATGCATCGGAACTAACCACCTAGTGTCTGCAACAGGAAATTATAAGCGGTACAGCCGTGCGAAACAGCCAAAAAAAAAATCCTGCCTTTTATTTATCTCTGTGAAGGTTGTTGGGGCGATCTTTCAGCGGAGAGTAATTGGAGGAAATTTTCTTTACAATAGGAAAATTTGAAGAGTTCCACTTATCGCCTGCGGTCAGCTGAGAAGGCAGAATTTCCCTAGAAACCGGAAAATTTAACTCGGCGGAATAAATTATATTTATTCCCCCAATGGTGATTCTTTTCAGCGGCAGTCTGTCCTTCAGATTGCAGAATTGCTATGTAGGTTATCGGCTTATTTTTTTTTTTTCCCCATTCAAATAGAGCTAAAAAGAGAACACATGGAGTCTGTTTACTGAGGAGGAATAGTTTATTTTTTTTAAGAGCTTGTACATGGATAAAATGGTATGTGTGTGTCTAGGGGCTGCCATGTTTGCTTTTGACTTTTACATATTGTATCCAATATTTGTGTACAACTCTGGATTTTTAATTGGGAGCAGAATGCTTTTGTCTAGGGGCATTGAGGGGCACCTGCTCCAAGAAACTGCCTTGCCCCCCCGCTGTAGACACCCAACCTGCTAAAGGTACTTGTAGAGATGGTGCTCATCATGCATAACCCGACTCTGCGAGGTGTCTACAGATCTCCTCAAAGCCAACCTTTCTATCATTGGAGATATGAGGGACTGGTAGACACTGGCAAGGGTAAAAGCAGTGATGGATCAAGGTTATTATATACTGTACCCACTCAGTATCTGATATGCAGCCCATATTTTTGAGGGCCTTCAACTTCGGGTCGATTCAGGGGACTCTTATTTCATGCCTGTGGAGCACAAATCAAAAGGCTCATTTAAAGTGAAATTGCAATTTTTTTTTTCATTTTGAATAGAGTAAGGGAGGGTTATAACCCTCTATGCAATCTGTATCCCATTGTGGAAGATCTCCTTCACTTCCCGTCCCTTAACCAAAAGAGGAAGTGAAGAAATCCCTCCCTAGTGAGGGAATCCCTGGTTTTCATCAGAACCAGTGTCCCCTTGAAAAGAGTTTCTCTCTATTCCTGTTACCATATATATATACTTGAGTATAAGCCGACCTGAATATAAGCCGAGGCACCTAATTTTACCACAAAAAAAATGGGAAAACGTATTGACTCGAGTATAAGCCTAGGGTGAGAAATGCGCAGCTACTGAAAGTGGAAAAGAGGGTCAACAATGCCCATTTACAGCCTGTGTGCCCATTTGCATGCTTCACTGTGCCCATTTGCATGCTTCACTGTGCCCATTTGCATGCTTCACTGTGCCCATTTGCATGCTTCACTGTGCCCATTTGCATGCTTCACTGTGCCCATTTGCATGCTTCACTGTGCCCATTTGCATGCTTCACTGTGCCCATTTGCATGCTTCACTGTGCCCATTTGCATGCTTCACTGTGCCCATTTGCATGCTTCACTGTGCCCATTTGCATGCTTCACTGTGCCCATTTGGTCCCCCGAACTTCAAACTTGGTAGTTAAGGGTTCCTAGATGCCCCCTAGCTGCAAAAGGGTCCCGAAATAACATTGCTGCAGATTGACACAATTGACCGATTTTTTTTTTTTTTTTTTTGGGGGCCCTGTATCTTGGGTCCTCTTGGTGCTAGGAAAGCCAAATTTGTATATGTTTGTAGTGCTAGTTCCACTTGGTTCACACACCAATGTTGGGGTTCCTAACACCAAGTGGCCCCGAGATATGAGGCCTCAAAGTCGGGTTGGAAAATGTCAAGCACTTTTCTGCAGCAGAGAATGACCTTTTCCGAACCGACTTTGGGGCCTCGTATCTCGGGGGCCACTTGTTGCTAAGAAGCTCAAGGTCAGGTCGGAAAATGTCATTCTCTGCTGCAGAAAAGTGCTTGACTCGAGTATAAGCCGAGGGGGGCACTTTCAGCAAAAAAAGTGCTGAAAAATTCGGCTTCTACTCAAATATAAACGGTATGGGTGAAACCCAAAGTTTGGGGTTTTCTTACACACTCTCTCGGTGATAATGGTAAACGGGACAAAGAAAGGGGTTAATCTCCAGGCCTGTCCTGCAGGTTCCCTGCGCCTCCAGGCCTGTCCTGCAGGGACCCGGGAGCTTTGCAGTCTCCTGCAAGGTGTCCAACTGTATGCAGCTACCGCAAATAAAAGCCAACTGAAATCCAATGGCAACATCTATAGTAAAAATGTATTGTTCTGGACATCACAAACAGAAGGTCTGCCTAGGTACCATCTCGCACTGACTCATTTCACCTGTCAAGGGCTTAGTTTGGTGAAATGCGTTGAGGCATTGACTAGCTGGACTGTATGTGATTTCTGGAGAAATAACTGTTTTGCTATGAGTGACATCATTGGAGTGTGGTTGGCTTTCTTGGTGCAGCTACACTTATCCCCGTTTTTTATACCCACCTGAACCTTGAGCTGGACCCGTAAATGAAGTGTTTTGTGGAGTTCATACTCCATGCACAACTGATTGGCAATGACCAGCAATTTCTGTCTTGTGCCCTGGCTGACCAAAACCCACATTCTGTGGAGATCCTGCACAAGCCTGAATGCTATCTTTTTGTCTTGAGACGGAGACGAAATACAGTGATGGAACAACTCGAAGACCCGAGAGACTTCCAGAAAACTAATGTGGCTGAGTAGGTTCCTAAATGTTGTTCCTGTTAATATTTCACAAGAGTGTGGCCGGTCAGGAGGATGGTACAGCTGGGAGCATTACACGCAGCGCTACACGAGGCAGCGTCTCCACAGGGAGTGAGTCACTTGGATCCGACTACATGTGATGACAGACAGCTGCGAGGTTTGGGACAATGACACGACTATCGATCGGGAGCGAGAGCTGGAGCGGAAAAGTCTGTTTTCCACATCACCTGCCCGAACACCGAGAGAGAACAAAGGAGTGCAGGAGGCAATAACCACCTCTGTCACTCTGTATTTCACCATCTCTCTATATATACTGTGTATACTCTGACCGGCCATAACATAACTGACTGCTAAATCGAGTAACATTGGAAGTGGGCGGGATACATTCGGCAGCAAGTGAACCGGTCTCTGAAATTGTGTTGAAAACCGAGAAAACTTACAAATATAAGGATTTGAGTGACTTTGAAAAAGGCCAACTTGTAATGTCTAGACTAGAGCAACTCCAAAACTCTTGTATGTTCGCAGTCTACCAAAGGTGGTCCAAGGAAGGGAAAACCAGCGAACCCATGACGGGGTGATGGGTGGCCAAGGTTTATTGATGCACGGGAGGAGTGAAGGCTGGCCTATGTTCTGATCCAATAGAAGAGCTATTGTAACTCCAAATTGCTGAAAAAAAAATCAATGCTGGTTCCACATAGTTACATAGTAGGTGAGGTTGAAAAGACACAAGTCCATCGAGTCCAACCTAATAAAAAGATAGTTGTCAAAGACAGTGCATCACAGTTTTGTATGGGGCTGGGTAGCCTCAGACCGGTCAGGGTGCCCATGCTGATCCGTGTCCACAGCCAAAAGTTCTGACACATGTGAGTATCGGAACTGGATCACGGAGTAATAGAAGACGGTGGCCTGGTTTGAGGAATAACTGTTTGAGGTGTTGAGTCGGCCTCCAAATTCTCCAGATCTAAATCCAATCGAGCATCTGTGTGATGTGCTGGAAAAACAAGACTGATCCATGGAGGCCCCACCTCATAACTTACAGGATTTAAAGGATCTGCTCCTAGCGGCTTGGTGCAAGATACTGCAGTGTACCTCCAGAGGGTGGTCATAAAAATGTATGGCTGATTTGGTGTATGTTACTCTTTTCTTATATAGTTCACTCTGTTGCTCTATCTCCCTCCCCACATCTTTTCTTTCCCCCCTCCCCTTTTCTCTGTCCACTCTACCCCCCCCCGCCAGCTTCTCTGTCCCCCACCTTTCTATCTCCTCTCCCCCCCTTTCCTCTGCCCCCCCCCAGCTCCTCTTTGTCCCCTCTCCATTTTCTGTCCACTATGCCCCCCTCCCTCCATTCTCTCGCTGTCCCCGCCTCGCCCCCCTCCCTCCATTCTCTCGCTGTCCCCGCCTCGCCCCCCTCCCTCCATTCTCTCGCTGTCCCCGCCTCGCCCCCCTCCCTCCATTCTCTTGCCCCCCCCTCCCTCCATTCTCTCGCTGTCCCCGCCTCGCCCCCCCTCCCTCCATTCTCTCTCGCTCCCCCCGCCCCCCTCCCTCCTCGCCCCCCCTCCCTCCCCCCCTCCCTCCATTCTCTCGCTGTCCCCATTCCTCGCCCCCCCCCCTCCCTCTCCCCCTCCATTCTCTCGCTGTCCCCGCCTCGCCCCCCTCCCTCCATTCTCTCGCTGTCCCGCCTCGCCCCCCCCTCCCTCCATTCTCTCGCTGTCCCCGCCTCGCCCCCCCTCCCTCCATCTCTCCATTCCTCGCTGTCCCCGCCTCGCCCCCCCTCCCTCCATTTCTCTCCCCGCCCCCCCCCCCCTCCCTCCATTCTCTCGCCCCCCTCCCTCCATCTCTCTCATTCTCTCGCCTCCCCCCCTCCCTCCATTCTCTCTCTGTCCTAGCCCCCCTCCCTCCCCCGTCTCGCCCCCCCCTCCATTCTTAGTATTGTTAGAAATTAGGAACACAGCGCCTGAATTATTGTCTCTCTTACCTTTCAGCGCTGAGTTCCTGGGATTAATCCCATTATCTGTATTTGTGGCCTTCTCACCTCATTCACGGAAAATGCTGGCAGGTTACTGCTCCCCCCCCCCCCAGGTGCATGTGTATAGGTGTGTTAGACGAAGTAAAGTGTAAGCTCTTCTGGGGCAGGGGCCATGTTTGCTGACCTTTTTTGCTAATAGCTGCTGATGTATCTGATGGACGATGGCTAATAGAGAAGAAAAATCTTTTTTTTTTTCTTTTTTTTTTAAACGTGGAGCAGCTGTGCCCCGGTCCCCGGGGACTGCCAATTATTTACAGTTAAATAAGATGTAAAGGCGAGCGAGCAGGAAATGTTTGTGCCGTTATGTATTACAGCCATGGTCGGCACGCCTAATTAGCGAGCTCGTGCTGGTGTTGACGGAAGCGCACAGCTGCAACATGTGACTTCAACGCCCTCCACGTGCTCATCAGTGCAAACCTTACTACACCTCTTGTGTTCATACACATGGAATTCTTCCACCAGCACAATGAGGAGCCGACCCAGAGCCGTAATGTTCTGTGCGGAGTCCCTCCTGGGATGCAAGGACCCGGGGTTAGCAGGTGTGCCGTGCAGCACTGAGGTCCTGGGTTGGAATCCCTGCTAAGACACTATCTGCATGGAGTTTGCATGTTCTCCCTGTTCTTGAGTGGGTTTCCTCCCATTCTACAAAGATGTGCTGGTGGTTTAATTGGCTCCAGTCTAAACTGGCCCTAGTATGTGAGATGGACATTACATTGTAAGCTCCTTGAGGGCAGGGACCGATGTGAATGTGCAATATGTAATGCACTGCATACCAGTGGCGGCTGGTGCTCAAAATTTTTGGGAGGGTGCAAGTAAAAAAACATTTCTGAAAAATACTGGGAAAAAAACATCAATTGCCTGCCTCACTGTGCCCCATCAATTGCCGCCTCACTGTGCCCCATCAATTGCTGCCATTGTGAACCCCCCTCGCTGACTGCCTGGCACTTACCCCATCTTGGTGGGGTGTTAGGCAGCGGGTGACAGTGGCGAGCTGTGGGATGAGCAGCAGCAGGTCAGCCGGCGGCTCCTGTGTCAATTTCTCTTCTTTCTTCATGCTAGGTGTCCAATCGGAGCACCTATGCCTTCAGCCAATCAGGTCATGGGTATTAGACCTGCGCCTCCTGATTGGCTGATAGGTGGTTTAGTGTTAGAAAAGCGATATTCACTTTTCTAACACACCTGGGTGGGTGCTGAGAAAAATGCTCTGCGCTCCGAATCCACCCTATTTGGAATCCTATGAGAGCCTATGGCTCTAATCCGGTGCTTCAAAAAAAAAAAAAAAAAACAGCTGCTGTAATTTAGGTGCCTGGCGTCCGAAAAGGGTCCGGACGCCTGAATAGGCGGTGGCTACCGCGGCCATGGATAGATTCAGGCAATGCCTGTACGGTTTAGGAGATATCCCCTGTATCTGCATGAACCAACGTCATTGACACATGCGCAATGAAGCAATGAAGTTTGTGCCGCTGCTTCAGTTAGACGTGCCGTTACCAGCGGCTCCCGCCTGACTTCATTGTGGCTCCGGCCAATCACAGCGCTGGAGCCTGCGATACCTGGCAGTAACTCCGGGAACATTGTTGCGGGGTACGAGGACGGCTGCAGGGGCTTTGATCTCGGGTAAGTAATTCATAATGGGCTAGTATGCTATGCACACTAGCTGATTATGCCTTTAGCTTGCAGGGTCTTTTTTTTTGTGTGGGTTTACAACTTTAAAGCGGAAGTAAACCCATCGATTTAACAGTCTAAAAAAAAAAGGCATGCCGGGAATGCTAACTGCACATTGGCTGTGCTCTCAACCAAACAGTCAAACCATCCAATGGCTGGTGTCATAACGGATCACATGTGCAGCACCGTGGCAGTTGAAGATTAAACAGAGGCAAAGATGGCAGCTTCCTTGGCTGAAAACGATTGGGGGGTTTACTTCCACTTTAAGTGCATACAAAAGTACAGTATGGTGCCAGTGTAACACTTGCAGGTATTCATTACCTTTCACAGCTTTCCTCTTTAAATATTTTCCCTTGAAATGTCGTGATCGGCTCTCGAAAGCCGTGTACTAACGATCAGATTATTGAACGATCATTCCAAAGGTGGTATTTTGTGTCCCATTTTCTTATTGTGTGTACCAGGCATTACTACAGAGATGTGACCATGTACACCAGTCTCTCTTTATTCCCATTTTTAGGCAGTTCCGTTTAACATTGTTTCTTTGAAAGCAAAAAAATGGGTTCAGATGCCAAAGATTTTCACGTTACAGACGGCAAACGCGACTAAACGTGGTACCGGTGTTTAGACGCGTTTTTAGTTTAGAAGCTTTTTTTTTTTTAAAAGTACCCTATATTTTTGACCTGAAAAGACAAAAATTTGATGGAAAACGAAAAGACATAAAAAAAAAAATATATATTTTAATTACTTGCAATGATTCATAGACGATATATGGCCCTTGATGCGATGCAATACCACTAGCATTGCTGTATCCAAATTTTAATTGGAATTTGACCTAGATGACCCTACCATTGAGCTTGACCCCCGACTTGATCAAACATAGTTTAAATTTGCATAAAATAGACAAAATAATATATATATTTTTTTAAAAGTAATTAAAAAACAAAAATACCATATACAGCTGAAAAAAATCCAATAAATATATTATTATTAAAAATATAAAAAAATGACAGTTATTATAAAAAATTGAATTAACATTTAAATTTGCATAAAATCGACTAAATTTTTTTAAAAATAGAGGAAAAACAAAAATACGTGTGTGTGTGTGTGTGTGTGTGTGTGTGTGTGTGTATATATATTATTATTATTTTTTTTTTAATATGCTGTATAAGCCAACCCGAATATAAGCCGAGGCCCCTAATTTTACCACAAAAAAACTGGGAAAACGTATTGACTCGAATATAAGCCTAGGGTGAGAAATGCGCAGCTACTGTAGGTGGAAAAGAGGGTCAACAATGCCCATTTGCAGCCTCATTGTGCCCATTTGCAGCCTCATTGTGCCCATTTGGAGCCATAGGTCCCCCGAACTTCAAACTCTGTAGTTAAAGCGAAGTTCCACCCTAAAGTGGAACTACCGCTTATGAGATTCCTCCCCCCCTCCGGTGCCACAATTGGCACCTTTCATGGGGGAGGGGTGTGCAGATACCTGTATAATACAGGTATCTGCACCCACTTCTGGGACGAGATATCTAGAGCGGTCCCGCCGATATCCGCAGATGCCCCATTGTGTCTTGGGAAACACAGTTCCCAGGACACAACGGGCACCAATAGAGAGGCGCAGAGCGACTCGCGCATGCGCAGTAGGGAACCGGGCAGAGAAGCCGTTGCGTCTTCACTTCCTGATTCCCTGACAGAGGATGGTGGCGGGGCAGCCGAGAGACTAGCGGTCGCTCGTCCCATTCTGCCGACATCGCTGGAACCTGGAACAGGTAAGTGTCCATTTATTAAAAGTCAGCAGCTGCAGTATTTGTAGCTGCTGACTTTTAATATTTTTGGTGCGGGTGGAGCTCCGCTTTAACATGCTCCCTAGCTGCAGCCAAAATTTGGGGTCTCTGGACCCAAAGGTTCCCGAAATAACATTGCTGCAGATACACAGTTCACCGACTTTGGGGCGCTGTATCTCGGGGCCACTTGGTGCTAGGAATCCCAAATTTGGTGTGCAAACCCAGTGGAACTAGCACTACAACATATCCAATGGGTTCCTAGCACCAAGTGGCCCCAAGATACGGGGGCCCCAATGTCGGTTTGGAAAATGTCAAGCACTTTTCTGCAGCAGAGAATGACATTTTCCGACCCGACTTTGGGGCCCCGTATCTTGGGGCCACTTGGTGCTAGGAACCCCAGCTTTGGATATGTTGCAGTGCTAGGAGAGAGCGGCAGTCAGCGGTCTTTATTACAGGAAGTTCCAGCACAGAGGGAAAATCTGACACTGGATTACTGCACAGATCTGGAAGAAATACACAAAGCACACCGAGATGCAAAGAATACACATGATGAATGTATTGAGACAATATTTGCTTCTCTCGGAGTTCACCTTTAAGCTCTACAGCCGGAGTTGCTCTTTTAATAGTAAGGCCTCTCTAGTGTTCATTAATCCGATGAACCCGTTTCATGCGCGTGCCTCCGTGCAGCACTGGAGGCCGTGTGCAGCTGAAGGTCATCCACTCACTTGGCAGCACCGATTATTGATTAAGTCATTTCTTGACACGCTACTACGAGACAGATTACAAATCCTCATCCACAGGCCGTTCCATATAGACGGCGCGGCGGCTGCCAAGACCAGGGTTGTTTGGGGAGAGTCGGAGACGCCGCTGACAATCCTTTTATGTAAGTAATTAGTAAGAGATGATTTTTGACCGGATAGATAAATCGGTGAGCGTTCACTTTTGTGGATGCCGTGGCGGTCGCTGTTACAGAAGTGTAGGCAGGCCTTTAGAGCTCGTTCACACTGAGGAGCGTTTCAAGCGCTTTTGCATTTTTAAAAGACAAAACGCAGCACCTAAAAAGCTCAAGAAAAATGCTTCTCAATGAATGTGTTTACACAGGGGTGGTGCAAAAAAATCCTGCTTGTAACATCTTTGGAGCATGTTTGGGGGAGCTAGAAAAAAAGGAAAAACTCCCCGAAAATGCTCCTCCCTATTGAAATGAATGGGTAACCGCATAAAAAAAATGCACCTGCTAAGCATTTTTGGGGCAGTTTTTGAGCCGCATGTTCTTTAAAAACCGCACCACAAACGCTGCAAAAGCGCTGCAGAAATGCTCTATTAACGCACAGGCATTTTTTACTGGCAGTTTTAAAGTGAACCGGTGTGAAAGTGCCCTTAGGGCCGGTTCACATCACAATTTCTCCCTTTCAGATGCGTTTCTGCATGTGTGTTTGTTTTGTTTTTTTGTTTGTTTTATGCTTAACAGTGTTTTTTTCCCAAGTAAGACGGAAAAACAACAAAAATATCCAGAAAAATGCATTTCAAAAATGACAAATTGATTTGCATTTAAATGAGTGAAATAAGTATTTGATCCCCTATCAGCGAGATTTCTGGCTCGCAGGTAACAAGCTGAGATTAGGAGCACTCAAAGGGAGTGCTCCTAATCTCAGCTTGTTACCTGTATAAAAGACACCTGTCCACAGAAGCAATCCGATTCCAATCTCTCCACCATGGCCACAACCAAAGAGCTGTCCAAGGTTGTCGTGGACAAGATTGTAGACCTACACAAGGCTGGAATGGGCTACAAGACTATCGGCAAGCAGCATGAGAGGGTGACAACAGTTGGTGCGATTATTCGCAAATGGAAGAAACACAAAACTGTCAATCTCCCTTAGTCAGGGGCTCCATGCAAGATCTCACCTTGTGCAGTTTCAATGATCATGAGAACGGTGAGGAATAAGCCCAGAACTACACAGGAGAATCTTGTCAATGATCTCAAGGCAGCTGGGACCATAGTCACCAAGAAAACAATTGGTAACACTACGCCCTGAAGGACTGAAATCCTGCAGTGCCCGCAAGGTCCCCCTGCTCAAGAAGGCACATGTACAGACCAGTCCTGAAGTTTGCTGATTGAGAGGAGAACTGGGTGAAAGTGTTGTGGTCAGATGTGACCAAAACAGATCTTTGGCATCAACTCACCGTGTTTGGAGGAGGAGGAATCCTGCCTATGACCCCAAGAACACCATCCCCACTGTGAAACATGCTTTGGGAGTGTTTTTCTGCTAAGGGGACAACTTCGCTGTATCAAAGGGGAAGATGGACGGGCCATATACCGTCAAATCTTGGGTGAGAACCACCTTCCCTCAGCCAGGGCTTTGGAAATGGGTCGTGGATGGGTATTCCAACATGACAATGACCCAAAACACACAGCCAAGGCAACAAAGGCGTGGCTCAAGAAGCACATTAAGGTCCTGAAGTGGCCTAGCCAGTCTCCAGTCCTTAAAGCGGTTCTGCACTCATTTCATTTAGTAAATCTCTTTGCCTTCCAAATCAGGCAAAGAGTACTAAATGAAATGTTGTTTTTTTTTTTTTTTTTTTTTTTACTTACCTTGTAATTGAAGACTTCCGGTCTTCTCCCTCTGCGGCGGCGGGCGGGTCTTGCGTCGATCGTCGTCACGCCGCACTGTCTCCTGGGATCTGGTGTCATTGATCCCAGGAGCCAGTGCGGGCATCTGCCGAAATCTCGGCAGATGAGCCGTTACTGCGCACGCGCGAGTAACGGCAGTGCATGCTGGGCCATCTAAAGTCCCTGTGGGTGTTTCACATGCCCACAGGCAAGATGGCCCCCAGCACTAAAGAAGAAGACGAGGAACTTCATCGGACGAAAACCGGCGGCGATCGAGATGGAAGATGGAACAGGTGAGTCCCCTAATAAAGGTAAGCACACTTTATATTACATCCTAAAAAAAAAAATTTTTTTTTCAGAGTGCAGAACCGCTTTAATCCCATTGAAAATATGTGGAGAGAGCTGAAGGTTTCAGATGCCAAACATCAGCCTCACAACCTTAATGACTTGGAGAGAATCTGCAAAGAGGAGTGGGAAAAAATCCCTCCTGATATGTGTGCAAACCTGGTGGCCACCTACAAGAAACATCTGACCTCTGTGATTGCCAACCAAAGGTTTTACCACCAAGTACTAAGTCATGTTTTGCGAAGGGGTCAAATACTTGTTTCACGCATTAAACTCTTGCTTACTGGGCACTTGAACCCCCTTTCTGCCCAGGCCAATTTTCGGCTTTCAGCGCTGTCGCACTTTGACAATTGTGCGGTCATGCAACACTGTACATAAATTAAATTTTTTATATATTTTTTTTTCACTCAAATAGTGTTCTTTTGGTGGTATTTAACCACTTCCCGCCTGGTCAATAGCATATTGACACCTGGGAAGTGGTTGTGATATCCTGACTGGGCGTCATTTGGCGTCCTTCAGGATAACATGCCGCTGCGCGCCTGTGGGGGCGCGCATCACGGCGATTGGTGGCGCGTCTGACACACCGCTACACTGATCTCAGTCAAGAGCCTCCGGCGGAGCCTCTTTACCACATGATCAGCCATGTCCAATCACGGCTGATCACGATGTCAGCAGGGAATGCCGGTGATCGGCTTTACCTCACTCGCGTCTGATAGACGCGAGTAGAGGAGAGCCGATCGGCGGCTCTCCTGATGGGGGGTCTGCGCTGATTATTTATCAGCGCAGCCCCCCCTCAGATGCCCACACTGGACCACCAGGGACTCCACTAGCACCACCAGGGAAGTGGGCAACGTGGATGGCTAGGTATGTACCCCCTAGCCATCCACATGTGCAAATGATGCCCAATTTGTGCCGCCTATGAGTGCCCATCAGTGCTGCTTACCAGTGCCCATCAGTGAACGTCAGTGCCACCTCATCGGTGCACAACCGCGCAATTGTCATTCAAAGTGCAACAGCGCTGAAAGCTGAAAATTGCTCTGGGCAGGAAGGTGTCTAAGTGCCTGGTATTGAAGTGGTTAAGCACTGCTGGGTATTTATTTTTTTGCTTAAAAGATGAAAGACTGCAAATTTAGAAAAAACAAATACTTTCAGTATAGTTTTGTTTATAAAATTTTGAAAATTGGTAATTTTTCTCCTGCACTGAGGTGCGCTGCGGCGGCACTGGTGGGCACAGACAAGGCAGAGACTGCGCTGTGTGTGAGGGGCCGATGTCCCTCTGACAGAAGCTGCTGGCTGATCTTCTGTTTACATCATGTGATCAGCTGTCATTGGCTAATAGCTGATCACGCGGTAAGGGGCCTAGAACAGCCCCTTGCTCCGATCTGTGATCAGCCGAGTTTCATACTCTGTGATCAGAGAGCGCCACGCGCCCCCTGCAGGGACGCGGTGGAAGCGCATGCTCGGGAGGACGTCTATAGCACGGGCGGGAGGTGCTTAAAATTCAAATAAATTTATAACTTTTTTGAAATGCGTTTTTTTCTTTTGGATATTTTTGTTCTTCTGTCACTGTTAAAATAAACTTACCAATAAAATGACTGTTCATTTCTTTGGGCAAACTTACAAAATCAGCAGGGGATTAAATACTTTTTCCCCTGACTGTACAGTTCTTAGCCCCCTGCAAAGGCTTATAAATGCCTGTCGATCCTGCCATAATGCAGCTTCCTGATGGTGTGGTGACAATGCTGCACTGCTCCTACACTCAGAGCAGAGTTCTCACACTCAGAGCAGAGTTCTCACACTCAGAGCAGAGTTCTCACACTCAGAGCAGAGTTCTCACACTCAGAGCAGAGTTCTCACACTCAGAGCAGAGTTCTCACACTCAGAGCAGAGTTCTCACACTCAGAGCAGAGTTCTCACACTCAGAGCAGAGTTCTCACACTCAGAGCAGAGTTCTCACACTCAGAGCAGGCTGTGTTTGCTTGCACTGCAGTGGGAGGAGATGATGTTGCAGGGTGCGTGGCTGTCGGTATTGCCACGGCTGATCTACCAGCTTGTCGTTTGTCGGTCATCTAGCCACACCTACTGCTTGTTACTGAATCCCTCCCACTGTGAACTGCAGTGTCTGGAAGGGGGAGCGTGTGAGACAAAAGATTTGGCTCAGAATCATGACATGTTTTGTCACATATGGCGACCCATCACTTTTTGCTACCCGCTGGAGTGCGCATGCGTGACGCCGGATTCCCCCGACCCGTCAATGTGTAACGGAGGTGACGTTTCGTCGCCACCATCTTGCTACACCTTGCACTTCTCTACAGTAAGCATACACTGAGAAGGGCAAAGCGGACATCTTGTTACACCCACCGGAGTTGTGCATTTTATATCTTTTTTTGAACAGTAAAGTGAGTTTATATAGTGAAATACAGGACTTGGAACTCCGACTGCTTAGATGTTGCATTTTAAAAGCAGCGAACTTCTGTCAGATCAGCAATACCTGTGAGATGAGCCGGCTTGTCGCTGCTTTTAAGATTCAGCATCTAACCAGTCAGACGGAGTTCTAAGTACTGTATTTCACTATAAACTCACTTTACTGGTAAAAATAAGTGTAAAATTGAAAACTCCAGTGGGTGTAACAAGATGTCCGCTTTCCCCCTTCCCAGTGTATCCTTACTGTACAGCAGTGCAGGGTGTAGCAAGATGGCGACTAAAGGTCACTTCCGTTACACATTCTGACAGCTACCCTGTTTCCCTGAAAATAAGACCTAGCGTGGTTGTCGGTGATGGCTGCAATATAAGCCCTAGTTAAAGTCCTTGTAGGTCTTATTTTCAGGGTAGGGCTTATTTTCCGGGAAACAGGGTAAGGCTTATTTGGGGGGTAGGGCTTATATTGCAGCCATCACCGACAATCACGCTAGGTCTTATTTTCGGGGAAACAGGGTAGCTTAATCTGATGAATGATATGGTCAAGTTACACATGCGCAGTGCGAAATTTCTCAGCGGAACGTCACTTCCGTAGCCAAATGTGGGGGGTCGCCAAATGTGACGAAACACCAGCTCAGAAGACTGCACAGAGCTTGAGGCCAGGTTATAGACATCCCCTGAAACTGAAGTTTCACTTTTGGCAATATATTTTTTTACAAGACCCTCGCTCAAGTATTGGATGTAGGTGGGGCTGCGTATTTCAAAATTATTATTACAAAACGGAGTCCGGTGGTTAAAACAGTCGGACCCTTTCACTTAGCAGTCAGTTTGGTGCAGGCTGTGCCGGTATCTCCAAAACAGAAGCAGGTAAGGATTTGCAGTAAAGTGCGATTGTGCGCTACGTATGATCTGCCCCTGGCAATGCATTCTTTATTTAAATTCTGCCACCATCTCTATGAACTGTAATAATGTGAAGTCGATACTTGGCTCTAGGTAGGACTTAATATCCACTAAGAAGCCAAGTAGTGATAAAGGGCACCTTCGTGATCAGAAAACGCTGACATTTATTATTAACTCATTAAAAAAAGATTGTTGTCCTTAGGCCTAGTTTGGACTTCCAATATTGGATCTGTTCCATATGAATGCTTTTTATTTTTTCCTTTTTGTTTTTTTAAATTAAACATCCAGGTTCACCTCCTGTGAAAAGTAATTGTTTTGTGATTAAAGCCGAAGTATAATCTGCTTTTATTTTGACTAACTTGTTTCCTTTCTTCCCTTGAACATTTTTAACCACGTCAACCCCAGAAGGTTTCATCCCCCCCCCCCCCCCCCCCCCCCCCCCCCCCCCCCCTTCCTGAGCAGATCATTTTTTTGCAATTTGGCGCTGCGCCATTTTAACTGGTAATTGCGCGGTCGTGCGACATTGTACCCAAATAAAATTGATGTATTTTTTTCCCCCACAAATAGAACTTTCTTTTGGTGCCATTTTATCACCTCTGCGGTTCTTATTTTTTGCGCTATAAACAGAGTGACCATTTTGAGAACATTTTTTACTTTCTGCTATAAAACATATCCAATAAAAAAAAAATGTAAAAGAAAATCAAATTCATCAATTTAGGCCAATTACTGTGTGTTTTCTGCTACATATTGCCCAGGCTAAGTGACATCACTTCCCCTCTGCGCAGGAAGGGCTCTGCCCCTCCCTCCTGTCAGTCATCTGGGACACGTGACAGGTCCCAGATGACTGCGCGGCCAATCAGTTGCAATGCCGCCAAGCGGATGGGGGACCAGTGGAGCTTTTTTAATTTTTTATTTTTTTTTCTAATGGCTGCTCCTCCTTTAAGCGTATATTGATCAGTGCTAAAAAAAAAAATGCGCTGTCACTGTACTAATGGCACTGGCAGGGAAGGGGTTAACATCAGCGGTGATCAAAGGGTTAAGTGTGCTCCTTGGGGCTGCTTTCTTACTGTGTGTGGGGGGATGGTGTGACTGGAGGAACACGGAGATCAGTGTTGGCAGAAACACAAGATCTCCATCTTCCTTTTTGACAGAACGGCGGTCTGCCTTGTTTACATAGGCAGACCACCGGTTCTGCCTCTCCTGTCAATGACCAGAGGGTCCCAGCAAACATGGTTTCTCAAAACGTCTTCCAGGACAGCCCATGAGACCTAGGGCTCCTCCTACCAGGACAGGAAACACATTCCCCCCACCAGATAAAAGGGCGGTCCTCCAGGCCCCATGTCAGTTATTAGTGTTTCCTCCGGACGGGGGGGTAACATGTTCCAGGAACCTGGTCCCCTAGGTCTCATGAGCAGGGGCTCTGTAAGGCTATTTGGGGGCATATCACTAACCTTCTCTTCTGCCAGAAGCAGCACACCGCTGGGGAGGTTGGTTGTGCTGCTGTCTCCTGTCTCTCTGTGCCTGGAGAGGGCCATGACCGTGGTGATGTCTGCTCCCAAGCGCCTGTAGTCTCTATGTGAGCAGCAGTTTCCTCTCCTCACCCTCAGCATGGCTGAAAGGTGTGAGGAGAAACAGGAAGCAGCAGCACTTGAGGGGGCGGAGCTTCTGCACTTCAAGCTGGCCCACAGGAAGTGCCGAGTGATAGGTCACTTCCGGGGCATATGACATCATCATCGGGCGCCGGAGACACTGGTTCCAGTCTTTTTAAGTGGTGCGGATGGGAGACGCTGGCTACTGGTGTGTTTTGGTGGAAAGCAGACAGGCTGTGGAAAGCTAAACAGGGCAGGATGGACCAGTCTGCAGTTCCTGCACAGGCAGTGGATGCAGTGCCCAACACCAGCACCTCGCAGGTAAGCCTGAAGTGTTTTGTCACTATCTTGCTATCCCTGTGAGTGTTCCCTCCCCCTCCCCTCTCTGTAGTAGTGGGTTATGGGGACACATTTCTTCCCTCCTGCACGTGGTGTTTCGGAGTGTCAGGGTGGCTGTGAGTCTCATTTGGGGTCGTTTTATTTTTTTTTTGTCTTACAGACCAAGACCCAGGAGAAAGCTCAGGCACAGCCACCTAAAAGGAAATGTGCGGTGTGCGCAAACAAATTAAGCTCCTCTTGGAGCAAAGCAGTTTGTCGCAGCTGTATAGAGGGCCTTGTAAAAGATGACCCGGTTACCTCTTGCCAAAAGATGCTAGTTTCTGTCAGAGATGAGCTTGCGTCCACCTTTAGAACGCTTATTGACAAGCTCCAGATTCCAGCAGAGGGTCCGTCACAGAAGATGACAGTCAGCACTCCGCAGCAGGCGGACAGTGAAGACTCTGAGGCTGAGGTCAGATCTACCCGTTCCTCCCCAGAGGAATCAGGGTCAGAGATAGAGCCCGGGGATAGAGAATCCACTCGGAGCTCGAGATTTAAGTTATCCGTAGAAGATGTGGATGACTTATTGAAGGCCATCTATACTACCCTTGAATTGAAAGAAGAGGAGGTTCAGCTATCCAAACATGATCTCATGTATAAGGGGTTGCACAAGAAAAAAATCTAGAGTTTTTCCAGTCCATAGCTCATTGATTGATACTATCAAACTGGAATGGGATAATCCTGAGAGAAAACCTTTCTTCTCTAGTAACCTTAAAAGGAGGTTTCCTTTTGATGAGGACACTACGCAGCCGTGGAATAAAAATCCCAAGCTAGACGCACCCCTTTCAAAGGTTTCAAAGAACTCGGACCTAGCGTTCGATGATATGGGTACGCTTAAGGATCCGATGGACAAGAGGGGGGATATCCTTCTCCACAGAGCCTGGGACTCTGCGGTTGGGAACCTCAAACCTGCTCTGGCCTCCACTTGTGTGGCCAGAAATCTGGAGGTGTGGTTAACCCAAATTCAGACTCATCTGTTGGCAGGTACCTCCAGAGAGCAGATTTTGAAGTCTTTTCCTCTCCTCTTTCAGGCAGTAGGTTTTTTTTGGCAGATTCTTCCGCAGAGTCGGTGAGAATGTCGGCCAGGACCTCGGCTTTAGTGAACTTGGCCAGGAGAAGCCTTTGGCTTACGACCTGGTCAGGGGACTCAGCTTCCAAGTTACGCCTTTGTGGGCTCCCCTTAACAGGCGATCACTTATTTGGCCCAGGGCTGCAGGAGGCACTGGAACGCACTGCCGACAGGAAGAAGGCTTTCCCAAAGAAAAAGAGAATCCCAGCAGCCAGGAAGTTTTTTCGTGGCCAAGGCAGGCAGCAGGGTCCTAAAGGAAAGGACAGCAGGCCGAAAAAAACACTGGACAGGGCACAAGGGCAGAGGCAAAGGGGGGGTCCTGTTTAACCCTCCTCAACAGCCCACCAAACCGCAGTGACTTTCGTTCCCCAGTGGGAGGAAGATTGAGGGCCTTCTTCCCACGGTCGGCAGCAGTTACTTCAAGCCCCTTTTATTCTGGACCTTGTGACCAATGGGTACAGGCTGGAATTCGCCCACCAACCACCAGAGCGGTTTTTGGTCACCTTTCCTCCCCAGGATCGGGAGAAAGCGCAGGCCCTGGGCCTCCAGATCGGAGACCTGTTGGATCAGAAGGTCCTGATTCCTGTTCCCCAGTCAGATCAGGGCAAGGGATTCTATTCCCATGTATTTGTTGTCAAAAAGCCGTCAGGGAAGTTTCGACTTATCCTAAATCTCCGAGCTTTAAACAAATCAATCAGATACAAACATTTCCGGATGGAGACGGTTTTCACTATCAAAAGCCTACTCTACCCAAACTGCTACATGGCCACGTTGGACTTGAGGGATGCTTATCTTCACATCCCTATCCACTCAGCCTTCCAGAGATATTTAAGATTAGCAGTGAAGATGAGGACAGGGACCCGACACTTCCAGTTTCAGGCCCTCCCCTTTGGTCTTTCCTCAGCCCCACGCATTTTCACAAGTGTTGGGGGAAGCCCTAGCTCCACTCAGGCTAAAAGCGATAACTATTATCCCTTACTTAGACGACCTCCTGGTGGTAGCAGCATCATACCAGAAGCTGTTGGAGGATCTCCAGGCTGTACGGGACTTCCTACAGTCCTTAGGCTGGTTAATAAACGTAGAAAAGTCATCCTTAACTCCGGCCCAGAAGGTGACTTACCTGGGTTACGACTTTTGCTCAGTGGATCAAAGGGTCTTTCTTCCTCAGGAGAAGATTACCAAAATGATCCAATCTATGTCAGCATTGCAGACAAACCAGTCGGTCTCCCTAAGACAGGTTTCGAGGGCAGTGGGTCTGATGACCTCATGCTTTCCTGCAGTCCCATGGGCAAGACTTCATCAACGTCCACTACAACTGTTCCTCTTAAGAAACTGGAACGGGGATGCAAGGTCCCTGGAGTCAAGGGTCCGGCTTCCCACCAGGGTAAAGAGAAGCCTGTGGTGGTGGAGAGCAAGCCAGCACCTAGCAGGAGGTCTCCCATGGTCCATTCCCATTTCCCAAAGGATTACTACGGATGTGAGTTCCTGGGGATGGGGGGCCCATCTCAACAATGCAGTGGCACAGGGAGTGGTCCTCGAGGGAGGCAAGGGCTTCATCCAATCAAAGAGAGCTTCTAGCGGTTCAGAGCCCTGCAGTCCTTTCAGATAGAGATCAGGGGCCACAATCTTTAAATTCTGTCGGACAACGTTGCGACAGTCGCATACCTCAACAAGCAGGGGGGCACGAGAAGCCGGATACTCCAGTCAATTGCCCAGGAGATCCTAGTATGGGCAGAGGGGAATCTGGCTTCAATTTCAGCTGTGCACTTGAAGGGCACACAAAATTGTTTAGCAGACTACCTCAGCCGTCACCGGGTAGATCGAGACAACTGGTCTCTTCATCCTGAAGTCTTTGCAGACCTCACCAGCAGATGGGGATACCCAGTAGCGGATCTGTTCGCAAACAGGAACAACCGCAAGACGGAAATGTTCTTTTCCATGAACCCAGCAGACCAATCCTTGGGGATCGATGCGCTGGCAAACCCATGGCCTTGCGGCCTATGTTATGCCTTTCCGCCGATCAGACTTATTCCAGAAGTCCTCCGGAATTTTCTTCTAGAAGAAACAGACCTCATTCTAATTGCCCCGTTTTGGCCCAAGAGGCCATGGTTTTCCCTGCTACAGACTCTAGTTTCAGAGCCTCCACTGAGTCTTCCAAAGAGGGAAGACTTATTGTTGCAGGGTCCAGTATCTCACCCCCAGGTGATTTCACTAAGATTGTCTGCTTGGTATCTGAAGAGAAGATGCTAAGCGCCCAGGGGTTCTCCGACAAAGTAGTCAGGACTCTGGTAGACTGTAGAAAACCAGTAACCAGAGCCATTTATTCCAAGGTTTGGAAAAAGTTTAATTCTTGGTTATCGGAGAATCAGACTAACCCACGATATTCCGGCAATTCTGGAATTTTTTTCAAGAGGGGGTTGACAAGGGTCTTTCCTTTAGTACCCTAAAAGTACAAGCGGCAGCTATTAGTGTTTTCCTCCAGTTTTCTCTCCTGGAAAATCCCATTGTAGCCAGATTTTTCAAATCAATTTCAAGGGCCAGGCCAGTAGTGGTGAAAAGTTGTCCATCTTGGAACCTGTCCCTAGTACTTCAGGCTTTGGTGGAATTTCCTTTTTGAGCCTCTCGAGGAAATCTCAGTTAAACTACTTACATTAAAAGTAGTTTTTCTGGTAGCTATTACCTCAGCACGTAGGGTAAGTGAGCTGCAGGCCCTGTCAGTTAGGGAGCCTTTTCTCACGATTTTTGATGATCGAGTCGTTTTAAAGACTGATCCAGGTTTTTTTGCCTAAGGTGGCTAGTACATTCCACCGAACTCAGGATATTGTACTGCCATCCTTTTGTAGTTCACCGCACGGCGAACAGGAAAGAAAGTTTAGTTGCTTAGACGTAAGAAGGATCCTCCTTGTCTATCTTGAGGTCACTAAGACCTTTAGGAAAACTGATGCTTTGTTTGTCCTCTTTTCGGGGGCACACAAGGGAAACAGTGCATCTAAAGCCACACTAGCCAGGTGGATAAAGCAAGCTATCTCTGAAACTTACAAAATTAGGGAGGTTTCTCCACCTTTTGTCACAGCACACTCAACTAGAGCCTTATCTACGTCTTGGGCTGAGAGGGCTGGTGCCTCACCGGAGCAAATTTGCAGGGCTGCCACATGGTCCAGTTACTCGACCTTCATTAAACATTATCGCCTGGATCTCCTATCAGCGCAGGAGCAGGCGTTTGGTCGTAAGGTCCTGCAGACAGTTGTCCCTCCCTAGACTGGTAAGTTCTGGCTCATCGTCTCATGGGCTGTCCTGGAAGACGTTTTGAGAAAAGCTGAGTTAGACTTACCGGTAACTCCTTTTCTGAGAGTCTTCCAGGACAGCCGGATTCCCACCCGGTTTTGTCTAAAGTTATGTGTATTATGCATATGTTTTTCAGGGATTTCCTACGGTTCTTGAGTAGACTGACATGGGGCCTGGAGGACCGCCCTTTTATCTGGTGGGGGGAATGTGTTTCCTGTCCTGGTAGGAGGAGCCCTAGGTCTCATGGGCTGTCCTGGAAGACTCTCAGAAAAGGAGTTACCGGTAAGTCTAACTCGGCTTTTCCGCCGGACGTGGTGATGGGCTCCCATGGTGTCCAATCACAGCGGGAGCGGGTCACCGGCGGCACACACCCCAGACCTGGAAGAAGCCACAACGTGCAGGTATGTTTTGTGCAGCCGGGCCGCCCTGCCGCAGTAAATGTGCGACGGGCGGTCAGGAACTGGTTAAATAAATGTAATGAATGTATTTTAGACCCAGTGATGTCATAACCGGGTTTCTGGGCTTCTCTATGCAGATTATGGCAGGTAGGAGTGGCCAGCAGTGATGTAAGTAACTGAGTTAAAATAAACTGAGTTACTTAACGCAGTTACTTTAGAGGGTAACGAGTAATCGAACTGATTACTTTTCCCCTCATGGTAACTCAGTTCCCATTACTTTGGCTTAGTTACCCCAATTACATCTACCGCCACTAGATGGCAGTAGTGTAATTCCGGTGTCCTGCCGAAAAAGTTCCCCCGCCGGATAAGGACCCCCTGTACTGCGCAGGCGCAGCGCTTGCGCAATACGAAGGACTACGGAGCTTCCGAAAATTGCCGAACCTAAACGGCTCTGAGTGAACTCTACACCGTGCAGGCGCAGTTAACATGTAATTGTACGAGGTGATGCTGCACGCTCCTGATGCTCGTGCTACTCTGCAAGGGGCATCTATCGTGTAAGTAAGGGGCGGGTCTAGTATTACTGTAACCAAGGGGAGCATTTATTATTATTGTTATATATCGAGCTCTGCCCATTCATTTAACATTCGCCCTCTTCTGTAGCCATCTGCCCCTTACACGATATAATAGACCCGCCCCTTGCTTACACGCTATAACAGATCTGCCCCTTGGTTAGAGTAATAATAGAGCAGCCCCTTGGTTACACGATATATAACAATAATAATAAATGCTCCCCTTGTTTACAGTAATACTAGACCCGCCCCTTAGTTACACGTATAGAATATTTGAAAAAAAAGTCAGTTACTTTGCTGCGTAACTAATTACTTTTCCAATGTAGTAACTGAGTTACTAACGCAATTACTTTTTGGGAGAAGTAATTTGTAACTTAACTAATTACTTTTTTAAAGTAAGATGACCAACACTGGTGGCCAGCAGGGTGTTGTCCCTCAAGAGCCCTCAGTCCTAATGCATGCATTGGGCTGGCCCTTGGGGAGGAGCTATGCAAATATCAAAATGCCTTGATGGGTGAATGTCTGCCTGGAAGAAGTGCAGAATACCAAAGTCTGTCTGCAGTGCAGATGCAGACAAGCTGAAGGTAAGCAAAGCTTCATTCACACTTGTGCCACAAAATGTGTGATTTCCATTGTGACTTTACATTGCAACTTTGGCTGGGTGCAACTTGGATGCGACTTTGGCTTTGACTGTTGCACAACTGTCACAACCTTTTAGGGATGCACCTTTAATGCGACTTGAGAGTTTACATTGCAGTCTATGGCACTCATGAATTTGAACAGCTTGCGTTGAAATACATGGGCTGTGAGTTGTCATGCGACTGTGTCCAGTCGCATGACAAGTCGCACACGTGTGAAAGGAGCCTTGCACTGATCTCGGCTTGTAATGACAGCTTGTAAAGCACAGGGTAATTCTGCAATGTTAAGATCCCTGGGTGTTTAAAAAGCATACGTTTTTGTTTTTATTAAGGCCCAAGTTCACACCAGAACGCGGTATGGGAAACCCGTGTTGTGTGGATTTCCCGCACCATGTTCAAAACGCAGTGCAGTTGCGACCTGCAGCAGGTGTCAATGTTAAGTTACCAACGCCCCAAATGCAGGTCGCAAGGGCAGTACGTTTGCCTGCAGCCGATCACATGGTACAGAAGACTTGTGCGATCCTGTTGCAGTGAGTTTCCGAAAGTAGTGCATGGATTCAAATAGAATGTGCTCAAATGGCACCGCACTGAGCAACATGTAAAGCGCAGCGCGTTCCTCTGCGATTCCCAGTGTGAACCGGCCTTAAAAGTACAGTTATCCTTTTAAGGGTGGAAAAGTTTGACGCTGATACGCCTTTAATACCACGAGCTTGGCATGAACTCTAGGCCTGGAATCAGAAGCTGGCACAGATAATCTTATCATTGCCGCAGGGCACAAGGGTCAGCAACCATCAATGGCTGCATTGTCACCGCCTGCAATAGAATCTTCCATTCACCTGTGACTTGGAGTCCTTCCATCCCGTCTGACTGGCTCTGTTATTTTGTGTTTTTCAAATGTGGTTTTGAATCAAATGGTTTCCTTTTTTTGGGGGGGGGGGGTACTTTTCATGCTTTCCTATTGTTTCTCTGGGCATGTACAGTAATGGGGGTATTGGCATGTGTATGGTGCCAACTTTTCCTTCCAACAGTTCATTATACTTGTGTCCTTATTTTGCCATGATCCCATGGAATATGCATGGGCTGTCTTATTCCCATACCCTCTACTTGTATTGGTATTGACTTCATGGAAGTTTCACTGGATGCCACCCTTACTGTTGCTCGGTAGGTAGGCTCTGTTGCCTCCCCCAGTCTCCTGGAACTTTCTGGATAGTTCCAGAATCTAGTGGGTGGAGGGACAGAGGCTGCTGCCTGAATATTTATAGAGTTTACACCAATCTCTGGGGAGGCAGGGCCCAGAAGGTGGGGAAGCAACCCATAAATACTCAGGAACCTGGCAGTCTTGCCCTCAACATTGGAGGAAGGGGTGCTTTGGGGACAAGGGCACCTCCCCCTCCCCCCACAAGGGTTGTGGGGGTCTGCAGGCAGGGGACTTATTGGAATCTGGAAGCAACCTTTAACAACGGGCCACTAGATCCTGCCCCCCCCATGTGAATGAGTAGAGCTACATTGTACCCCTACTCATTCACCAAAAAGTGTCAATTAAAAACACATTATTAAAAATAATGTCCCACGATTTTGTAAATTAAGAGTCAATCACCCCGCCCGCTGGACCCAGAAAAAAAAAGCTCCGCCCGCGATAAAGACTAACCACCAACTACCTGCTCCGCTGTTTGACAGTTCTTAAATAGGTAATGGGTGGGGCCCACCTGACATCACCTGGTGACACCGCCCCATATGACGTCACCAACCCAGCAATCGCCAATTGGTGACGTCACACGGGGCGGTTAACATTTTTCTATTGCTGGCAGTGGCTTGCAGCCAGGAAAATGTTTAAATAAAATTTTTGCTGCAGCAGGTTCTATACATGTTACGGATGCGCCACTTTACAGGCAGAATAAGGGGACCCCACAGGCACTATATTTATATATTTTTGTTTCACTTTGAGCATTAAAATCACTGCTCCTGCAAGAGCGAGACCTGGTACGAACGGGAAACAAGAGGTCCAGCACTCGGTAAAGCCGCTCCGTGATTTTGCAGTGTGCAGACGTATGAGCGGGACCCAACTGGGATCCAACACTAGGTGTAGCCGCTCCGTGATTTTTTTATTTTTTTTCTTTGTGTGCAGAGGTATGAGCAGGACCCAGCTGAGGTTCAGCACTCTATGAAGCCGCTCTGATTTTACGGTTTGCTTAAAACAGACAGAAATTAGATTTTCTTTTTTCACGGTATGAACAGTTGGCCAAACAGATGAACTTCATTATAAAAATGATTCAGACAATTTGTTAGCAAATTAATTGGCAGATGAGCACTCTGCTGATACAACTGTTGACTGCCGTCCCTGGCTAGCTCAGCTTTTCTGGGAATTCAGATCCTTCCAATATTTTCTCAGCCTATTTGTGCTTAGTAGAGGAGAGTGTGTTTGGCTGACATTTTGGGATTATTTCAGAAGGTAGTTTATAAACCAGTGATGATATTCTGCAATCCCCAAGCAACTGTGTTTCAGCAGCTAAGCTCTCAGGTCAGGTAGATGTTTGGTTTTTATGGGTTACTGCACTTCACATATTAATCTGTCATATGGACCTCAACTCTTAAGCTGCCTGACCAATTTTTCCTTATTTTCAGCCATAAGCTTGTTTAAGCCTTCACGTGTCTTTAACCGTTAGACATTAAACTCCTTGTTTAAAATAAAAAAAATTTTCAAGTATATACAGTGGCAAAAATGTAATATTTGATCCCCTGCAAGTTTTCTAAGTTTGTCCATTTACAAAGAAATTAAGGGTCTATAGCTTTTTTTATCACGGCTTTATTTTATTTAAATAGATTTTTATTGAGAAAATTTAACAAGGTACAGTGTATCACAGGAACAATCTGTTATAAAGACTTAGACTGTTAATAAACATTTACAACACTAATTCAGTACTTAAATAATAAACATTACGTCATTCAATGAAGTTACTACTCTGGGGCTTGGTCTGCTTCCCTCGTCCATACTTCATGTGCATTTGGGGGGTGACGGCAGGCTCCCGGCACCCCTCTGGGTACAAACTGTGCCGGGGCCCGCCGCCCCCCCGATCACGGCTTTATTTTAAATGATGGACAGAATATCAATCAAAAACCCGGAAAAAGATATGATACAAATGTTATAAATTTGAGTTGCAGTTCAGTGGGTAAAATAAGTATTTGATCCCCAAGCAAAATATGACTTGGTACTTGGTGGAGAAACCCTTGTTGGCAAGCACAGAGATAAGATTTTTCTTGTAGTTGGTTACCAGGTTTGCACACATCTCAGGAGGGCTGTTGGTCCACTCTTCTTTACAGATCTTCTCTAAATCGTAAAGGTTTCTCGGCTGTCTTTTGGCAGCTCCCTTCATAATCTATAGTATTAAGGCCTGGAGACTGGCTAGGCCACTCCATGACCTTAATGTGCTTCTTGAGCCATTCCTTTGTTGCCTTTGTGGTATGTTTTGAGTCATTGTCATGCTGGAAGACCCATCCACGACCCATCTTCAGTGTTCTGGGGAAGAAGGTTCTCTTCCAAGATTTTACAATACATGGCCCTGTCTATTGGCCCCTCAATGCGGCAAGGTCAGCCTGTACCTTTTTAGCAGAGAAATGGCCCTAAAGCATAATGTTTCCACCTCCGTGCTTCTTGACTGTAGGGATGGTGTTCTTGGGGTCATAGTCTGCATTTTTTTTCTTCCTCCAAACGGTGAGTCGAGTTAATGCCAAGGAGCTCAATTTTGATCTCCTCTGACTACAGCACTTTATCCCAATCCTTCTCTGAAGTTTGCCAATGAACATCTAAATGATTCAGACAGGCCTGTACATGTGTCTTCTTGAGGGGGACCTTGTGGGCACTGCAGGATTTCAATCCATGGCGGCGTATTGTGTTACTAATGGTTTGTTTGGTGACTGTGGTCCCAACTACCTTAAGGCCATTCACAAACTCCTCCTGTGTAGTTCTGGGCCGATTCTTCACTTTTCTCATCATCCTTACCCCATGAGGTGAAATCTTCCATGGAGCTCCAGACCGAGGGCGATTGATGCCCATTTTGTATTTCTTCCATTTGCGAAAAATCGCTCCAACAGTCGTCTCCTTCTCACTGAGCTTCTCGCTGATGGTCTTGTAGCCCATTCCAGCCTTGTGCAACTCTACAATCTCTTATCCCTGTCGTACTTTAACAGCTCTTTGGTCTTGCCCATGATGGTGAGGTTTGAATGGAAGAAAGATTCTGTGGACAGGTGTCTTTTTATACACCGAACGAGTTGTCAGGAGCACCTTCTTAAATTGACAGGACTAATCTGTGTACCAAATGAGCACAGATCTGTGGAGGCAGGTTCCCCCCGCCATATTATTGAAAGCAAAGTGATTCTATTCTGCCATGATATATAGTGCACAAATAGTTGAGGATCCTCAACATTCAGACACTTCAAGCCGGTATTGCTGACGTTGCAACGTGTGTATGAATTGATCTTTTGTGTAGTGAATGTTCTGGAATGGGGTATTTGTTCCCTCGTGGGTGTTTGCACGTTGCTGTCAGATCTATTCTTCATGGAGTACACAGTGTTCTGTGTTTTTTCATGAGAGGGTACGAGTGAGGAGAACGGTGCACAGGCGCTCGGCAATCACTTGAGTTAGAGTACTAGCGGTCGATTCTTCCACGGTTTTTGATGGGAACACTTCAACAAGTAAACTTCAGATGGATTCCAGCGTGATTCACGGAACAATTTCTTCAGCAGAGCATCCAGTGAATCACTCGGGCTAAAATACATTGGTTGCTATGGATCTTTTGTTCTGTTCATCCGCCGCATAGCGTAGCTTCGGGTAATTTTGGAACGGTTATGCATTAGTTGAGAAATTAGTAAATGTTGCTTTCGCTCTCTGCTGTCTGTGGCTCGACCACTGCAAGGAGGGAGAGGAATAGTAAAGCACTCTCTACAATCTCTTGTCCCCGACGTACTTTGACAGCTCTTTGGTCTTAAGTATTGCTGAACACCTGGGCGCACAAACTTTCACATAAATACTCACCGGCTGCTTTATTAGGTACACCTGTTCAATTGCTTGGTAACAATTGCTTATTAGTCACATGGCAGCAATTCAGTGCATTTAGGCATCTAGACTTGGTGAAGGCGACTTGGTGAAGTTCAAGCCGAGCCTCAGAATGTGGAAGAAAGGAGATTTAGGTGACTGAGCGTGGTATGGTGGTTGTTGCCAGACAGGCTGGTCTGGGTAATTGAAAAACTGCTAATCTACTGCGATTTTTTTTTTTTTTTTTTTTTTTTTTTTAACACACAACCATCTCTCGGGATTAGAGGATGGTCCAAAAAAGTGAAAATATCCAGTGAGTGGCAGTTGGAGGAAAAAAAGTGTGGAGGAAAATGCCTTGTTGATGTTAGAGGAGAATGGGCAGACTGGTTGAAGATGACCAGTAACTCAAATAACCACTCGTTACAACCAAGGTATGCGGAATACCATCTCTGAACGCACAACACATCGAACCTTGAAGCAGATGGGCTACTGTGGACCTTGGAGGGAGTTGGGGGGGGGGGGGGGTCTGTTGACCTTGGAGGGAGAGTCGGGGGTGGGGGGGGGGGCAGTGGACCTTGGAGGGAGAGTCGGGGGGCAGGCGGCTGTGGACCTTGGAGGGAGAGTCGGGGGGCAGGCCTCTGTGGACCTTGGAGGGAGAGTCGGGGGGGGGGGGGCAGGCGGCTGTGGACCTTGGAGGGAGAGTCGGGGGGGGCAGGCGGCTGTGGACCTTGGAGGGAGAGTCGGGGGGGGGGGGGGGGCAGGCGGCTGTGGACCTTGGAGGGAGAGTCGGGGGGGGGGGGGGCAGGCGGCTGTGGACCTTGGAGGGAGAGTCGGGGGGGGGGGGGGCAGGCGGCTGTGGACCTTGGAGGGAGAGTCGAGGGGTTTTGGCTGTGGACCTAGAAGGGAGAGTCAGGGGGGGGCAGGCGGCTGTGGACCTTGGAGGGAGAGTCGGGGGGCAGGCGGCTGTGGACCTTGGAGGGAGAGTCGGGGGTGGGGGGGGGGCAGTGGACCTTGGAGGGAGAGTCGAGGGGTTTTGGCTGTGGACCTTGAAGGGAGAGTCAGGGGGGGGCAGGCGGCTGTGGACCTTGGAGGGAGAGTCGGGGGGCAGGCGGCTGTGGACCTTGGAGGGAGAGTCGGGGGGGGGGGGGCAGGCGGCTGTGGACCTTGGAGGAAGAGTCGGGGGGGGGGCAGGCAGCTGTGGACCTTGGAGGGAGAGTCAGGGGGGGGCAGGCGGCTGTGGACCTTGGAGGGAGAGTCGGGGGGGGGGGGCAGGCGGCTGTGGACCTTGGAGGAAGAGTCGGGGGGGGGGGCAGGCGGCTGTGGACCTTGGAGGGAGAGTCGGGGGGGGGGCAGGCGGCTGTGGACCTTGGAGGGAGAGTCGGGGGGGGGGGGGGGGCAGGCGGCTGTGGACCTTGGAGGGAGAGTCGGGGGGGGGGGGGACAGGCGGCTGTGGACCTTGGAGGGAGAGTCGGGGGGGGCAGGCAGCTGTGGACCTTGGAGGGAGAGTCGGGGGGCAGGCGGCTGTGGGCCTTGGAGGGAGAGTCGGGGGGGGGGGGGGGGGCAGGCGGCTGTGGACCTTGGCGGGAGAGTCGGGGGGGGCAGGCGGCTGTGGACCTTGGAGGGAGAGTCGGGGGGGGGGGAAGGCGGCTGTGGACCTTGGAGGGAGAGTCGGGGGGGGGGAAGGCGGCTGTGGACCTTGGAGGGAGAGTCGGGGGGGGGGGGGGGGGCAGGCGGCTGTGGACCTTGGAGGGAGAGTCGGGGGTGGGGGGGGGGGGGGGCAGGCGGCTGTGGACCTTGGAGGGAGAGTCGGGGGGGGGGGCAGGCGGCTGTGGACCTTGGAGGGAGAGTCGAGGGGTTTTGGCTGTGGACCTTGAAGGGAGAGTCAGGGGGGGGCAGGCGGCTGTGGACCTTGGAGGGAGAGTCGGGGGGCAGGCGGCTGTGGACCTTGGAGGGAGAGTCGGGGGTGGGGGGGGGGCAGTGGACCTTGGAGGGAGAGTCGAGGGGTTTTGGCTGTGGACCTTGAAGGGAGAGTCGGGGGGGGCAGGCGGCTGTGGACCTTGGAGGGAGAGTCGGGGGGCAGGCGGCTGTGGACCTTGGAGGGAGAGTCGGGGGGGGGGCAGGCGGCAGTGGACCTTGGAGGAAGAGTCGGGGGGGGGGCAGGCGGCTGTGGACCTTGGAGGGAGAGTCGGGGGGGGGCAGGCGGCTGTGGACCTTGGAGGGAGAGTCGGGGGGGGGGGCAGGCGGCTGTGGACCTTGGAGGAAGAGTCGGGGGGGGGGGGCAGGCGGCTGTGGACCTTGGAGGAAGAGTCGGGGGGGGGGGGGGCAGGCGGGGGGGGGGCAGGCGGCTGTGGACCTTGGAGGGAGAGTCGGGGGGGGGGGCAGGCGGCTGTGGACCTTGGAGGGAGAGTCGGGGGGGGGGGCAGGCGGCTGTGGACCTTGGAGGGAGAGTCGGGGGGGGGGGGGGACAGGCGGCTGTGGACCTTGGAGGGAGAGTCGGGGGGGGGGCAGGCAGCTGTGGACCTTGGAGGGAGAGTCGGGGGGCAGGCGGCTGTGGGCCTTGGAGGGAGAGTCGGGGGGGGGGGGGGCAGGCGGCTGTGGACCTTGGCGGGAGAGTCGGGGGGGGGGCAGGCGGCTGTGGACCTTGGAGGGAGAGTCGGGGGGGGGAAGGCGGCTGTGGACCTTGGAGGGAGAGTCGGGGGGGGAAGGCGGCTGTGGACCTTGGAGGGAGAGTCGGGGGGGGGGGCAGGCGGCTGTGGACCTTGGAGGGAGAGTCGAGGGGTTTTGGCTGTGGACCTTGAAAGGAGAGTCAGGGGGGGGGGCAGGCGGCTGTGGACCTTGGAGGGAGAGTCGGGGGGGGCAGGCGGCTGTGGACCTTGGAGGGAGAGTCGGGGGGGGGGGCAGGCGGCTGTGGACCTTGGAGGGAGAGTCGGGGGGGGGGGGGACAGGCGGCTGTGGACCTTGGAGGGAGAGTCGGGGGGGGCAGGCAGCTGTGGACCTTGGAGGGAGAGTCGGGGGGCAGGCGGCTGTGGGCCTTGGAGGGAGAGTCGGGGGGGGGTGGCAGGCGGCTGTGGACCTTGGCGGGAGAGTCGGGGGGGGGCAGGCGGCTGTGGACCTTGGAGGGAGAGTCGGGGGGGGGGGAAGGCGGCGGTGGACCTTGGAGGGAGAGTCGGGGGGGGGAAGGCGGCGGTGGACCTTGGAGGGAGAGTCGGGGGGGGGGGGCAGGCGGCTGTGGACCTTGGAGGGAGAGTCGAGGGGTTTTGGCTGTGGACCTTGAAAGGAGAGTCAGGGGGGGGGGGCAGGCGGCTGTGGACCTTGGAGGGAGAGTCGGGGGGGGGGGGGGGGGGCAGGCGGCTGTGGACCTTGGAGGGAGAGTCGGGGGGGGGGGGGGCAGGCGGCTGTGGACCTTGGAGGGAGAGTCGGGGGGGGGGGGGCAGGCGGCTGTGGACCTTGGAGGGAGAGTCGGGGCAGGCGGCTGTGGACCTTGGAGGGAGAGTCGGGGGGAGGGGGGGGGGGGGCAGGCGGCTGTGGACCTTGGAGGAAGAGTCGGGGGGGGGCAGGCGGCTGTGGACCTTGGAGGGAGAGTCGGGGGGGGGGGGGGGGGGGGCAGGCGGCTGTGGACCTTGGAGGGAGAGTCGGGGGGGGGGGGGGGGCAGGCGGCTGTGGACCTTGGAGGGAGAGTCGGGGGGGGGGGGACAGGCGGCTGTGGACCTTGGAGGGAGAGTCGGGGGGGGGGGGGGGCAGGCAGCTGTGGACCTTGGAGGGAGAGTCGGGGGGCAGGCGGCTGTGGGCCTTGGAGGGAGAGTCGGGGGGGGGGTGTGGCGGGGGGGGGGGGGGGGGGGGCGGGGGGGGGGGGGGGGGGGGTGGCAGGCGGCTGTGGACCTTGGCGGGAGAGTCGGGGGGGGGGCAGGCGGCTGTGGACCTTGGAGGGAGAGTCGGGGGGGGGGGGAAGGCGGCTGTGGACCTTGGAGGGAGAGTCGGGGGGGGGAAGGCGGCTGTGGACCTTGGAGGGAGAGTCGGGGGGGGGGGCAGGCGGCTGTGGACCTTGGAGGGAGAGTCGGGGGGGGGGGCAGGCGGCTGTGGACCTTGGAGGGAGAGTCGGGGGGGGGGGGGGCAGGCGGCTGTGGACCTTGGAGGGAGAGTCGAGGGGTTTTGGCTGTGGACCTTGAAGGGAGAGTCAGGGGGGGGGGGCAGGCGGCTGTGGACCTTGGAGGGAGAGTCGGGGGGCAGGCGGCTGTGGACCTTGGAGGGAGAGTCGGGGGTGGGGGGGGGGCAGTGGACCTTGGAGGGAGAGTCGAGGGGTTTTGGCTGTGGACCTTGAAGGGAGAGTCAGGGGGGGGGGGGCAGGCGGCTGTGGACCTTGGAGGGAGAGTCGGGGGGGCAGGCGGCTGTGGACCTTGGAGGGAGAGTCGGGGGGGGGCAGGCGGCTGTGGACCTTGGAGGAAGAGTCGGGGGGGGGGGGGGGCAAGGCGGCTGTGGACCTTGGAGGGAGAGTCGGGGGGGGGCAGGCGGCTGTGGACCTTGGAGGGAGAGTCGGGGGGGGGGGGGGCAGGCGGCTGTGGACCTTGGAGGAAGAGTCGGGGGGGGGGCAGGCGGCTGTGGACCTTGGAGGGAGAGTCGGGGGGGGGGGGGCAGGCGGCTGTGGACCTTGGAGGGAGAGTCGGGGGGGGACAGGCGGCTGTGGACCTTGGAGGGAGAGTCGGGGGGGGGGGCAGGCAGCTGTGGACCTTGGAGGGAGAGTCGGGGGGCAGGCGGCTGTGGGCCTTGGAGGGAGAGTCGGGGGGGGGGGGTGGCAGGCGGCTGTGGACCTTGGCGGGAGAGTCGGGGGGGGCAGGGGGCTGTGGACCTTGGAGGGAGAGTCGGCGGGGGGGGGGGGGAGGCGGCTGTGGACCTTGGAGGGAGAGTCGGGGGGGGGAAGGCGGCTGTGGACCTTGGAGGGAGAGTCGGGGGGGGGGCAGGCGGCTGTGGACCTTGGAGGGAGAGTCGAGGGGTTTTGGCTGTGGACCTTGAAAGGAGAGTCGGGGGGGGGGCAGGCGGCTGTGGACCTTGGAGGGAGAGTCGGGGGGGGGGGCAGGCGGCTGTGGACCTTGGAGGGAGAGTCGGGGGGGGGGCAGGCGGCTGTGGACCTTGGAGGGAGAGTCGGGGGGGGGGGGGGACAGGCGGCTGTGGACCTTGGAGGGAGAGTCGGGGGGGGGGCAGGCAGCTGTGGACCTTGGAGGGAGAGTCGGGGGGGCAGGCGGCTGTGGGCCTTGGAGGGAGAGTCGGGGGGGGGGGGGTGGCAGGCGGCTGTGGACCTTGGCGGGAGAGTCGGGGGGGGGGCAGGCGGCTGTGGACCTTGGAGGGAGAGTCGGGGGGGGGGGGGGAAGGCGGCTGTGGACCTTGGAGGGAGAGTCGGGGGGGGGGGGGGAAGGCGGCTGTGGACCTTGGAGGGAGAGTCGGGGGGGGGGGGGGCAGGCGGCTGTGGACCTTGGAGGGAGAGTCGAGGGGTTTTGGCTGTGGACCTTGAAAGGAGAGTCAGGGGGGGGGGCAGGCGGCTGTGGACCTTGGAGGGAGAGTCGGGGGGGGGGGCAGGCGGCTGTGGACCTTGGAGGGAGAGTAGGGGGGGGGGGGGGGCAGGCGGCTGTGGACCTTGGAGGGAGAGTCGGGGGGGGGGGGGGGGCAGGCGGCTGTGGACCTTGGAGGGAGAGTCGGGGCAGGCGGCTGTGGACCTTGGAGGGAGAGTCTGGGGTGGGGGTGGCAGGCGGCTGTGGACCTTGGAGGGAGAGTCGGGGGGGGGGGGGGGTTTGTGGACCTTGGAGGGAGTGTCGGGGGTTCGGCTGTGGACCTTGGAGGGAGAGTCGGCACGTTTTTATTTTTTTTCACATACAAGAAGTCAACCCAGATGAACCCAAACCCATTATACAGTAAGGTTATATACATATACACACACACACACACACACACACATCCACTGGCAATGCAGAGTGGATGGGCCGGTGTTGTGTAATGCAGGTACGAAGTCACATGGCGGTGATGTGGAAGGAATGTGAACAATGTGCCTCTTATCTCCCCGGCCGGAGATTCTGGAGAAGTGAATTCTAATGGATGTTTGTAAAGTGACTAATAGTGACAAAGCTGAGCGCTGCCATTCCCCGACCCCTCCTGATGTTTGTGTTCATTATGTAACTTCCCAGCAGTGTTACCTTTTTTTTCCTTCTTGTGTGTTGGAGCGGCGGGGAGCAGATTGCGTGTTCTCTGCACATCATTAAAAGCTCTTTTGTGGTTCAAAGACGTTCTCAACAAATCTCATATTTAATGGCTGGAAAATGAAAGGGTGGATATCCGCAAAGTTATCCGCTTTTGGTTTTATCTGCTTGTTTAAATGTCAGTAGCATTTAGTTGTTGGGGGAGAGAGGAGCGGAGAGCGTACACAGAGCAGCGAATGGCAGGCACCTCCTGAAGAGCGCTTGGTGGCTTTTAATGGCTAAACCACATTTTGGCACGTGTTTTAGGTGGGGGGAAAAAAGCACACCGGCAGTAGATTCATGGGCGGGTTTCCAAAGACTTCTACTATGAGTGGATGTCATTGGAAGCCGGCTTCTACTATGAGTGGATGTCATGGGAAGCCGGCTTCTACTATGAGTGGATGTCATTGGAAGCCGGCTTCTACTATGAGTGGATGTCATGGGAAGCCGGCTCTTAATATGAGTGGATGTCATTGGAAGCCGGCTTCTACTATGAGTGGATGTCATGGGATGCCGGCTCCTACTATGGGTGGACGCCGGTGCAAGGCGGCTCCTACTATGGGTGGACGCCGGTGCAAGGCGGCTCCTACTATGGGTGGACGCCGGTGCAAGGCGGCTCCTACTATGGGTGGACGCCGGTGCAAGGCGGCTCCTACTATGGGTGGACGCCGGTGCAAGGCGGCTCCTACTATGGGTGGACGCCGGTGCAAGGCGGCTCCTACTATGGGTGGACGCCCGGTGCAAGGCGGCTCCTACTATGGGTGGACGCCGGTGCAAGGCGGCTCCTACTCTGGGTGGACGCCGGTGCAAGGCGGCTCCTACTCTGGGTGGACGCCGGTGCAAGGCGGCTCCTACTCTGGGTGGACGCCGGTGCAAGGCGGCTCCTACTCTGGGTGGACGCCGGAGCAAGGCGGCTCCTACTCTGGGTGGACGCCGGAGCAAGGCGGCTCCTACTCTGGGTGGACGCCGGAGCAAGGCGGCTCCTACTCTGGGTGGACGCCGGAGCAAGGCGGCTCCTACTCTGGGTGGACGCCGGAGCAAGGCGGCTCCTACTCTGGGTGGACGCCGGAGCAAGGCGGCTCCTACTCTGGGTGGACGCCGGAGCAAGGCGGCTCCTACTCTGGGTGGACGCCGGAGCAAGGCGGCTCCTACTCTGGGTGGACGCCGGAGCAAGGCGGCTCCTACTCTGGGTGGACGCCACTGGAAGACAGTGTTTCGTCAGATTAGGCGACCCCGTCAATGTGTAATGAAAGTAACGCTCCGTTGCTGCCATTTTGCTACACTCCGCACTCCTCCCATAGTAAGGATACACTGAGAAGGGGGGGGAAAGCCGACATCTTGTTACACCCACCAGAGTTTTGTATTTTACACTTATTTGTAAACTGAGGTTATTTAGTGAAATGCAGTACTAAGAACTCCGTCTGACTGTTTAGATGTTGAATTTTAAAAGCAGCGGCAAGCCTGCTGATCTCACAGGTTTGCTAATTTGACAGTTTGCTGCTTTTAAAATCCAACATATAAACATTCATACGAATATAAACTGTTTACTGTAAAAAAATAAGTGTAAAATGCAAAACTCCTGTGGATGTAACAAGATGTCCGCTTTCCCCTTCTCGGTGTATCCTTAGTATGGAGGAGTGCGGGGTGTAGCAATATGGCGGTGATCTGAAACATTGGCTCATACTATGAGTGGGGGGTCATTGCGAGCCACCTACCTCCTTTTTAAAAATACAATTAAATAGTTAGAATTAAAATGAACCTTTCAGTAACTTTGTATGTAAACATTATTATTATTATTATACAGGATTTATATGGCATCAACAGTTTGCACAGCGCTTTACATCATGAGGGCAGACGGCACATTTACAATGCAATTCAATACAGGAGTAATCTGAGGGCTCTGCTCATTAGAGCTTGCAATCGAACGATATACAGGGGGTCCCCGAGTTACGAACTCGTTAGGGACTGCCCAATTGTACGGAAGTTGGAAATGTTCGTAAGTCGGCAGCGCATGCGCAGACCGACAAATACGGAGATTTCCGGACATTTCCGATGTTCCGTCTAATGCCGTTCTGCGCATGCGCGGCAAATTACGGACATTTCCGGCATTTTCCGAGGCTCCGTATGGCCGCGCATGCGCAGAACGGGCGAAAAAGAAGGAAAAATGGCGGAGGGTCCCCGCAGCGCCCCGTTCGTAAGTAGGGGTTGTTCGTAGGTCGGGCGTTCGTAAGTCGGGGACCCCCTGTACAGCAAGAACACATAAAGGGGAAAAAAAAGTTCTTTACAATTGAAAACAAGTCTTTGAACTCCAGTCCAGTGACTTTGCCTAAGCTGAGATGTCATTCTACTGCAAGGAGAAGGAAGCATTTCCTCGGTCTCCCTCCCCACTGATCAGGCTGTACATTGTAACTTTGTAGCAAGGTGGGAGATCTGTGTCAGACATTTGTGAACACACACACAGGCACCAGCATTTAAATGATTGTATGATTTCTAAAAAGACCCCGGCTGATGCCTGAATAAAGATGTCTTCTGAAGAGGAAGGCAGACAAAGTCCTTGTCGGAGGTAATCTGTAAGACGGGTTGTAGATGCCTGGTTGGGCATGCATACACAAAATGAAAACTGTGTTTTGTTTCTGTATTCCAGGTATCTGTCTTGGATCTTCCTATTTAATAGCAGACATGCCAGCCTCAGATAAGGAGGTTGCTGGTCTATATTTAGCCGCCTGGTATAAATAAATAATAGGCTATATTTAGATGTCTGCGCGGCTCTGCAGAAATGAAATGATTTGTGGAACATTCACACCGAAATGTTCTTTTGCGTTGCACATGCGGTACTGCATTTTTTTGGCACGTGTTAATTTCCATCACTTTAGGGCAACCCATTCATTATGAATTGGACGCTAATGCACAGCAATGGATGCAAAAAGTATGCATTGTTCTTAAAGCGGAGCTCCACCCAAAAGTGGAACTTCTGCTCATTTGTCTCCTCTCCCCCCCCTCCGGTGCCACAATTGGCACCTTTCGGGGGCGGGGGGGGGAGGGGGGACAGGATACTGGTCTTTGACAGTTATCCTGTTTCCACTTTTGGGAGTCTGGGCCGCATCCTGTGACATTACCGCGGGGCTCCCTCTTCTCCCTGTCGCCGGGCCAGTAGGAGAGGGAAGCGGAGCCTTGCGCATGCGCAATTGGGTTCCCGGCGTAAATCTGTAAGGCTACACTGCAGGGTACCCTTACCCACAATGGAAACATCAGCTGCGGTGCCGACATTGCTGGTCTCCAGGACAGGTAAGTGTCCTACTGCAGTATGTGTAGCTGCTGGCTTTTAATTTTATTTAATTTTTTTTTTTTGGGCTGAACACTGCTTTAATGCAGAGCATTGCAACGCATGGTATGTGCATAGTGGGGCATTGAACCTTTACTGTATGATGTGTCATTGACAATGAATGGCACTGCATGTAGAGAAGGTGCATTGCCATGCGTTATAGCAGGGCTTGACAAATTTTCTTTGAAGTTAGCAGCCAGTTTTTTTTTTTTTTTTTAACCAATCACCTACCTGGCACTTTCACCTCCTTCCCGACCAGGCCAATTTTTAGCTTTTGGGTGCTGTCGCACTTTGAATGGCGTGGTCATACAACACTGTACCCATCAGAAATTTTCATAATTTTTTTGAGACGGATGTAGCTTTTTTCTTTTTTTTTTTTTTGGTTGTATTGGAACACCATTTGGGATTTTTATTTTTTGCTAAAGAAACCAAAAAAAAATAATTAAAAAAAACTTTTTTCTTTGTTAAATTTAGCAAATTTTATCTTCACTGATGGGGCGGCCACCTGATGGTCAGTGTAAATGTCCCGTCACAGGATAGCTAGTTATCTTCTTTCTTTTCCTCACGCTATGACAGCCCTGAGGATAGGAAATGCCGATGACTGGCTTTTGTTTCTATGTGATCATCTGTGATTGGACACAGCTGGATAACATGGTGAAGGACCACCGTGATTTGGCCCTTTACCTCGATCTGTGATCAGCTGTGTCTGAAGGACAGTGCTCCCGATACTCGCCCTCGGATGCAGGGTTTTAGGAGGATATCAATAGATGCCCACCCCGAACTGGCCATCTTTTGGATATTACTCGATCGGCAAGTGGGAGGCAGATGCGGACGGCCGACAAAAGCCCAGCACCAGGATGCAATTTCTTGGCGACCTGTGATTTGTCAAGCCCTGCGTTTTATAGCAATGCATGTTACCGCAATGCACAAGTGTTATTGTTATTGCGCTTGAAAAAAGCGTCTCCTTTCACTCCAGTGTGAAAGCCGGAGGGCTTTCACACTGGAGCGGTGCGCTAGCAGGACGGTTAAAAAAAAGTCCTGCTAGCTGCATCTTTGGAGCGGTGTATTCACCTCCTACCCATTGAAAGCAGCACGGTTTTAACCCCTTTTCAGCCGCTGGCGGGGGTTAAAACCGCCCCCCCGCTAGTGGCCAAATAGCGCAGATGAAATGACGGTAAAGCAGCGCTAAATATAGCGCTGCTTTACCGCCGACGCCCCCACCGCCCCAGTGTGAAAGGGGCCTTAATGTAGAAGTTAAATCTGCTACAGAAAAAATGGCAACCGATCGCACACAAGACAGACTTGCCTGTGAATAAAACGAATTTCACCCCTAGTGGGCTTAATCAGTGAGGCCTCAACAATTAAGCCCAGTAGGGGGCGAAACGCTTCTGAGAGACCTCTCCTGCGGGTAGGAAGCCATCTTACCTAGTTTTAGTTGCGGTCACAGTAAGTCGGCGTCCTGTGTGCGATCGATTTTTTTTTTTTTTTTTTTCTTCCCATTTTTCTGTAGCCTATTATAGCTTGACAAGCAGTTTTATACAATCTGCACCAGCTCATTACATGTCATGCTGGCTGTTATCAGTGATCGGAGCATTAGAGCGGTCATCGTGCTTATGAAATTGTTGCATAATAAAATCAGGAGAGGTTTTATTTATCTTGTTTTACACTCAATAACCCCATCACTGGGTCTCTGCAATTCTCTATGCAATGTGGGCAGATCATGGCTGGTCTTACACCCAATGACCCCATCACTGGGTTCTCTGTGATTCTCTATGCCAGTGGTCCTCATCCCTGTCCTCAAGTACATCCAACAGGCCATGTTTTGGGAATTTCTCTTGGATAAAATAGCTGTCCAAACTATACCAAGCCATTGACTTTGATTGAAAGCACCTGTGCAAGATAAAGGAAAACCTGCAAACATGGCCTGTTGGGGGTACTTGAGGACAGGGTTGAGAACCACTGCTCTATGCAGTGTGGGCAGATCATGGCTGTTTTTACACCCAATGATCACTGGGTCTCTGCGATTCTCATGTGACGCTGAGCAATTTTTTTTTTTTTTGAAAGAACTGAAATCCAATGAAAAGGGGCGGGCCGGGGACAGTCAGGCTGGGGAGGAAAGGGGAGGAAAGTGCTAGATGATGCTGGCTGTCCTCCAGCCAGAAAATGAGGCAGGCTCTATGACTTGGTGCAGCTTCTATAATACATTATGAGAAGCTCACAGTGTGCAGTGACATCAGAGTAAGCAACCGGAGGAAAGACGTCATCATCTTTACCTTTGCTGATTATTTCTAGCAATGTTCGGTGTTGGCAGCGGCTCCTCCGTATCCAGTGACGTGGGTTGTCGGATGGGCAGACATGCTGTGCTCTCTCTCCAGGATGGGTTGTCCTCTTAATCTCTTAAGCTGCAGATGATCCTTGTGTGCATTGCTGACCTCTGCACAGGCAGAGCGGTTGAAGGGAAAGTACAGTGCGTTTCCACTGAGCGCATTCACTATTTTTTGATGTGTGCTTTTTTTTTTTTTTTTTACCTTTTCTGTCCTATTTTTTATTACTGCATTAAAATAAATTCCCAGCTATTGCCTTCTATGGGAACGCATATGAACCGCATGTCATCACTTTTGTACAGGAATTTGATCCAAAAAAAGTGTGGGGGTCCCCCTAAGGGTCTGGTATGGATTTGGATGGAATCCCCACGCCATAAAATAAAAAAAAAATGAAATAAAAGAAAAAAAGCATAGGATAAAGTTGATGGGGGACAAGGGCCTCTTCCCCACAACCCTGGCCGGTGCTTGTGGGGGTCTGTGGGCAGGGGGCTTATCAGAATCTTCTGCCAGCTTCAAAAACTGAACTGCATCTAAAATTGCAGCTTAACAGCTGCTTCGGAAATTTGCAGTGAAAACGGAGGGGAAATTTCATACCGGCCATATGTAAATGCGGTCCAACAGATAAAGATCCAACACCAGAAGATCTTATAGATTTAAGGGCATAAAAAAATATGCTGCTTATCTGCTTCAGCCCCCCCCCCCCAGCCCATTCTGATGCTTCTCTATGTAAAAAAATCTACATTTCTGTGCTCAAAAACTACTTGGAACCCCCAAACTTAGACTGTATATAGTTTTTGAAGCAGAGGCCCTAGAGAATAAAATGGCGAGTGTTGCAATTTTTTTATATCGCAGTATTTGCGCAGCGGTTTTTCAGACGCAATTCTTTTTTTTTGTAAGAAAAAAATACAGTTTAATGAATTTTAGTGCACACAAACACAATAGCCAATTTTTGGTAAAATGTAAAACCTGATGTTGCAGCAAGTAAATGGATTCCAAATACGTCACGCTTCAAAATTGCTCACGTCAGTGGAACAGCCACAAACTACGATACATTAAAGTGGGAATCTCCACTTGTCCGTCTCGTCTCCTCCTCCTCTGCTGCCACATTTGACACCTTTTTGTGGGTGTGGATCTGGTTTTGACAGGTACCCGTCCCTGGCTAAGTTCACTGCAGCAAACTGAGTCAGAAGTGTGGCCCCTCCCACCTCCCCCCAAAAGCCGGCCCATTCACAAAGCGCACCGCATGCATGCACAGTAGGAAACTGACAGGGAAGCCGCAGGGCTTCACTGACAGTTTCCCTTAGTTATGATGGCGGTGCCAGAACCCGATAGCTGATTGAGGGCACTGCTGGATCCCTGGACAGGTAAGTATCCTAATATTCAAAGTCAGCAGCTACAGTAATTTGTAGCTGCTGCCTTTCATTCATATGAATGAATAATTTGTATAGCGCTACAATGCGCACTGAATCGCCTCAAGGCGCTGTATTCATGCTTTGTTAAGCTTCTTAGAAGAGGTAGGTCTTGAGTGTTTTCCTGAAGGCCTGATGGTTTTCTTCCATGCGGATGTTGGTCGGTAGAGCGTTCCACAGCCGTGGTCCTTGAACAGCGAATCTCCGTTCTCCCTTTGATGTGTAGCGGGATCTGGGAATGATGATGAGGAGGTTTTGGTTAGATGATTGAAGACTGCGATTCGGTGTATAGTGTTTTATTTTCTCGAAGGTATTGAGGAACGTCTCCGTGTGTGTGCATTTGTGGGTGAGGCAGAGGGTCTTGAATGTGACCCGATTTCCTTACGGTTAGCCAATGTAGACTCCTCAGGGAAGGGAAGATGGATTCCCAGGGTTTTTTCCCCTGTTATCAGCCTTGTTGCCGTGTTTTGGATGAGTTGTAAGCGCGCAAGTTGATATTGGGGTAATCCTATGTAGAGGGAGTTTGCGTAGTCAAGTCGTGAATTAATAACTGTTCCAACCACCACTGCTTTGTCCTCCTTTGGAATGAAGGGGATGAGTCTGCGCAGCAGGTGGAGCAGATGGTGAGAACCACTGACCACTGCTCCTATTTGTGCATCCATTGACATTTCTGAGTCAAAAACCATTGTAGCTCTGAGTCTGAGGCGGATGAGTAGAGTATTGTGGTCCACAGTATCAAACGCTGCACTGAGGTCCAACAGTACCAGGAGACATGATTCTCCGTCATCTGCTGCTTCGAGGGTGTTGTCCCATATCTTGAGGAGTGCTGTTTCTGCTCCATGGCCCAGGCGGAAGCCTGATTACAGCGGGTCCAGGAGTTTGTGTGTGTCCAGGTGGCTTTGAATCTGTTGTACTACCGCTTTTTCCATAATCTAGGAGATGGTGTTAAGGCTTGTTATCGGTCTGCGGTGGTTAGGGTCCTGAGGGTCGAGGTTGGGTTTCTTTAGCAGGGGTTTGATCCCTTGTTTTGAGGGTGTCCGGAACTATCCCTTCTTTAAACGACTGATTTATCAGGTGAGTTATGGTGGGAGCCAAGATGTCGGAACATTCTTTCAGGAGTCTTGTGGGGATGATGTCAATTGGTGATGTGCTGTCTCAAAGGTTTTTGATTATGTTTTTGGTGGTGTCCGTGGTGATTGGGGTCAGAGAGAACTTCGGTGATTGTGGGATGTTTGTGTCAATATCTTCTTTTTGCTTTGGTTGACTGAGGTTGGTTTGTTTTTTTCTGATGGATTGTTTTCCGGATGTTGTCGATGAAAAAAATCTGATAATTCATTGCAGAAATCTTGGGATTCTTTTGCTGGGGGCTCTAAGCATACCGGGTTCATTGACTGAGCGACTATTTTAAAAAGTTCCTGAGGGCTGTTTAAGGCCGATGAGATGGTAATTGAGAAATCTTTTTTAGCTTTGAAGATTGCTTTGGGATAGTTCTGAGTCCTTTGTAGTTTGGTTTTCCTTGGTAGGGGTTCTTCTCCAGGCTCTTTCAGCTCTTCTGCGTTCTTGCTTGAGTAGCGTGAGCGAGCCATTAAACCATCCCGAGTTTTTTTTCTCCGGATGAGTGTTCTGCGTTTTGGAGCCACTAAGTCTGCTGATTGTAGTAATACCTTTTTTAGGGAGCTAAGTGTTTGTTCCGCTGAGTGGCTTAAGTTCAGCATTGCTATTTTGTTTGATAAAGTGGTTTTGAAGGTTTCGGAGTGTAGTTTCTTCTGCGATCTGGTCCAATGAGTTGTTCTTGCAGGTTTCTGTTTTTGGTGGGTGGTATTGGCGGAGATATTGAATTTGATGGCGTGGTGGTCTGTCCAAGGTAGTGGTATGTTGTCCAGTACGTTGATGTCCATATTTTGTTTGAAGATGAGGTCCAGGGTGTGTCCTGAACCATGTGTGGGAGTCTATCAGTTTCTGGAGACCCAGTTCTTCCAATTGGTTGATGCCTGCGGTCGCAATAGGGTCTTGGGTAGAGTTTGCCCAGAGGTTAAAGTCCCCAAGTACCAGGAAGTTTTTGGATTTCAGGGTGTGTATTGAAATTAATTCCGTGAGGGGTGTAAGAAGAGATTGGTCTTTGGTCCTGGGTCTATAGCAAAGTAGAATGTGAGTGGTGTCATGGGGTGTTGATTGAAGATGTAGTGTCAGTGTCTCCATAAAAGGCACTGAGTTCTGCAAAATTGGTTTGGTGAGCACAAAATGAGATTTAAAGATCACTGCTAGGCCTCCTCCTTTTTTTTCCTTTCCGATGCTCAGTTAGGATCCTGTAGTTCTCCGGCACCAATTCGGTAAGGATGGTGTTGCAGTCGGGAGTTAGCCAGCTTTCCGTGATGAAGAGGCAATCTGTTGTTTTGGGTGATGAAGTCGTGTACTTCCAGTCTGTGGAAGTACACGACTTCATGTATATAATGCTCCCTGAGGTCATGTTTACCATCACCTATACTGAATGCTGCCCACTGGGGAGATAAAGGGGCATGCTTGGAAGTCCTGCCTACAACTGTGGTCATTAAGCCTAATATCAGCCTTTTCTGCAAAGGTAAGCAAATTGGAGGTGGAACCCCTTTTTCAAAATGGTGCCACAGCACTGGGAATTTTGGTGGATGTGAAAACGCACATCTCAGCAGATGCATAGGGGTGTAATTAACAATTAATGGCACTGCTGTGTCTCTGCTAAAGAGCAGCACATTTCTGTGGTGTCAGTAAAAGTATTTTGCATGCGCTTCCGACACACACAAATGTGAACGCGGGCTAAATGTCTGTTACATCGGTGGTCAGTATAAATCTTATTACATAGAGGCTTGGTGTACAATCGTTTCATTCACACTAATGGCCAGTGTGAAGGTCCCCCTTGCATTGGTGGTCCAGTGTAAATGCTCCTATTGCATTAGTGGTCAGTGTAAATCCCCATTACATTGGTGGCCAGTGTAGAAACTCCTCTTTATATTGGTAATCAGTAAAACATCCAAACTTACATTGGTGGTTCATGTAGAAGCCCCCTTTAAATTGGTGGTGAGTGTAAATCCCCCCCTTACATTGGTGGCCAGTGTAGAAATCCCCCTTTATTGGTTGTTGATGTAATATCCCCATTACATTGGTTGTCAGTGTATGAGCAGGAGGAGAGTGACATTTCATGGAGGGGGGGGGGGGGGTCAAGAAAATGTTTGCCCAGGGTCCAATCAATATTAAAGACAGCCCTGGTTCACATGCATAAATTATCCGGCATGGTGTGCTTGGGAGGCGGCAAGCATGTCGCACTTGATCCATCCAAGCAAATGCGCTGCTTTGCACACACTTGTGGCGCGCTTTTCTGCCGATCATGGGGTTAAAAGGAGCGGTGAGGTGGTGTCGCCATTCAGCGTCCTCCCCAGTGTTCTGACTGTAAGTTGGAACGGACTTGTAACCTTCAGCACAGGCGCTGCTGCTCATCTAAACCTACATTTTGGGAGGTACGTTCGTCCTTCACGTTCCAGCTTTGGATTGTGGGAGGTTTCCATCGAATTTTATAAAGCGTGGATGGCAGATCTGGATGTAACGTGCACATTCCAGAGGCAGCCAATATCTTCATTTGGATTTTTTTTTTTTACCTCCTAATTGCTGGCATTTCACACGGACAAATGTCTGGGTTCCGGCTCTCCGCTGATAACGATTGTCCTTGACATTTTTCAAACACATCTTGTGGTCTCCAGCTGTCTAAATACCACCCCACGCTGGGCGCGCAGTTCACTCCTTCATATTTAATGTTATTGATGTGCGGGGCCTGCGGGCGGGAGTGCTAAGGACGGTCTGTGCAGCCGAGTAACTAGAAGTCGCAGCAATGCCACAGGACTTGTGACCTCAAAAAGGGGTGCCTTATGCCAATATTTAACAGTCCAACTTTTAGTTTAACCGCTTCAATACCAGACACTTTCACCCCCCTCCTGCCCAGGCCAATTTTCAACTTTTCAATGAGAATTGCACGGTCATGTAACACTGTACCCAAACTATATATTTTTATAATTTTGCTCACACAAATAGAGCTTTCTTTTGGTGGTACTTGATCACCACTGGGGTTTATATTTTTTGCTAAATAAACAAAAAATTTATATTCAAGATATTTTCTGTTAAATTTTGCAAATAATGGTCATAAATTTCATCCAAAATGTATTCTGCTACATTTCTATGGTGAAAATGACTCAAATCAGTGTATTTAGTCTGAAAGTTAGTGTCTACAAACTGTGATATATATCTGAAAATCAAAAAATTACAATGTACTGACAGCCTCATTTCTTGAGGCCCGAAAATGGCAGGACAGTACACCCCCATATGACCCCCTTTTGGAAAGTAGACCGTCCAAGGTATTTAGTAAGAGGCATGGCGAGTTTTTTTTATTTTCTTTATTTTTTGGGGGGACAATGAGAATTCAAAAATGTAATTATATATATATATTTTTTTTTTTTTACATGCGGTTACCAGTGATTATCGCTAATGGCTATAGGAGCCACTAGTGATAATTGCAAGAGAATCCAGCAGGCTGGTTGTACCCAGGTTGATCGTTTTTTTTTTTTTTTTTGTTTTTTTTTTTTACCTTGGTACATTCAGCCTGCCAAATAACAATTTGAATCTCGGCCGGTTCAGCAGGAACCAGCCAATATTTGAACAGTGTATGTCTGGCCTTATTTCTGAGAAGTCCAACAGAGGTATAGAATGGGGGAGAGGGGATGGTGAGTCTCTTAGCATAACCCGTCACTGTTCCCTGAATGGGCATGCCAAGGAAACAGTGGGCATTTAGCACTTTTGGAATTTCCCAGTGGTGACCCCCATATAATTCTCAGTACAACGTTCAGTTAAATAACTCAGCGATCATCATTTACCAGTTCTATGTCCTCACTGGGACCGCGTTGTAGTTCTCTCAGCTAATTCAGGCCGAACATTGCCTGGAGTATTGATGTGATCGAACAGGCTTACACAAGCGCATTACCCTTAATTACTAGTACAACCTCTGCGTCTTCCATCCTAATGGACCCCTGAGAGGCGCAGCGCCATAGATTTATTGATGAGTTAATTTGCTGCTAATTGTGCCTTAGCTGCTGATTTTTTATTTTTTTTTGATCTGCGTAATGTGGGAGAGCCACGTGATTGACTGTCGGGTTTTGGATCTGTAATTTCAAAGACCGATGTTATCGCTGTAATGGATTTACTGTTGTCTGCTTTTTTTTTTTGTTTTTTTTAGGTTCTTTAAAGTAAACCTTCTCATCCCCACACAAGCATATAAACATATTGGTATCTTCACAATCTGCTCCATCAGCTGTTTCATATGGTCGTCTCTTTTCTGGAAAAGTTGCAGACTGAACAAATACGAATATGCAAATTTTGACTTTTTGTGAAAAGTCAACCGCTGCCCCCTTCATCTCCATATCTAATCACTCCTCCATGTTCACTGACCAGTGGAGTTATGCCATGAATGTGTAAGCTTTGACCGATGTCTTGGCTTTAATTCTATGCAAGATGGAAACTTCCAATGGTCGAGTAACTGGTTTGCAGAGACAGACTAACACAATTTTCTCTAGTCGTCTGTCCAGGACAGTGCTAGAGAGAGGCTGGAAACACAAAATTCAGATCCTTAAAGTGGAGGGCCACCCTGAAAAAAAAAACTTGAGAAAAATGTTAATAAAAAATGTAAAATGAAGAAAAAATATTTTTTTTTTTTTACTTACCAGAAATGGCTGTTGCTAGGCAGATCGTCCTAATCTGCCTCTTTCTCTTCCGCTGAGCTGTTCTGTCTTCTGCTCCGAGCGCCGTCTTCTAGTGAATGGGGCGCAGTGTGTTATGGGAACTGTGTGTCCCACAACACATTGCGTTCCCCATTCACAAAGCGCAGCGCGGCGACTCGCGCATGCGCAGTAGGCCGTGCAGCGACTCGCGCATGCGCGGCAGGAAACGGGCAGCGATCCCTGTTTCCCTTACTGAGGATGGCGGCGCTGGGACCGGAGCGCAGAGGGACATCTCGGCCTCCACGACCGACATCGCGGGCGCCCTGGGAGGGTAAGTGTACTTATTAAAAGTCAGCAACTACTTTTTTTTTTTTAGCTGCTGACTTCTAAGCTTCTAGCTGAAACACCGCTTTAAAGGGTGGCTTCCGTCCCTCTTCCCCATTCTGTTTCCTCCACCGGAGGAGGAGGCTGCATGGGAGCTCTCCTTCCCCTGGGCCTAGGCAGGGCTGCCTAAGGAAGAGGGGGGGGGGGGGGGGCAGGTCTGCAGGTACCTGCAACAGGGATGGCAGGCATCTAAGTCCCCTGGTCAGGCTGCCAAGCTGGTACCGGCGTCTTCCATGGATAGCCCTGGTTTGAAGAGGCACTGAGGTCGGGAGTCCCGACCGGCGCGGGTGCGCGCCGCTGCCGTCGCGCTCCCGATGGCACGGAGGCATTTAAAAAGGGACTTATATATACGCCCTTATGCCTGTCCGTGCCATTCTGCCGACGTACATCGTCGTGCGCCGGTCGGGAACCAGTTAAGGAGCCTTTCCTGCACATTTTTGAAGACGGGCTGATATTGTGTACAGACCCAGGGCTTTTGCCTAAAGTGGTGTCGAAATTCCACAGGACTTGGGAAATAGTTTTTGCCTTCCTTCTTGGTTGGTCCCCAACCAATCCAAAAGAAACGGAATTCCACCAACTGGATGTGAGTGCCTGTGTCTTACGGTATCTGGAATTGTCGGCAAGCATTCGAAAATCCAATGCTCTATTTAGCATTCGGGGAAAAAAAATGGGGTTCCGAGCTTCGAAAGGCACAATAGCAAGGTGGATTAACCTATTGTGAAAGCTTACAAAAGTTTGAAGAAATTTCTACAGATATTTCCACACCAGGTAAATTTTAAGACCGTCCTGGCTTTTTTGCAGAGGGTGGCCTTGAAGTTTCACAGATATAAATAGAAAAAATGACTGGGGTTTCACATGAAATAAGAGGGTAAACTTGGTTGCTGTGGGCAGCACACACAGTTCATCTTTCAGCTAAGTTTACACAAAGACAGATGTTCTCCACACTTCAGTGCCTGTTTGGGATTTAAAACTTGCAGAGATCTGCGTGACCCAGCCACATAATTGGAAGTCATTTGTATGTAAATGAGCGCGCCCATCCAAGGGGAAAAAGATGGCTACAGAACGGCATTCATATTTGTTCTATAAATACACTCGGAACAAACAGATTCTAATAAGAGGCTTCAAATGTATTCATACTGAAAACCCTTTATTTGAAGCTCTGTAAATTCCGCATCATCAGTGGGGTTGAAACAGATTGTATCTTGGAAAAAAAAAAATGTAGAAAAGTTTAATACGCTATGCATGGTGGTAGAGATAATGGGGGAGATTTATGAAAACTGGTGCAGCTGTGCCTAGTAACCAATCAGCTTCCAGGTTTTATTGAACAAGACGAAGTTAGAAGCTGGTTACTATGCAGTTACACCAATTTTTGTAAATCTTCCCCCTTTGAGTGTTGTAAAACAGAAAAAAAATTGTTCTGATCTGAATCCCTTGTAATAGAAATAAGGATGACCGCTCCTCTTTATGGAGAGATCTGGGGTCCAACCCCAAATCTCTTCTTTACCTTTAACCACTTCAATTTAGGGCACTTTTTTACCCCCTTCCTGCCATGGCCAATTTTCAGCTTTTAGCGCTGTCACACTTTGAATGACAATTCCGCGGTCACGCTACTGTACCCATATTAAATTTGTAATTTTGTTCCCACAAATGGAGCTTTCTTTTGGTGGTATTTGATCACCACTGGGGTTTTTTTTTTTTTTTTGCTACACATTAACCGCTTCCCGACCACCTCACGCCGATGTACGTCGGCAGAATGGCACGGCCAGGCAAAACCACGTACAGGTACGTGGTCCTTTAAGAGGCCTGCCGTGGGTCGCGCGCGCCGACCCGGTCGGGAGCTCCGTGACCACGGCCGCGGGACCAGCGGACCCGATCGCCGCTGGTGTCCCGCGATCGGGTCACAGAGCTGAAGAACAGGGAGAGGTCTGTGTAAACAAACCTCTCCCCGCGCTTCCTACACTGACTGTCAGTGATCTGCTGTTCGCTGTCATCGGGAACAGCCGATCAGTAACGTCAAACGTCAGCTATGCCCCCTACTGTAAAAAAAAACACAACACGTCACACTAACTCCTCCCCGCCTCCTAGTGGTTAACTCCTTTACTGCCACTGTCATTTACATAAAAATCAGTGCTATTTAACCACTACAATACTGTGCACTTTCGCCCCCTTCCTTCCCAGACCAATTTTCCGCTTTCTGCGCTCTCGCACTTTCAGTGACAATTGCGCGGTCATGCAATGCTGTAACCAAATGATTTTTTTATAATTTTGTTCGCACAAATAGAGCTTTAGTTTGGTATTTATTCGCGACTCCGTTTTTTATTTTTAGCAAAAACATAGCGGAAATTAAAAAAAATAACTATTTTCTCCTTTCTTTTTTAAAAGAAATCCAATAAAATCTAATTTTGTCATAAATTTAAGCCAAAATGTATTCTGCTACATGTTTTTAGTAAAAAAAATTCCGTTAAGTGTATAATAATTGGTTCGCGTGATCACGGACATATGTACGCAAATGATCATGTACATATGTGTGCAGATAATCATTGGCACATGTGATTTTACTGGGACATATGTGAGGGACGTGTGTTTTGGGGACATGTGTGTTTACACTGTGGGGACACTACTGGTGATCAGTGAGTAAAAAGCTGTAAAAAACAGCTAATACTCACTGATCACCAGCCGGCTGCAGCGATCCTCTCTCCTCACCGACGACTTCTGTGTGAGGAGAGCCGATTGCCTAGCAACCGGCTGTTTTTTTACATCACATGATGGCTGTGATTCGACACGGCCGTCATGTGATCAGGAGGGCCAATCACCGAGCCCTCCTGCTGATCCGAGATGCGCCGTGTCCGGGTGACATGGCCGCATCGGGATTGCGCCGCTGCGCGGGCACGCGCGCGATCCCTCTACTTCTGAAGGACGTTCCGGAACGTCCTATCAGAAGTAGACGGCTCCCACCCGGCCGTATATGTACAGTGGCCGGGTGGGAAGTAGTTAAATAGCACTGATTTCTGTATAAATGACAATGGTCCCAAAAATGTGTCAAATGTCCGATGTGTCTGCCATGTCGCAGTCACAATAAAAATTGCTGATCGCCGCCATTACTAGTAAAAAAAAAAAAAAAAAAAAATTTATAAAAATGCTATAAAACTGTCCCCTATTTTGTAAACGCTATAACTTTGCGCAAACCAATCAATCGCTAATTGCGTTTTTTTTTTTTTTTTTTTTTTTACTAAAAATATGTAGAATACGTATCCGCCTAAACTAAGGAAATAAAGTTTTTTTTATATTTTTTTTGGGGGATATTTATTATAGCAAAAAGTAAAAAATATTGCATTCAAAATTGTCGCTCTATTTTTGTTTATAGCGCAAAAATAAAAACCGCAGGGGCGATCAAATACCACCAAAAGAAAGCTCTATTTGTGGGAAAAAAAGGACGCCAATTTTGTTTGGGAGTCACGTCGCACGACCTCGCAATTGTCAGTTAAAGCGACGCAGTGCCGAATAGCAAAAAGGGGCCTGGTCCTTTGGCTGCCAATTGGTCCGGGGGGCTGAAGTGGTTAAAGACTGACATTTTTGTAAAAAAATTTTTCTATAAGTTTTTGTAATAAAATTTTGTAAATGAGTGAGTAGGTTTTCTCCTTCACTGATGGGCACCGGTAGGCGGCACTAATGGGCACTGACAGGCTTCTATGGTGGGCACCTCTGATGGAGGCTATGCTGATGATCACACCCTCCCCCCCCCCCCAGTCAGGAGAGCCACTGATCAGCTCTCCTCTACTCGTGCCTCATCTGCGCAAACTGAGGAAAGCCAATTACTGGCACTTCCTGGTTACCGCTGTGATTGGTCACAGCTGATCACATGGTAAAGGGCCTAAGGCGGAGGCTTTTTACCAAGATCGGAGATGTGGTGTCTCAGAGCGACACACCGCACCACCGATCACCACTCTGCGCATACCAGGGGGCGCACACGAGCGGCTTTTCCTGCTGGACGTCGTATGATGCCCAGTCAGGATAACGGATCCCCTGCTCGGCCATCATTCTGCTATAGGCCGGGCAGGATGTGGTTAAAAGCAAAAGATCTGGAGGAGCTGATGTATACTACACATGACAAAATATCCAAATACAGGGGGTCCCCGAGTTACGAACTCGTTAGGGACTGGCCGCCTGTACGGAAGTCGGAAATGTTCGTGAGTCGGCGCGCATGCGCAGACCGACAAATACGGAGATTTCCGGACATTTCCGATGTTCCGTCTATTGCCGTTCTGCGCATGCGCGGCAAATTACGGACATTTCCGGCATTTTCCGAAGCTCCGTACGGCCGCGCATGCGCAGAACGGCAGAAAGACGCCGAAAATGACCGGAAAATGGCGGAGGGTCCCCGCAGCACCCCGTTCGTAAGTAGGGGTTGTTCGTAGGTCGGGTGTTCGTAAGTCGGGGACCCCCTGTACTTGGACACATGGGATGTCTGGACAGTATTTTGAAAATCGCAATTATATCAGGAATTGGTACAGGAGGGCAATTGGGATGTGTATGGAATAATGGCCTGAAAAAAAAAAAAATTGCCTTTGACATGTTACAAGTATGTGTTATCCAGAGGGGTGGGTTTCTTTTTATCGTGCGTGTGTTTGTTTTTTTTTTTCTTTTTTCTTCTTTTTTTTTTTTTTTCTTCTCCAACTCAACCCCCCCCCCCTTTTTTTTTTTTTTTTTTTTCTAATTTCCCCTCCCTCCCACCTCCTTAGTTTGAGTTGGGTTGTGGGATCAGAGGCCGATCGAGATGACCAGCGCCTCCTCCCATACCTCCTCGCCATCTTCTGCTGGACCTGATCACAGGGGTCCTTTACATTTTCTATGTTCATTAGCCATTTGCTGCATAGTTCTTTTAGGTAAAATTCCCAGATATGTGGGCTATGATTGACTGTTGTTTTGTCATACCCCCTAGAGAATATTCTTATAGCAGAATGTCACTGCACTGTACCTGCTCTCATATACATGTAATTTGCGCTCCTATATTCAAAATGTTTATGCAAAAAAAAAATCTATTTTTTTTTTTTTTTTTTTAAAGCAAAAAAATTATTTACTTCCAGCCTGCATTGGAAGTGACATCATGACTTTGCTCTGGTCCTCCAAGGCCATAGAGGCAATCTGAGTATCTACTCTTTGATTGCCTATGGGAGCAGCCGGCCACATCGTCGCATAGTTTCTCTGGTGAACCAGTGGAAATGGTAAGCCGGGGGGGAAATGTCTCCTACCGTTGCTTTGCAAACTGATCCAGTGAGTCATGAGCCGCTCTGAGCGGTTTCATGAGAAAGCGGGCCGCTGGTTGCAAAAAAATGATGCGATGGTTATGGCCGCTAGTCTTAACTCTGGTAAACTATTTGCAAACCGCAATGTGTATATACGTATTAAGGTCGGCAAGTGGTTTAGCAGACTGAGCTGTCCAGCAAAAATGGCAGTTAAACGGTTGGGACCACTGACGGGGGTGCTTACAATGATCCACATTTATTTATGTAAAGCCTTTATCCCAAAAGGGACAAAGAAAAAAAATGTTGCTGTGGGAGATGGAGTTCAGCTTTAACCACTTCAGCCCCGGACCAATTGGCAGCCAAAGGACCAGGCCCCTTTTTGCGATTCGGCACTGCGTCGCTTTAACTGACAATTGCGCGGTCGTGCGACATGGCTCCCAAACAAAATTGGCGTCTTTTTTTTCCCCACAAATAGAGCTTTCTTTTGGTGGTATTTGATCGCCCCTGCGGTTTTTATTTTTTGCGCTATAAACAAAAATAGAGCGACAATTTTGAAAAAAATGCAATATTTTTTACTTTTTGCTATAATAACTATCCCCAAAAAATATATAAAAAATTTATTTTTTCCTCAGTTTAGGCCGATACGTATTCTTCTACATATTTTTGGTAAAAAAAATCGCAATTAGCGATTATTGATTAGTTTGCGCAAAAGTTACAGCGTTTACAAAATAGGGGATAGTTTTATAGCATTTTTATAAATTTTTTTTTTTACTAGTAATGGCGGCGATCAGCGATTTTTATTGTGACTGCGACATTATGGCGGACACATCGGACATTTTTGACACATTTTTGGGACATTTGTCATTTATACAGAAATCAGTGCTATTTAAATAGCACTGATTCCTATGTAAATGACAGTGGCAGTGAAGGAGTTAACCACTAGGGGGCGGGGAGGAGTCAGTGTGACGTGTTGTGTTTTTTTTTTTTTACTGTAGGGGGGCGTGGCTGTACGGCTGACGTCATTGATCGGCTTTCCCGATGACAGGGAACAGCCGTTCAATGACAGTCAGTGTAGGAAGCGCGGGGAGAGGTTTGTTTACACAGACCTCTCCCCGTTCTTCAGCTCCGTAACCCGATCGCGGGATACCAGCAGCGATCGGGTCCGCTGGTCCCGCGGCCGTGGTCACGGAGCTCCCGACCGGGTCGCGAGCGCGACCCACGGGCAGGCAAATTAAAGGGCACGTACCCGTACGTGCTTTTGCCTGCCCGTGCCATTCTGTAGACGTATATCTACATGAGGCGGTCGGGAAGCGGTTAAGAGGGTTGGTTCACCTTTACAGAAGAAAAACGTAAAGGTGAAATAACACTGGACATCCCCCGGCCCCTCTACTTCCAGTGTTCCCAAGATGTTGGAACCTCTGAAGCCGCTCCAGAGATTTCAGTGACCAATCACAGCTGATCATCAGGTGAACCAGGAAGTGCCGGTAAATGTCTTTCCTCAGTTCACACTGACAGGGAGAGACGATCGGTGGCTCTCCAAGTCAAAAGGGGGGGGGGGTCTGTGCTCATCAGCATATTGATTATCATCACAGCCCCCATCAAAAGGTGCCCATCAGCTGCCAGCCTGTCCCCCTCTATAAACACCTGTCAGTGCCGATCAGTGCCCCATCAGTAATGCCTGTCGGTGCCCCATCAAAGTGCCAATCAATGCCACTTGGTAATGCCTTTCATTAGATCCTCATCAGTGCCGCCTATCGGTGCCCATCAGTTTTTTCAAAATTGTCATATTTTTTCGTTTATAGCGCAAAAATTTCAAAACGGCAGTGGTGATCAAATGCCACCAAAAGAGAGCTCTATTTGTGGGAAGAAAATGATAAAAATTTAGAGTACAGTGTTGGATGACCACGCAGTTGTCATTCAAAGTGCAACAGCACTGAATATTGTCCTTGGCAGGAAGGGGCGAAAGTGCCTGGTATTGAAGTGGTTAAACAATGCCCAATTGGTACTAAGGGGCCCAAAGCGTGCCAAGAAAATTCCCCCCCCCACACCATTACACCACCACCAGCCCAAACTGTTGGTACAAGGCAGGATGGATCCATGCTTTCATGTTTATGCAAATTCTGACCCGACCATCTGAATGTTGCAGCTGAAATTGACACTCATCAGACCAGGCAACGTTTTTCCAATCTTCTATTGTCCAATTTTTGTGATCCTGTGCGAATTGTTTCCTGTTAGCTGACAGGAGTGTCACCCGGTGTGGTCTTCTGCTGTAGCCCATCTGCTTTAAGGTTGGATGTTACAACCGAGGTATGCAGAATACCATCTCTGAACTCACGAGTGGTTATTTGAGTTACTGTTGCCTTTCTATTATCTCAAACCAGTCTGCCAATTTTCCTCTGACGTCAACAAGACATTTTCCTCCACACAACTGCCACTCACTGGATATTTTCTCTTTTTCGGACCATTCTCTGTAAACCCGAGAGATGGTTGTGCGTGAAAATTCCCAGAAAGCTAGCAGTTTTTGAAATACTCAGACCAGCCCGCCTGACACCAACAACCATGCCACGTTCAGTCACTTCAATCCCCTTTTCTTCCACATTCTGATGCTCGGTTTGAACTTTGGCAAGTCGTCTAAACTAGTGGTCATCAACCCTGTCCTCAGGGCCCGCTAACAGGCCAGGTTGTATGTATTACCTTGGGGAGATGCAGACTAGAATACTGCAATCACTGAGCAGCAAATTGTATCACCTGTGATGTCTTATTAGTTATCTTGCAAACCTGGCCTGTAAGTGGGCCCTGAGGACAGGGTTGATGACCACTAGTGCTCTAAACCAGTGTTTCTCAACTCCAGTCCTCAAGGCGCCCCAACAGGTCATGTTTTCAGGCTTTACATTATTTTGCACAGGTGATTTGATCAGTTTCACTGCCTTAGTAATTACCACAGCTGTTTCATCTGAAGGAAATCCTGAAAACATGACCTGTTGGGGTGCCTTGAGGACTGGAGTTGAGAGACTGTTCTAAACCATATCTAGATGCCTAAATTCATTGAGTTGCTACCATGTGATTGGCTGATTAGCAATTTGTGTTACCAAGCAATTAAACAATGTGTACCTAATAAAGTGGCCGGTGAGTGTATGTGACCTCATGACATTTCATTTAAGTTGACACAGAAAAAAAAAAAACTGTGCGGCGCATTGTTCACCGCCATTCACGGTTGGCAACCGTCAGTAAATTTACAGACAGTTTGTAATGTGATTTTTACAACTGTCTGTAATTATCAGGGGGCTGTAAAATGGGTGGTGCTGTGCTGACTTTTTAAGTATAAATTGTGCAAATGACTTGGTGGCATTGTCATTGTTTGCATATTGTGTTTTATACCGTTTCAGTATCGATTCTTTGTTTTTTTAATAGTTCTGTCATTTTTTCTGGTTGTCAGTAATAAAAAAAAAAAAATGTGCTGTCAGTAATTTTTTTGTTTTGCCAGTAAAAAAAAATGCTGCCTGAGGTTGGCAACGCTGCCAGCGTTCTAATGCAGCTTCTGGAGGGAATGAGCCCTAAAGGAAATCGTGCAAAATTCTGCAATCTCACAATCGGTGCCACTCTGTTTTGGAAGATCGCAAAAGAACAAAAACAAACCTCCCCAACATTCCATGTTCCGGTGTTTGCCGTGTTTTTTTCTTGGTGTTTTCTTGGTGTGTGGGTCGTTCTCTGACCCTGGGAGGTGGGGGGTGACCTTCGGGGCGCTGCGTTCTGTAGACTTCATAAAATTACTGGCCAGCAGAATCCATTCTTTTCTCCGAGGTGTCCCGTACTGTTTTTCTCTCGCTGGCAGAATTGGGAGAATTCAAGGACGTTCTATTTATAAAGCCGAAGTTTCTTTATTTCATTTTCGCTCTGATAGATGAATGTTCTCCGGGAGCGGCGGGTCAAGTTCTTTGCCTTCACGCTCTACATGTCACTTAACACATTATGTTTTACCTTTAGTGGATCTAAACCCAAGAGCAAGAATGTAAATCTATACTGCTTAGTAATGGTTGGATGTGGTGGCTGCATTTGTTTTCTTTTTTTCAGGCTTTTGTCCTGGGTTTCTGGCAAGATCAGCAAGTGTTTTCTGTACATGAAGCACAGTCCCTTAAAGCGGAGCTCCACCCTAAAGTGGAACTTCCGCTTATCAGATTCCTCCCCCCCCCCCTCCGGTGCCACAATTGGCACCTTTCAGGGGGGAGGGGGGTGCAGATACCTGTGTAATCCAGGTATCTGCACCCACTTCCGGGACTAGCCAGCCGCCCCTAGCTGAAGATGCCCCGCCCCTATCCGCAGATGCCTGCCCCCCCTCCGTTTTTGTCTTGGTTAACACACAGTTCCCAGGACACAACGGGGACCAGTAAAGACGCGCAGCGCGACTCGCGCATGCGCAGTAGGGAACCGGGCAGTGAAGCCGTAACGCTTCACTTCCTGTATCCCTGACAGAGGATGGTGGCGGGGGCAGCTGAGAGACGAGCGGTTGCTCGTCATCTTCTGCTGACATCGCTGGAACCTGGAACAGGTAAGTGTCCATTTATTAAAAGTCAGCAGCTGCAGTATTTGTAGCTGCTGACTTTTAAATATTTTTTGTGCAGGTGGCCATCCTCTTTAAGGCCCCTTTCACACTGGGGCGGGAGCGGTAAAGCAGCGCTATATTTAGCACTGCTTTACCGTCGTTTTAGCAGCACTATTCGGCAGCTGGCGGGGCGGTTTTAACCCCCGCTAGCGGCCGAAAAAGGGTGAAAAAAACGCAGCGGCGCTTTGCCGGCGGTATAGCCACGATGCCCCATTGATTTTCAATGGGTAGGAGCGGTGTATACACCAAAGATGCTGCTAGCAGGACTTTTTTTACTGTGCTGCTAGCGCACCGCTCCAGTGTGAAAGCACTCCGGCTTTCACACTGGAGTGAAGGGGGCCGTTTTTTTCAGGCGATATACAGGCGCTATTTTTAGCGCTGTAGTGCCTGAAAAACGCCTCAGTGTGAAAGGGGCTTAACCCATTCACACCTAAGGGTAAAACAAATCTTAATGCCTAAGCACAATTTTGCAACTTTGACATGCTTTAGGAAAACCGTACATATCATCACAACTGCTTTGCACATCCAGTCATCATTACTCTATACTGTGAGGTTGGCCGAGCTGCAACATTTCATATCATTCCAGGTCTTAAAGCTTTCAATCACTGGCTTTATTCGAGATACTAACAACCCCCCTCTACCTCTTCAGTGAGATTTTAATTGCTTAAACCGGAACAAAATTCTTTCTTTATCCATTATCCGCAAAGAATCCATTCAATACTAAAAACAAAAATAAAAAAATTGTGTTGGCTCTATATGCACTTTAACCCCTTCACACCTAAGGGTAAACAAATCTTGATGCCTAAGCACAATTTTGCAACTTTGACACGTGTTAGGAAAACTGTACATATCACCACAACTACTTTGTGCCTCCAGGGGCGGATGCGGTGAGCCGTCTTTGCTAGAACACAGTGGTTACTGCTAGTGGCTATAGCCTCTGTCAATAATCGAATGCTGGAAAGCTGACCTGCTTGTACTTAAGCCAATCAATAGATCACCTTTGGTACAATCAGGTATTCCAGCAAAGTGCTCCAAGGTCAGCCACCACACCCCAGTGAAATGAACACTCACCAGAAATGATGGCTGCCATTACAGCACCATTCACGTCTTAAGTTTGTATCTGTCATCCAGTGAAGAGTGAACCCAGTAAGTCCGTCCAGCGACACTTCTCATAAGGATATAACCATGGTAAATAAAGCTCGCCGGGAGCCAGGAGGAATCCTCGTAGTGTAGAAAGATTTTTTTTTTTTTTTTTTTTTTATATAGATGCAAATGCACATAAAAATAAAGTAGCATAAAAAGCCATCACATTGGAAGCCACTGCTGACCCTAAATCAATGCGTTTCATCCAATTGGACGTTATCAAGGGGGTTCTCATGATAACGTCCTATTGGACGAACTGCATCGGGGAGGAGTTTCCAGCGATGGCTCCACGCCGCTCGTCGATTCTGGGTCGGTAACAGCTTCCAATGTAAGGACTTTCTATTCTACTTATGTGTATTTTCATCTATATTAAACTTACTACACTGAGGATTCCTTCTGGCTCCCGGTGAGCTTTATTTACCATAGTTCTACCCTGATGAGTGTCGCTGGACAGACTTACTGGGTTCACTCTTCACTGGATGACAGAGATATATCTAAGGTGTACATGCTGCTGCCATCGTTTCTGGTGAGTGTTCATGTCACTGGGGTGTGGTGGCTGACCTTGGAGCACTTTGATGGATTTCCTATGTTCTCTTCTTCAAGGTGTTCTTGATGGTTCCTTGGTATTGCTGTACTGGAACTTTCTTTGAAGGAGTAATTTTTTTCACTGGACTATGCAATATTTTTTTTCCTTCTCATTTTGCAGGATTTTATTCATTCAGGACTGTTTTTTTCCCTTTTTTATATTAACATTTTGTATATTCATTTACTTTTGGTGCTACACATCTGTTTGCATATTGTTGTCTTAAGTTGTGTATACTACTTGTGTGACAGCGACCACTCTACCAAAGCACCAAGATGCACATTTCCATTTGGTACAATCAGCTTGCCCATATCTGGATCGAATCTTTGCCGGTTCAGCGGGGACCAATTTATCTATGGCTGGCTTTAATGGTTCGCAGTTCTGCCTTGCAGCACCAGGGTTCTCAGTTTGTATCCTGGTCAGGACTCTATTTGCATGGGTTTCCTCCGGCTACTCCGTTTTCCTCCCACATTCCAGACATGCTGGTAGGTTAATTGGCTTCTGTCTAAATTTGACCCATCTTATGCGTATGTATATATGCATAATGAGATGCCTTGGATCAGTGGTTCTCAACTCCTGTCCTCAGGACCCACTAACAGGCCAGGTTTGCAAGATAACTGAAATACATCACAGGTGATGTCATGTGCTGCTCAGTGATGGCAGTATTCTGGTCTGCATCTCCCCAAGGTAATACTTAAAATCTGGCCTGTTAGTGGGTCCTGAAGACAGGAAATGAGAATCGCTGCTTGAGGGCAGGGATTGCTGTGAATGTGTAAAGTGCTGTTGAAATAACTGTAACTAATGTTTGAAAAAACGAATGCAGCCACCACTTCTAAAGCTAGGTGTACATCTGTACATACCAGAAATGCATGAAAATTCATGTGCTTTCCTGACATGCAGAGAAATGCATTGTCCTTTAGCAGGCGGCACCCCCATGCAGCTACAAGTGTGCGCGATTCAGTCTGGCATATTCTTGGAAACGTCTGGGAGTTCTCTTCCATATTTCTTGTGCATAAGGCAGCCTATTGAAATATGCTGCCCTACATGCAATGCAGGGGCTCACGTGCACGCCCGCTGCACCTGCGTGGTATTCGGCCGCTCGCGAGCAGCCGAAAAAGGGTTAAAATCCCCCGCGAAGCGCCACCGTAGCGGCGCTTTGCGGCGGTATTACCGCGGTGTCCCATTGCAATCAATGGGTAGGAGCAGTGAATACACCGCTCCTATACCGCTCCAAAGATGCTGCTAGCAGGACTTTTTTTACCGTCCTGCTAGCGCACCGCTCCAGTGTGAAAGCCCGCCGGATTTCACACTGGAGTGAATGGGGCCGGTTTTTTCAGGCGGTGTACAGGCGCTATTTTTAGCGCTATACCGACTGAAAACCGCCCCAGTGTGAAAGGGGCTTTAGTGTTTGGGTCAAGCTCAGGGTCAAAGGCCAGGCTTTTTTATTTTTTTTAAATTTCACTCTTGTTTTTGGGCTGTACTATGGGTATAAACAAGTAATATTCTCACATGTGGTATCGCTGCGAAGAGAAGCAGAATTTTATTTTGGGATGTACTTTGGTGGTAGGTTATAGTAGCAAGAAATATACAGTTAGTAAAAAAAAAAAAAAAATAGATTTAAAAAAATAAAAATAAAAATATATATCGCTATAATATTTTTTTATTATCTAAAGAAAAACTGGCCTAAGATAGATTTAAAAAAAAAAAAATATATATATATATATATATATATATATATATATATATATATATATATATATATATAATATATCTCTATTTTTTTTTTTTTTTTTTTTAAATCTATCTTAGGCCAGTTTTTCTTTAGATAATAAAAAAATCGGGAGATATCCATTACCATTTACCATCAAATGAGAGCCCAATTTGTCCTAAAAAAAAAAACGAGGTATAATCCACCTGGATGCACAGTGGTGGTGATATGTACGGTTTTCCTAACACATGTCAAAGTTGCAAAACTGGGCTTGGGTGTTAAGATTGGTTTTACTTTTTAGGTGTGAAGGGGTTAAAGTGCATGTAGAGCCAACAGTTTTTTATTTATTTTTTACTTTTGTATATAGTATTGAATAGATTCTTTGTGGATAATGGTTAAAGAAAGAGAATTTTGTTCTGTTTTTTTGCGATTAAAATCTCACTGAAGAGGTAGGGGGGGTTCTTAATATCTCGAAAAAAGCTGGTGATTGAAAGCTTTAAGGCCTGGAACGATATGAAGGGTTGCAGCTCGGCCAACCTCAGTGTGGAGTAATGATGACTATTGATTTCTGCTCCCATCTGTGAACAATTCCAGCGCTGGCCGCCTTTTATTGTGGACATTTATCTCATTTTCTATCCCATTACCCGTCAATGTACAGACGTTGGATTTGATTGATCTGTAACATTCAAAAATGTCATTCACCCACCAAGGTTCTGTTCTAGGACCTCTCCTTTTCTGACTCTACACCTCCTCCCTGGGTCAGTTGATTGCCTCCCATGGCTTTCAATATCTATGTGGACGACACCCAAATCTACCTCTCCACCCTCCAACTCGCTCCATCTGTCTCCTCGGGCATCACCAACTTACTAACGGATATATCAGCCTGGATTTCCCTTCCTCCTTCCTCCAACCTTTCCAAAACTGAGCTCATGATATTTTGGACCCCCCCGTTCCACTTCTCCTGATTTCTTTGTCAAAATCAATGGGTCAACTATCAACCCCCCCCATGCCAAGGTCCTAGGTGTAAATCTGGACTCGAAGCAATCTTTTCGACCCCACAATCGCTGTCCAAAGTGTGCCGCCTCAACCTCTGCAACATCTCCAAGATACGCCCCTTCCTAACCAATGTCACCACAAAGCTGCTAATCCGCTCCCTGGACATCTCCTCGACTATTGCAACTCCCTCCTCATTGACTTTATAGGCTATCCCCACTTCAGTCCATCATTAACGCTGCTGCCAGGCTCCTCCAGCTTACAAACCGATCAGCGTCTGCTACCCCTCTCTGCCAACCCCTCCATTGGCTGCCACTCAACCAACAAATCAAATTCAAGGTACTAACAGTCACTTACAAAGCCCCCCACAACCTGGCCCCCAGCTACATCTCTAACCTGGTCTCAAAATACCAACCCAATCGTCTTCTTCGTTCTGCCCAAGACCTCCTTTTCTCTAGCTCCCTTGTCACCACCTCCCATTCTTGCCTCCAGGACTTCTCCCAAGCCTCTCCCATCCTATGGAACGCTCTACCCCCAATCTGTCTGATTTATCTCCAACTTTGCTTTTCGACGATCCTTGAAAACCCTTCTCTTCGGAGAAGCCTATCCTGCCTTCTCCCCCACAGCTACTACCCTTTTTGTTGTATCACTTGACCCTCCCCTCTTAGATTGTAAGCTCTAATGACCTGGGCCCTCTGATTCCTCCTGTATTAAATTGTATTATAACTGTACAGGCTGCCCTCGTGTTGCAAACTATTGGCGCTGTATAAATTCTGTATAATAAGAAGCTCTAAATCTGGCCAGCTTGGCCTGAGGGGAGCATTACTGTGGGACTATCCAGCAGGGGAAATCTGGTTGTATTGCTAGAGAGACGCCGCTCCCAGCACAGGGTACGGAGTGATAAATCGCATTACACCGCTGTCCCTAAACAAATATTATCTGACTAGAGATGATGTTAAATATAGATCACCCCCCAGAGATCTCCTGTCCGCTGTGATGTAAGGCTTTCTTCCTGTGCTTGGATTTCATTGGGGAATGTGCATTATGTTCTCTGCAGGTATATTGGAACATGTATCTTCGCAGCCTTCCACAAATTGTGGTTTATTTCTGTGACGCTATATATAGATTGGCTGGATTCCTGTTTTAATACATTTAAGGCAGAGTGTGGTGTATTTTAAGTCCTCGCCCACTGAGTTATTATTGCAAGTTGGAAATCACTTTGTCATAGCGTGCTGTTTGACAATTCTATGCCATATCAAGATTTGTAAAGGCTTCCTTTTGTTGGTCATCCGTATACAGTGCCTTGAAAAAGTATTCATACCCCTTCAAATGTTCCACCGTTTTGTCATGTTGCAACCAAAAACGTACATGTATTTCATTGGGATTTTATGTGATGGAGCCCTGGTTCACGTTGATGCGATTTGGCATGCCAAATCGGCGGCAATTGCACCGTCCTAATCGGTGCGGCGCCACAGCGATTCCCAAAAGTAGTTTCTGTACTACTTTTGGCAGTTTTGGGGGTGCGTTTTCATTGACATCTGTGCAGCAACCTGCACAGATGTCTCTAAAATCGCCCCAAAGTCGGAACTGACGATTTCATAGCTTTTTCAAGACCCCTTTCACATTGCCAGCATTTTTCAGGTGATACAGCGCTTAAAATAGCGCCAGAAAAGCGCTGCTCCATGCACTCCAGCTGGCAGGGCGTCACAAAAAGTCCTGCCAGCAGCTTCTTTGGAGCGGTGAACTCACCGCTCCTCCACCGCTGCTCCCCATTGAAATAAATGGGGCAGCGCTGTGATACCGCCAACAAAACGGCGATCCGGGCGAATTTAACACCTTTTCGGCCACTAGCGCGGGGGGGTTAAAACCGCTCCCGCTAGCGGCCGAATAGCGCCGCTAAAATGATGGTAAATCGGTGCTAAAAATAGCGCGGCTTTACCGCTGACGCCCCCCGCGGCTCGGTGTGAAAGGGCCATAAAGGCCAGATTTGTGGAGTGCACAACAAGTAGTTCTGGACAGATTCTCCCACCTGAGCTGTGGATTTCTGCAGCTCCTCCAGAGTTATCATAGGCCTCTTGGCTGCTTCTCTGATGAATGGTCTCCTTGCCCGGCCTGTCAGTTTAGGTGGACGGTCATGTCCTGGTAGGTTTGCAATTGTTCCATACTCTTTTTTTTTTTTTTTTTTTTTTCATTTTCAGATGATGGATTGAACAGTGCTCCGTGAGATGTTCAAAGCTTGGGATATTTTTCTATAGCCCAACACTGCTTTAAAATTCTCCAACTTTTATCCCTGACTTGTCTGTGTTCCTTGGCCTTCATGATGCTGTTTGTTCACTAAGGTTCTCTAATAAACCTCTGAGGGCTTCACAGAACAGATGTATTTATACTGAGATTAAATTACACACAGGTGGACTCTATTTACTAATTAGGTGACTTCTGAAGGCAATTGGTTCCACTAGTCTTTAGTTGGGGATATCAGAAAAAAGGGGGCTGAATATAAATACACACCACACTTTTCAGATCTTTTATTTGTAATTTTTTTTTTGAAAACCATTTATCATTTTCCTTCCACTTCACAATTATGTGCCACTTTGTGTTGGTCTATCACATAAATCCCAATAAAATACATTTTATGTTTTTGGTTGCAACATGACAAAATATGGAAAAATGTTTTCAAGGCACTGTATGGGGAACTTAACATTTCCACTTGGAGTCCACTCCAGACTCCGTGTTACCCCCCCCCCCCAAAAAAAAAAAAACAATATATTTTTTTTATTGATTATTTTTTCCAGTCTTTAGGCCAGCCATGGCCTGAGTCGTCTTGCGTTTCGGCTCTCCTCTAGCTTAGACGTTCCTTACTGATGCAGAGAGAGTGGATAAACTAATGAGACCACTGCCCCTCTCTGCAGCAGTACATTGTGAATTAAGGGGGCCATGATGAAGCCCCCCATGATGCCCTGCACTACAAAGTATGTACTCAATCTTTCAGGTTGAATGATATCATTGGCCTCATTCAACCTTGACCACTGAGGACCCTTTGTGGTGAAGAGATACTGAAGTTGACAGCATATGACTGTTGCAAAACTCTGGCACCCATGCCCCATGCCCCATGTCTTCTACTGAGTGCTTTGGGTCTTCTGAGGAGTAACTGATGACCTCAGCCAAGAATATTTCTGTAGACCAAGTGTGTCCAACCAACCCGTGGCCCAGGAGCCATATGTGGCTCAAGACAGCTATGAATGTGGCTCAACTACTAATCGTAAACTTAAAAAATGTTGTGTTTTTTTTTGGGGGGGGGGGGGATTTGTTTTGTAAAAACACGTTTTACACTTAGTGAACACATGCGGCCAAAGAAAAATTTGACAGCGTCTCTACTGAACTTTTTTATACATTTTATCTTCCCAAAGAGAAATCTCCACTCTTCACAATAGCGCCTAATTCATGTAATTTGTTTTGGGCAGACCTATATTTGTGAGCAACTACAGTGCATTACCAAAAGTATTGGGACGCCTGCCTTTACATGAACCTTAAAGTTGTTGTAAACCCTTACAAACCACTTTGACCTACAGGTAAGCCTGGATAAAGGCTTACCTGTAGGTCCAATAAATATCTCCTAAACCTACATGGTTTAGGAGATATTTAGGAAAAAACAGGCACCGCTGTGTACGTCGCACTGCGCATGCCGAGATCACGGCGATATGCCGCATTCGTGCGCATGCGCAGGAGGGATGTCATCGCCGCTCCAGCGAATGACAGCGCTGGAGCGGCGAGACCCGGAAGTCACTCCGGGATTGATGGCGGCGGAGAAGATCGTGGATGAGGACCGCTTCGGGGGCTTCGTTCTCAGGTAAGTCATTCATAATGAGCTAGAATGCTATGCATACTAGCTCATTATGCCTTTGCCTTGCAGGTTCCGTTTTATTTATTTTTTTTGAGGAAGGTTTACTTCCTCTTTAATGACATCTTAGTCTGTAGGGTTCAATATTGAGTTGGCCCACCCTTTGCAGCTATAACAGCTTCAACTCCTCTGAGAAGGCCGTCCACAAGGTTTAGGAGTGTGTCTATGGATAGTTTGACTATTCTTTCAGAAGTTCATTTGTGTGGACAAGAATTCATTCCAGAAGTATTATATCGAGTTGAGGATGCAGGCCAGTCAAGTTCCTCCACCCCAAACTCGCTCACCCATGCCTTTATGGACCTTGCTGTATTTTCAAGGATGAAGGGCAAAATTAGAACCAAAATATCTGATGAGCACCTTGAGAATTGCACTAAATCCATCCAATCGGATATTGATGCGTTTGTTTATCAAACCTCATGTCAAATATCACATTAGTTTTATGTTGCTCTTTTACTTTTATAAAAAAAAAAATTGTATTGCTCAGATAGGTACATTATCTATCAGTGATCGGTAACTTGTGATCTGCCCAACTTTTTCTGCTCGTCAGCTATCCCTATTGGTGTATTTTATGTGTGGCCCGAGACCATTCCTCTTCTTCCAAAGTGGCCCAGGAAGGTCAAAAGTTTGGACACCCCTGTAGTAACTAATGTCATCCAAGAATAATTCTGTAGACAAATTCTGTATGTTTCAAACTTTGCCAAAATATTAGTTCTGAGATCTTTTTTTTTTTTTTTCTTTTGTATCTGGCATATCCATTTCATCTTTGACTAGTCTTGATTCTCTCAGTAATTTAGAATTCTGATGGGTAGCTAAATAAGTGAATCAGAGACTTTGGCATTTCAGACTACTGGTTTCTCTATTTAAAGCACAGGCTATCGATCTAGAAGCCCAAGGGTGCCCTGGGTCTTTTTTGGACCCTGGAGACCAATCGGCTGGTGACTATTGCAACCTACGCTGTCTGGCAGACCTTGTTAGATAATTTTAACCTTGAGTTGGCCTTTAAAGACTTTAGGTACTGACGTGAGCAGCCCAACCAAATGTTGTAAATGGTGTGTTTGGATTTATCCCCGAATGTTGGCTAAGTGTTTTTTTTTTTTGTTTTTTTTTTTGTTTGTTTTTTTTCAGTCTTCAAACAAAATGGGGAAAATTTATAATTTTTTATTTTTTTTTTGTAAGGCTTTTTATTTTTGTGTGACCTCATTGGGCAATTTTTTTATTTTTATTGTAATTTCTGTCCACATGACACCAGTACAAGCATTGCGTCTTGTGGTGCACTGTGTCTGGGGATAAATAGTACAAGTACATTTTTCTGTCCACTTTGGTGCATTGGCAGCCCATTTAGAACGACCAGCCTGCCTGAACGCAACTTGTAATAAGACTCGTAAAGGCACTAAAGCAGACAGAATAGAACGAGCTCCTTAAAGGCGAACTCCACCTTGTTACATATTAACCTTGTCAGATTTTTGATGTTGAAAGCGGTACATACCGTAGTTTCGCATTGAAATTTGGCGTTTTTTATATTGCAGGCCTGTAATTGTTAGGAATAACTTGCTTAAATCTGTTCAAACAAGAGTCTAGTAGACATCCCGGATATGAAAGTTTGATACACAAAATCATAAATTACAATATAAATAACTATAAATGGTTCCCCATTCCTGGATCAGCCTCTCAGCACAGCCCATTGAGCTTGGGGGGCAGAGCAGCCCCCATGGGGCACTGTGAACCGAGCAATCGTGGGGGGGACCGATGCAGCATCCATCTAGGTAAATATGAATCTTTAAAAAAAAAAACATGTTTTTTTAAACCCCATATTTAGGATATAACATGGTAGCAAGCAAACCCACCACCACATCCAAAATGACCCCCACCCCTGACTGAGTGCTGGCGTTCTTCCACTGATGCATCCGTACAGGAGCTATGCCACGTCATTCATTCACAAAGAATCTGTAAATGAATGAACGACAAGTCCCATCTGCCATCCCAAAGCTGAAAATCTATACCTCTATGCAGACCAGTAGCCAGGGGCGGACTGACCACTCATGGGGCTCCCGGGCAATGGGAGATTATGGGGCCACACACACACACACACACACTCCCACACACACACTCCCACACACACACTCCCACACACACACTCCCACACACACACTCCCACACACACACTCCCACACACACACTCCCACACACACACTCCCACACACACACACACACACTCCCACACACACACACACACTCCCACACCCCACACACACACTCACCACACACACACACTCCCACACACACACACACACTCCCACACACACACACACTCCCACACACACACACACTCCCACACACACACACACTCCCACACACACACTCACCCACACACACACTCTCCCACACACACACTCTCCCACACACACACTCTCCCACACACACACTCTCCCACACACACACTCTCCCACACACACACTCTCCCACACACACACTCCCTCCCACACACACACTCCCTCCCACACACACACTCCCTCCCACACACACACTCCCTCCCACACACACACTCCCTCCCACACACACACTCCCTCCCACACACACACACACACCCACACACACACACACACACACACACACACACACACACACACACACTCCCACACACACACACACACTCACCACACACACACACACACACTCCCCCACACCCACTCCCACACACTCCCACACCCACTCACGCACTCCCCCACACACACTCTCCCCCACACACACTCTCCCCCACACACACACTCTCCCCCACACACACTCTCCCCCACACACACTCTCCCCCCCACACACACTCTCCCCCACACACACACTCTCCCCACACACACACACCTCCCCCACACACACACACTCCACCCCCACACACACACACCCTCCCACACACACACTCCCTCCCACACACACACCCTCCCACCACACACACTCCCACACTCACACACCCCCACACACACACACACACTCCACACACACACACACACACACACACACCACACACACACACCCACACAAACACACACACACTCACACACACACACACACACCCACACACTCACCACACCCACTCCCACACCCACTCCCACACCACACCCACACACTCCCCCACACACACTCTCCCCCACACACACTCTCCCCCACACACACTCTCCCCCACACACACTCTCTCCCCACACACACACTCCCCCACACACACACTCTCCCCACACACACACTCTCCCCCACACACACACTCTCCCCCACACACACACACTCTCCCACACACACACTCCCTCCCACACACACACTCACTCCCACACACACACTCACTCCCACACACACACTCCACCCACACACACACACTCCCCCCACACACACACACTCCCCCCACACACACACTCCCTCCCACACACACACTCCCCCCCACACACACACTCCCTCCCACACACACACACACCTCCCACACACACACTCCCTCCCACACACACACACCCCCCACACACACACACACACACACTCCCACACACACACACAACACACACACACACCCACACACACACACACTCCCCACACCCACCCACACACCCCACACCCACACACTCACCCCCCACACACACTCTCCCCCACACACACACTCTCCCCCACACACACTCTCCCCCACACACACACACTCTCCCCCACACACACACACTCTCCCCCCACACACACACTCTCTCCCCCCACACACACACTCTCCCCCCCACACACACACTCTCCCCCACACACACACTCTCCCCCACACACACACTCTCCCCCCCACACACACACACTCACCCACACACTCTCCCACACACTCTCCCACACACACACACTCTCCCACACACACACACTCTCCCACACACACACTCTCCCACAGTATACATGTACACACAGTATACACAGACATGTTTCTGTTGGCTGAGAAGGTACTGGAGAGGTGGGGCAGCTATAATCTTGGGATTTTTAGACCAAAAGGATGTAGGTAAGGGACATTTCAGAAACAGATGTAAAAAAAAAAAACTGATTTTTACATACTGTCCCTGGTTTTACTGAGGCTGGCAACCCTTATGGGGCCCCCTAGTGGCCCGGGGCCCTCGGGAAGTGACTGAATGGTCAGTCCGCCCCTGCCAGTAGCTAAAAAGAGTGCAGGGGCCTGGCACTGCACCCACAATACACTGATCATGGTTGAGAAAATAAAATAATTAAAAATATTTTATTAAAATCTAATTTAATGTGTTTTTTTTCATTTTTTGCAAAGGTAGATTTAATGTTTAAAAATCTAGGACAGAAATTTTAAAATGAAATAAACATATTAAGGTTTCATGCACAAAGGAGGCAAATATGCCGCTTTTACTGGTCATTTTTTGTAAATGCACCTCCTTTTAGCCTATGTATCCATGCACACATAGGTGTATTACCTTAGCTATTACCTTTTGTACCACCACCCCCTCCCATTAGAATGTAAGCTCTACGAGCCGGGCCCTCCTGTACCTTTTTGTATTGAACTGTACTGTAATTGTGTTGTCCCCCTATACACTGTAAAGCGCTGCGTAAACTGTTGGCACTATTTAATCCGTGTATAATATAAAATTACAAGAGGAGAGTTTACAGGCTGAAAAAAACAAAAACGCATATTCAGTAGAGGCGCTTTTGGGCAGGTAAAACGCTGAAGGCGCTTTAAATGCGCCTAAACACTAGATGGGTTTAGTGCTTCAGCATTCATTCCAATGGCAATAATAACATTCTGAGCAATTAAATCAATGAACGCTCAAACACTTGAGCCTAAACGCGTGTGCAAAATGCAGCCTTTGCCAAGTTTTTTAAGCTGCTTATTCCTGATAGGAGCAAAAGCGTCTAGGGCAGTACTAAAAAAAAATCCGTATTCATAAAGGCCGTAAGCTTTTGAGATTTTATATAATTAGGTTAAGTTTATTATACAAACTGATTATTGTTAATTGCAGGTAGGGATGCAGTTATAAATCTTGGGCAAATATGCTGCAGAAATTCATTTTATATATAACTCGTGCAGTTGTTGAGGAACAAACGCTTTTCAGGATTGCGATAAGTGCCAGACGAGGCGGCAGTTCAGAGCCTTTGTATGGAGTCGGCCAAAATGCGTGATTTTGGCTGAATAGAAACTAAATTAATCCCACGGCGTGTTTTTCATTTCCTCTCCAGCAGTTGCTTTTTTTTTTTTTGCCGCGAGATGATTATTTTACCGGCTTACGGAAGGTTGATGAAGTGGGGAAGGTGAAAAGGTGAAACGGCTATTAAGCGCGCAGGAGGGGCAGCGTTTACGTTTTCAGAGCACTTGGTCCGCTTATGACATATCAATGTTTTTTAAGCAGTTAAATCTGTCGTAGAGGTGGCACAGAATGCACATCCACCGGGGGGAGAGTCGCAAAGCGTCGCAGACCAATATTCGTGTAAGTGTTTTGCTGTTTTGTTTTCTTAGAAATGGAGGATTTTTGCGCGTTTCTTTTCTGTTTTGCAAATGCCCGTGTTCTTTTCAAAAAGTACATTCTTTTTTTAATGCATTTTTATCCTAATTTGAGAAATTTTTTCTAAATTGCAAAAATATGTTAAGCTTTTTTTTATTTTTTTTTATTTTTTTTATATACTTTGCCCATGCAGCCCGATATAATAGGTTTAATTTAGGATTAAAGCAGGCAGTTTGACCCATACAGCATACGTTTTCTGTGTTTTCGGGTGCCCGGAAAGCAAGGAAGTGCAATATATTGCCAGCAGTCTTACAGGCTAAAATACTAGCTTGCTGGATGCTGTCCCAGCAGCACTCATGTTTGGGCCCCATTCACATAAGGCAGTTTAAAATTGCCTGCGCAATTGCTGCGATTCTGACCCCAATTCAAAATGGCGGCAGAACTCGCAACACGTTCAATAGGCTGCCCTATGCGTGTTTGTCTCCCAAAAGAAGCGCCTGCTTCTTTTTTTGGTGTTCAGCTTTTACCGCAATTGCCACGTGATCCTGTCGCTTGACCACAGCGGCATGATTGCACCTTGTTTGGGGGGACCATTAATAACGGCACCCTAAACATGGTGCAATTCTTCTACCACTATTGTCTCACTACAGAATCGCGTGGCAATTGCGGCAGAACGTGCAGTTAAATCACGCTAAGCTTGTCGCCAAAAAAAAGAGCAGGAGCTTCTTTTGGGAGACAAACGCAGATAGGGCAAGCTATTTAAGTGAACGGGCTGCCAGTGTGTGACGCGCGTTTTCACGTGTAAGTCGTGGCTTTAAAAATCGTGAGCGGGAAATCTTAGAACCGGTACGCAAGGTCTGAATGGGGCATGTATGCATTCAGGGATGTGTGCCTCAAATGCAGGAATTCTGGGGAATACGTTGCCAAATTAACCGATTCAATACCGGGCACTTCCACCCCCTTCCTGCCCAGGCCAATTTTCAGCGCTGTCACTTTGAATGACAATTGCGTGGTCATGAAACGCTGTACCCAAATATTTTTTTTTAACACAAATTGAGCTTTCTTTTGCTGGTATTTAATCACCATAGGGTTTTTTTTTTTTTTTTTTGCTGTAAAAAAAAAAAATTTGTAGAGTTTTTCTTAGTTTTGTCAGAAAATGTTGAAAAATTTGCAATTTCTCTCCTTCCTTGATGTGCGCTGATGAGGCGGCCCTATTATGCCGCATTGATAGTTGCTACAGATAGGCAGCACTGAATGGCTGCACTGATGGGGAGGCACAGATATGCAGCACTGATGGGCACAGATTGGTGTCACTGGCTGGCTGCACTGATAATCAGGTCACTGATGATTAGTGCCCTGATTACCTATACAGGTCTCCCCTGTGAGGAAATGCCATTGATAGGCTCTCCTCACACTGTGTGAGGCAAGGAGAGCTGATAAACATAACTTACACATTTTACATGTGATCGCCTGGGATTGGACACAGCCGATCACATGGATAAAGAGCTGTGTCATCAGGGACGCGATTGACACTGGTGCAACTTCATATAACGCCATCCCAGAGGGAATCCTGCCCACCGTTGTTTTACTATACGGTGGGCGGGAGGAGGAGGTTAATATGGTTGTATGAGTTTGGCTTTTCCTATTATCTGAGGCTTGTTAGAGATGTCTCTTCACTTCCTGTCCTGGTGACAACAGTTTCACCAAACAGGAAGTGAAGATAAATTCGACAGCAACACAGTGTAAACTGTTTAATTTTTATTTTATTTTTTTTCTTTCCAGTATGGTAGGGAAAGGTTAAAACCTCTTTCAGTTATTTACTGCTGCTTGTGTGTGTTTTTTTTCCTATAACATGGTATACCTGCTCTGTGTAATGGTTTTGCATAGAGCAGCCCACATCCTCCTCTCCTTGGGTCCCGTGCTGGCGCTCCTGCTGAATGCCCCCATAAGTAGCAGCTTGTTTTTGGGCACCCGAGCAGGCTCGCTCCTGAGCCGCTGCTTTGTGTGTTCACACATGGAGCAAGGCTCGGCCCTGCCCCTGCTGCCTCCTCATTGGCTCACTGGCTGTGGGGTCAAAGTTTTACAGAGTGTTAAAAGACGAGGGGATTCTACATCGTGGTACACATGGTCCTTTCCCAAGTGTTTCGAGATGTGTTGCTGCCATTAACTTCAAAATTACCTTTTTTTCCCTAAAATGGTCCATTTTATCAGTAAACAGTTTGTTTTCTATTTGTGAATAGAATACGGGTTTAGGAGATTTGCAAATCCATTTGCATTCTGTTTTTTATGTAGATTTTTTTTTTTGGGGGGGGGGGGGGTTATTATTTTTTTTTTTGTTTTATTTGCTAGAATTTTCCTCCATGAAAGTGGAATTACCCCCTTAAGGCTAGTAAGCTGCAATATGTAAAATGTTTGCTCTTGGGTTTGGATGTGCACATAGTGTGTGTATAAAAAATATAGAATTATGTATGCCTAATATAATATAATATAATATATTTCTGTTTCTTACATGCCTACTTTCCTTTCTTTGAAGGCATCACGGGCCCTAATGGAGATTTGAAAGCGGCCTGCTGAAGCGTTGGAGAGAGTATGGTAAAACACCAACCGCTACAGTACTACGAGCCTCAGCTGTGCCTGTCATGTCTGACTGGGATCTACGGTTGCCGCTGGAAACGGTATCAGCGGTCACATGATGACACCACTAAGGTAAGTGCCGGAGTTCATGGAACATTTGCGAACATTGTCTTTTTTTTATTTTATCAATAATGGATACAGTATGAAATAATTAAAAGCATAGTTCACCTTTTAACTAAAATAAAACTGCCTATGCAGATAAGGAGTGTCTATAGATGAAAACAAAATGTGCAGCTCTGACTAAAGTTGAATATTGCCCTTGCTATAGGTGTAGGCCAGGAGTGCCCAACCAGTGGCTCGGGGGCCTCGTGTGGCCCGCGACCTCTTGCCCTGGGATGGCAAGTTGGCAAGCCCAGATTGCAGGTTGCCGACCCGCCATCCCAGAACACCAGTGTTGTAAATGAAGCCGACGATGGAGGAAGCAAGTGGCTGCAGAGCAGAGCCGCATAAGCCAATGCTTCCTGTATAGCGCCGGCTCCTGTCATAGGCGGAGCAATACCAAATGCACTCTGCCTGGGACAGCAGCAGCTGGCGATAACTGAATGGAACCCACTAAAATCACAGTGTATGAAAAGATATATCCCAGATATACCAATGTCTCCGGGTCTAGCTATCTTGAATTTATCCATTGAAGACATACCCTTTTCATTTCGTCATGTGACGACACATATCCTATTGGCAGCTAGGTTAACTATAACCAGATTATGGAAGTCAGATACAACTCCCTCTATCACTCACCTCTTAGATACCGTAAACCTACATTATAGTTATGAATTAATGATGGCATCCAGTGAGGGTAAATTTCCCAAGGAAAAAAACAAGTGGGCATCATGGGAACAATGGTCGACTATTACTAACTTTTTGTAACACTCATATCTAACAGATTGATATACACTTTTGCCTCTGGGTTCTAGAGTATGGACACAGGTTCCTGGATAAGTTCTATTATTGTGGCAACGTTCTCCTCTTAGACACAGTGTAGTCCCCATGGGGGTGTCTAGAGGACATATACTTCTATTTGATCTTATGTTACTATATTGATCTTATATTTCTATATTGAATGTATTGAGTTTTGTAGCATTTTAATAACAGTAATTCTTGTTCTGTAACACTTCATTGATAATTGAGTTGACATTATTTAAGTGCTATTCTGAGTTCATTTATTTTAACGGCATACAATGTGTATTTTGCATCTTTACTGTATGTTATGAAATTCAATAAAAACTGATTGAAAAGTAAAATCACAGTGTATGTAAGGGCATATCTCTTCTGCAGTGGTTACTGGGCTGCTTTCAAACTGATCCGCAGGTGCACCTGCGGGTTACCTGCACTGAGCCATAGACTTCTGGTTTTACCTGTGGGATGGGGCGCTTTCAGAAAGTGCACCAAACCTGCAGGATATAATATAATTGTATGGCAAAGTGCAGCTAACCCACAGGCACCTGCGGCGTGGGTAGACCACAAACCATCAGTGTAAAAGCTGCCTTAGGCCCCTTTTTACACGATCGGTCCAACCCAATCGGAGCCTCTATTCACCTCTATGGAGCAGCAGATGAAAACAGACTTGTGTTCGTTTACACCCGCCTATCTCAGCTCCAATCTGCTAAAAAAACAAGTGGATCTGTCCCCTTCCATCGGATCAGAGGTCCCATAGAGTGGACTGTGTCCGTGTCCACTCTGTATATGCAGAGTGGACACGGACCTGTCATCTGCCCACTCCGCTCATTGTGGCCCGCGACTGGTTACTAAGTCGCTTAAGTGGCCCTCGCTCTTCAAAAGGTTGGGCACCCCTGGTGTAGGCCATTTACATACCTCATGAAGCCTGACTGGAGTACTCCCAGGACATTGCTAAGATGTTACCAAGCGAGGCCTTGCTTACGGAGCTCAGAGCTACTACATCAGGAGAGAGATGTGACAGGAAATGGGGTCGATCGGTTGTCACCAAAAAAATAACTTGTCAGATTCTAATACTACCTGTGCTCACACACACAATAATTTTTTTTTTTCTTTGTGTCAATGTTGGTGGTATTTCACAGATACAGAGGGTGTTGGTTGTATGACATAGCATGTGACACAGCATAATTGACTTGTATTGGGGGTTGTGTGAAATCCTAGAGGCAGCGCGGTCCCGGCGTGGTAAGGTAATCTGCCGCTATGCAGTCCTGATATTGTTAGCATAGGAGGGCCTTGCTCACCGGAAGCTCTCATGGATTCCTCGGAGATTTTAGGATGTGAAATGGATACATTGTATCTCTGCACGCTCATCGCATTCCATGATGTATAGCTGAGCAGAATCGGGATAATGTTACAAGTACGCTGCGGCCAATGCGTTCAGGACGATCCCTTCTACACTATCTGCTTATTATGGCCTTATGCAGTGACAGATTACACACACTAATATCTCTATGGGAAAAAAAAACTAAAACGTGCACAATGCTCTATATGAACTTTCCTTTCCTTTTTTTTATTTATTTTTTTTTTTCTTAAAGGGTTAGTGCACCTCCCCCCCCCCCCCCCCCCCCCCAAAAAAAAATGCCTTTGCAGTTTAGGGGTGTCTGAAGATAAAAACAAAAACAAACTGTACAGCTCTGACTAAAGTTGAATAATGCCCTTGCTATGTTATCGGTGTCTACTACAGTGAATTCCAGCTTTCAGGGGCATCTATACCTGCCGTATTTCCCCGAAAATAAGACTGGGTCTTGTATATTTTTGCTACCAAAAAATGCATTAGGGCTTATTTTCAGGGGATGTCTTGTGTCCCCCCCCTGTCTTCTCTCCCCCACTCCCTCCCTGTCAGCTCAGGAGTCGGCATCTCTGTAATCCCCAAAATAAACCCAAGTTAAAGTCCTTGTAGAATTACTCTGCTCTGTAAATGGATTATATAATGTCCAGTGTGTCTTTATGTAACATTATTGTAGAAAAATAAAAATAAATACCTTATTTACAGCGCCGCTGGGCGCTCACATGACCCGCCGGAGCTCTTCTTTCCCACTCCGAGCACTGCTGAGGGAGTTTGCTGAGATCCCCGCTGACATCAGCCCTGCTCCGAGCACTGTGGAGGGAGTGGCCACTGACGTCGGCCAGGAGGAGAGCCCCGGTGGGTCACTGGAGCGCCCAGCGATGCTGTAAATAAGGTATTTTTTACAATGATGTTACATAAAGACAAACGCTGGACATTATATAATCCTTTTACAGCGTGGATTTACCTGATTTTGCAAGGACTTTAAACTAGGGCTTATATTGCAGCCATCCTAGAAAATTGAGATGGGTCTTATTTTTGGCGTAGGTCTTGTTTTTGGCGTAGGTCTTGTTTTTGGCGCAGGTCTTGTTTTTGGGCAAACACAGTTGTATGGGCCCAGGCTGGATCAATGTAATTATGTAAAAATATACCATGCTTGGAACTCGTCTTTAAAGCGGTGTTGAACCCAAAATTATTATATTGCGGTGTAGGGATCGATTTATCGGTGCGGCCGATATTCACTTTTTTGGAAGTATCGGTCATAAACGTACCCGATATTACCGATTATTGCTTCAAGGGGTTTTACCGGGTGATGCCTGCAGCTGTATGCATCACACTGGTACCGTTCTTTAGAGCGGATGGTCAGCTTTATTGTAATAACTGATGCAGCTCAACAGCCGAGCGACTGCTGAGCTGCAATTACAAGCAGCGGGAGGGTCACCTTCTGCCGCTCGCTTGGATTTTTCCTTCCCACCGGGTGGTCCGAGTAACCAGCCGGCCCAAGCGCCGGATGGCTGAAGACCTGAACAAAGCCGATGCTTCACTCGGGTCTCGGATCTAGTAACCCGGAAGAGATGTCATGACATCACTTCCGGGATTACTGCCATCTTAAAGTGGAGTTCCACCCAAAAGTGGGACTTTCGCTTTAAGCACTCCTTGTCCCCTTACATGCCACATTTGGCATATCATTTTTTTTTTTTTTTTTTGGAGGGGGGGAGGGAGTGGGTACTTTCTTTTTTTAGAGGGGCATCATGTCCCACTTCCCGCTTGCATCTCTTGGCCACCTAAACGACTCCTTCTCTCCCTGCAATCTTCTGGGACTGTACTACGGGTACAAACCGCTAACATACACATGTGTGTTATGGCTGCGATCGTCAGGAGAAGGAGAATTTAATTTGTTCTTTGGAAGGCTATGGTAGTACCAAGAAATATACAGCTATTTTTTATTACTATTTCGGGCCAATTTTCCTTTTTTCTTAAAAAATCAGAGATCCATTACCATTTACCTCCAAAAAGAGCCCAATTTGTCCTAGAAAAAAAGCGGTATGATCTACCCAAGTGCTGATCTGTACAGTTTTACTAACACATGTGCAAGTTGCAGAATTGTGCTTAGGCATTTAGATTTGTTTTATCCTTGGGTATGAAGGGGTTAAGATTAAAAAAATTAAACTTTTTTGGGCAATTATGTTTTATAATAATTTAGTAGATCAAATTTGAGTTTGGGAAATGTAAGAGGGCAGCCAATCGGGTGAGGTCCTGGTACCTCGTCTCTCACTATGTAGTATCAGGACCAGTCATTTTGCTGTCGGCGAAGGTGATCTTATTTTTTTTTTCCGGGGACGCCGGAGTTGTGTTATTAGCCCGGTCTCTGGGTCTTGGCTGTGCACACAAAACCCCTTTCAGGAGGGCACTTCCACTCTACATAATCCCTTCTCTGTGCCCAGCTCAGTGATAAGAGTCCTGCTGGAGCCCAGGCAATAAAATCACTGACAGACAATCTGTTCACTAAGAGAACATCTTAACCTCATTCAGGTCACCAGCTCCAAACCAGCTTAAAGGGACCCTGCTACCAAAATACCAAAAAATACATAACGTATGCAAAAAAAGAAAAAAAAAAGAAAAGATGCAAAAAAATACAAAATCTATATTCAAAGTAGCCTCTCTATCTCTGTCCTTTTAACAGGCATACTAAAATTATTACTTCCATTGATCAGATTTAAACCCGCCCTCTATTCCACCATTTTGCAGCATCGGAGAACAACCTTGCTGTAGGGCTGCTGTAAGACAAGACCGTTTGGATGTTTAACATGGATCTGCAGGAACTCCGCTAATACAGTTCAATTACTTATTTTTACAGCTTTGTCTGCCAAAGAATTTGTATGTTTGGCCAGCTGTTATATTGACACGCATACCTCTGCCAGCAGGGGGGGTCACTGTGTTCCTTTACACAGCTTTCTGGGTCACACCTCTTTTCATTGGACAGAGGTGATAATACTGATGAGCAGGGTGGAAGTAGAGAGGTGACATAAGAATTAGACATGTGCACTGACAAACAAAATGAGTTTTTTTTTTCTTTTTTTGGAAAATTCGGAAATTAACGAATTTTGTCAAAATTTGTTAAACCAATTCGGAGCTAAACTAATTGCACATGTCTAATAGGAAGCTGCATTGCCTAACCAGGAGGTAAGTGTGCCCCCTGCTGGGCTGTGTAGTGAAGTGTAAAGGTGTGTAAATCACAAGGCTGGCTGAAGAAAATTACAAATCCTTTTGGCAGTTACATCTTTACATATTAGGTGAGGTTGAAAAAGACACAAGTCCATCAAGTCCAACCTATGTGTGTGATTATATGTCAGTATTACATTGTATATCCCTGTATGTTGCGGTCGTTCAGGTGAATATATTTCGATCTCAACTTTGTGTTTAGCTGTTTCTTTTGAAGTTCTGCTTTTAGGTCTATTAGATCCATCTCAAATGGGTGGAAAAAGGCAACTGAAGTGTTTATCTAGCCTGTGTTTTTTCTTTTAGACCCCTTTCACACTGGAGGCGTTTTTTCAGGCGCTTTAGCGCTAAAAATAGCGCCCGAAAAAGCCTTGGCTGCAATCTTTTAACCCCCGCTAGTGGGGGTTAAAACTGCCCCGCTAGCGGGCAAATAACGCCGCTAAAGCAACAGTAAAGCGCAACTAAAAATAGCGGCGCTTTACCGCCGATGCCCGGGCGCTTTCACTGTGAAAGGGCTTTTGCAAAAGGGTTTATTAATATTCAATCCAATAGACAAGAACAACACTTGGATACAAGTAAATAATGAAAAGAAATGCTTAATATTATGCAAGTTCCATGCGTGACATCCCACATCAGCAAAAGTCCCAATGTCACTGTCTGAGACATCCTAGGGGATCTATATTATGCTAAATGGTACTTGATCTATCCTGTGTTTTTATAGTCCAATTGCAGTAATTTAGAATGACCGACCACTCTTAGTATACCAAAGGACAATTGGATTTTGATGTCTCTGCCAGCCATAGCCATTCTAGACCTTTTCCATTCATTTTTTTTTCCCAACTTGCATTGACTGTTGGAGGCATGAGAAAACTTTATACAATGACATTCTGTGTATTATCAGATAGGCTGCGGGCTCTGCCAAAGATGGAGGCTGCGGGCTCTGCCAAAGATGGAGGCTGCGGGCTCTGCCAAAGATGGAGGCTGCGGGCTCTGCCAAAGATGGAGGCTGCGGGCTCTGCCAAAGATGGAGGCTGCGGGCTCTGCCAAAGATGGAGGCTGCGGGCTCTGCCAAAGATGGAGGAGGGCGACGGGCTCTGCCAAAGATGGAGGAGGGCGACGGGCTCTGCCAAAGATGGAGGAGGGCGGCGGGCTCTGCCAAAGATGGAGGAGGGCGGCGGGCTCTGCCAAAGATGGAGGCGGGCGGGCGGGCTCTGCCAAAGATGGAGGCGGGCGGGCGGGCTCTGCCAAAGATGGAGGCGGGCGGGCGGGCTCTGCCAAAGATGGAGGCGGGCGGGCGGGCTCTGCCAAAGATGGAGGAGGGCGGGCGGGCTCTGCCAAAGATGGAGGAGGGCGGGCGGGCTCTGCCAAAGATGGAGGAGGGCGGGCGGGCTCTGCCAAAGATGGAGGAGGGCGGGCGGGCTCTGCCAAGCTTGCTAGTTTAGAGCACTAAGGGTGGTCAAACTGTATGCAGTGCAGTCAGATGTGCTACGTCCTAATTAATTAGGCGGAAGTCCCCAAAAATCTGTCCCCCCCCCCCATCATTGGCTAACGCAGGACCAGCGGCAGGGGATATACCGGACAGAGAAGGGAAAGCCATGCAAAATTGTAGATGTAATGAAAAAATGTAATAAGTACATGCAGAATACAATTGTACAGGAATTGGGTAGTGTTGAGTATTTTTTAACACAATTGTTTAATTAAAAGAGGAGTTGTAGATCTGAATGTCTGCAAGAAGCTGCAGGGGGGACTGGGCACTGCTCAAAGGTGACCCCTGCAGGACATTATGAGATAGTACAATAACTCCAGTTTTTACATCTAAACCAAGAACCACCCTGCTCTGTTTTTGCATCCTTTTCAGATCCTAACCTACTTCTGTTTCACATTATACCAGGGGTCTCAAACTAGCGGCCCTCCAGCTGTTGCGAAACTACAAATCCCATGAGGCATTGCAAGGCTGACAGGTACAAGCATGTCTCTCTCAGGCAGAAGCATGATGGGACTTGTAGTTTTGCAACAGCTGGAGGGCCACCAGTTTGAGACCCCTGCATTATACCAATAAAGGCTACTCTTTGAGATCTTCTAAATATAAGTGCAGGGTGGGACATTCTTTCATATAACTGGTCCCAAAAAATAAAAATACTAAGCCCCCCAGACTGCTCTTTTTTTTAGATGTGCAGCATTCTTTTTAAGGCATGGACAAGCAGTGCATGAAATGCATCTCCTGTACCAAGCTGTAATCCAGGCAACCCTGCCAGATGGTGCTTTGAAGTCATGGATGGTACTGAACGCTGCACTGCATCTCTAACCAATGCAACTGCTTCCAGACCCCACTCTAGTCTGTGATTGGGCAGTAGAGAAGCAGCTGCACACTATTTAGGTCATTCCTCTGTGCAAAGACACAAAACCCTCAGAGTGCTGCCCCTCTTAGTACCGTTTTTGCTCATGATTACAGCAGCATTAGAAATATATAGTCTGTGTGTGTGTATATATATGTGTGTGTGTGTATATATATGTATATGTGTGTGTGTGTGTATATGTACCGTGTTTCCCCGAAAGTAAGACAGTGTCTTACTTTCTTTTTATCCCTAAAAGCCCCACTATGTCTTACTTTCGGGGTATGTCTTATATTGGGAAAAAATTGTCGAATTATGGGGCACATAGCACATTATGGGGCAGATAGCACATCAGGGCACATCATGGGGCACATAGCAGATCAGGGCACATTATGGCACATTATGGGGCACATAGCACATCAGGGCACATTATGGGGGACACAGCACATCTGGGCACATTATGGGGCACATAGCACATCTGGGCACATTATGGGGCACATAGCACATCTGGGCACATTATGGGGCACATAGCACATCTGGGCACATTATGGGGCACATAGCACATCTGGGCACATTATGGGGCACATAGCACATCTGGGCACATTATGGGGCATGGGGCACATTAGGGCATCAGGGCATGGGGCACATTAGGGCATCAGGGCATGGGGCACATTAGGGCATCAGGGCATGGGGCACATTAGGGCATCAGGGCATGGGGCACATTACAGGGCACATCTGGGGATCTTACTTGCGAGCATGCAGAGTAGCGCAGGAAGCGTCTATCTGTCATATGTTTTCTCTCATGTCACGCTGCTCGCTCCCTGGCGGCCCCTCCTCTCTTCTCGTCTATCCCAGATGATGTCTCAAGCCAATGGGGATTGACGAGAAGAGAGGAGGGGCCGCCGGGGAGCGGAGAGACAACGTATGACAGATAGACGCTTCCTGCGCTACTCTGCATGCATCTCATTCGGCTCTGGCGGCGGCTCTGGTCTCTGCAGGCAAATCCCCCGTGTTTCCCCGATAGTAAGACATACGTCTTACTTTCGGGGTACGGCTTACATTAGCTGTCCCCTCTGACACTCCCGATATGTCTTACTATCGGGGGTGTCTTACTATCGGGGAAACACGGTGTGTGTATATATATATATATATATATATATATATATATATATATATATATATATATAGCATAAATAAGTACACCCTTTTTGAAAAGTAGGATTTTAATATTTCAATGAACACAACTTCCAACATTTTGGAATATTTGTGTAGTGCCGACACAAGTGTGCGCTATTGTAAATTTAGTTTTTCTCAAAGTAACTGAGTTTTGGGGTTAATTGTTCTAGGTCATTACTTTGGCATCAGTTTGGCTGGGGTGTACTAGAGTTCTGCCTGGTCATAGATGAGGTGAGCACATGTGACCGGCTGAGAACGCAGTTTGGTTGGACGCATTGGGTACCCATCTTGTCCCGAAACAAAAAAGGGACAATCCCCCACGTTGGGGTTTTTAGGCAGCGTACAATGAAGGGAAGTCAGAGTTTGTAGGTAAAAAAGTATAAAGTTTATTTATAAATATAATTTATAAAAAATGATTGAAATCATTGAATTGAAACATGAGCCAATCTTGTCCCGGAGCCAATCAATGGGCGCGCCTGGCCCCGCTGTGTATTCCGGGAAGGGGTACTTAAGGTGCTGAAGTCACGTGTTAGGCGTTCTGCTCTCAACTTCTTGTTGGTTCTGGTTCTGGTCTGGACCAGCCCTGTGAGGGGTCTCGGTCCAGGAATGTCTGCTGACCCCGTAAGCATGGTCATCCTGACCAGTCCCAGAGGCCCTCATGGTCTGGGAATCCATCCGTTTCGGAACTGGCTAGTTCGAGGCGCAGTAACTGAAGGAGGATTCTGAAGTGTCCCGGTGTGCTCTCAGGATTGGAGAGGCCCAGTAACTCGACAAGTGACCAGGGGAGGACTCTTCAGAGGAGGGCCATGAAGCTGGCTGCTCGGTAAGAGCCTTGGAGCTGAGATGTATGGACACTGGTGAATCCGCATTTCCTATGGTATTGTCGGATCGGCTGAAAGATACTGGTACCATAGGAAAAGTTCCTAACCCATCCTTCAGTTGCAACCAAGTCTGTGGCAGAGACTTTTACACGTGCACTTAAAGTTCACAACCAGGTCTGTGGCAGAGACTTTGCTAAATTCCAAATCACTTGTAGGCTGCTAGATCTACAAACAAGGGTTTATCCAACAGTGAAGTGTCCAGTTGAGTGGCTACTCTCTGGATCATCTAGAGAGACATTTATCTGAGTGTCTGCAGTTGTAAAGTGCCTGAGCTTTATCACCCATGCAACGTTTTTTTGCGAATAAAAATCCTCAAAAGAACTTTGAGTGTCAGTCTCAGCAATTACTGGGTACTAACCCTGGGAACCCCTAGACCAGTGATGGCGAACCAACGGCACGCGTGCCACAGCTGGCACACAGAGCCATCTCTGTGGGCACGCAAGAGGGTACAGGACAGAGCTAGGTCTCTCTCTCTCTCTCTCTCTCTCTCTCTCCTCTCTCTCTCTCTCTCTCTCTCTCTCTCTCTCTCTCTCTCTCTCTCTCTCTCTCTCTCTCTCTCTCTCTCTCTCTCTCTCTCTCTCTCTCTGTGTGTTCCACCTCTCTCTCTCTCTCTGTGTTCCACCTCTCTCTCTCTCTCTGTTCCACCTCTCTCTCACACCTCTCTCTCTCTCTGTTCCACCTCTCTCTCTCTCTGTTCCACCTCTCTCTCACACCCCTCTCTCTCTGTCCCCCTCTTCTCAGCCCACCTCCCTCTCTCTGTTCCATCTCTCTCTCTCTCAGCATATCTCTCGCACCCCTCTCTCTCTGTACCCCCTCCCTCTCTCTGTTCCCCCTCTCTCAGCATCTCACACCCCTCTTTCTCTGCCCCCCCTCCCTCTCTCTCAGCCCCTCTCCCTATCTCCATTCCCCCTCTCTCTCAGCATCTCTCACACCCCTCGCTCTCTGTCCCCCTCCCATTCTCTATGCCCCCCTTCCTCTCTATGTCCCCCCCCCTCTCTCAGCATATCTCTCACATCCCTCTCTCTCTGCCCCCCCTCTCTCAGCCCCCCCCCCCTCCCTCTCAGCATCTTTCTCACACCCCTCTCTCTGTCACCCCCCCTCTTTCGCTCCCACAACCCCTCTCTCTCGCGATTTGCCGTGTTGGCACTTTCAACACAAAACCAACGTATTTATTTCAGTTTGGGCACTCGGGCTCAAAAAGGTTCGCCATCACTGCCCTAGACAATGAACGACGAGCTACAAGGAGGAGGTAATCGGTAAGCCCAGAAATCTGTAGCCGCCCCGCAGAGGGTTATTAGTGCTACATTTGTTTAGCTCCTTACATGAAAGTAATTGTAATAGAACTTAGATTACAAAATCTTCAGTTTTACTCAAATAAAAAATGCAAAAATGAATACACCCCGCAACAAAAACTACTCCATCTAGTATTTTGTATGACCTCCATGATTTGTGAGGACATCACTAAGTCTTTTAGGCATGGAAAGAACGACAATATCTATTTTTTTCCATTCTTCAAGATGACTTCTTTTTAGAGCCTGGGTGTTGGATGGAGAGTGATGCTCAACTTGTCTCTTCAGAATTCCCCATAGGTGTTCCCCGATTGGGTTCAGATTAGGAGACATACTTGGCCACTGAATCACTTTGCATTAGTGGCCTTAGATGTGTGTTTTGGATCATTGTCATGTTGGAAAAGTGCACGACTTTCACCATAGAGCAGTACATCTGTGAATTCATGATGCCATCAATGAAGTGCAGCTCCCCGACACCAGCAGCACTCATGCAGCCCCACAGAAGGACACGGCCACCACCATGTTTCACTGTGGGCACCATGCATTCTTCTTTGTACTCCTCACCTTTGTGACGCCATACAGTTTCAAAGCCATTCATTCCCGAAAAACATTTATCTTGGTTTCCTCACTCCAGAGTACAAAGTCCCACTAGTCTTCTTCTTTTTCAGCATGGGCCCTGGCAAATTCTAGGTGGGCTTTTTTGTGCATGGGCTTTAGGAGAGGCTTCCTTCGTGGACGACGTTGATGCCTGCCAATCCTGTATTGTGTCACAGGAAACAATCGCCCCAGTTTGGCTTTCTACTACTTTAGCTAACTGCAGTGAACTTGCATGGCGAATTTCTTCAACCCTTATCAGAAGACGCTCCTGTCGAGGGGTTTACTTCTGTGGACGTCTCTGTGAGATGGTTGCAGTTCCATCTTTGTTAAATTTTTGTATCACTTTTGCTACAGAATTCTGACTGATAAATTGGGCTGCATTCACAGCTGAGCGGTTTCAGCTTGTAAAACGCTCAAAACGCCCAACAAGCAAAATCCCATTAATTTCAAAGACACCTGTTCACATCTGAGCGTTATTGTCACCTGAAGCAAAATGGCAAAACTGATGAAGAAATTATTTTAAAAAAAATATTTGGGGAATATTATCGCAAAAAGTTAAACTTTTTTTTTCAAAATTGTCGCTTTTTTTTTTTTTATAGTCCAAAAAATAAAAACCGCAGAGGTGATCAAATACCACCAAAAGAAAGCTCTATTTGTGGGGAAAAAAGATGTCAATTTTTGTTTGGGTACAGTCGCACGACCGCGCAATTGTCAGTTAAAGCGACGCAGTGCCGTATCGCAAAAAGGCCTGGCCGTTAAGGGGGTAAAACCTTCCGCTCCTTAAGTGGTTAAAAAGGCTTGCATAAAGTTCTACATTAATAACTCTTATTGAAAATTTATTTTTTTCTTTAGGAAGAGCAATTTGTGTGTAGTAATACAATAATGCTCTTCCCTTGGTGGAGCCTCAGCACACGTGTTTGAGAAGCACATGACGGGTGGTCATAAAACCTCGACCGCTGAGCTGGCACTTCTGAGGGGCTTTGATCTCGGTCAGAAATATGAGGTGGTCAGCATAATAATCGGCAGAGGATTTCCTGAGTACAGTGGCTGCAGGAGGGGACTGTAAATATTCCAAAGACAGGAACGTGGGAGAATTCAGCAGGCAATATACTATTCCCAGATTTGTGTTTCTTTGTGTCCCCTTGATGAAATTCCTCCTCCCTTTCTTTGCTAGTGGCAATCCCTTCTTCCACCCGAACGCAAATATTTTTACAGCTGGTCCCCTAAATGAAAATCGCCACAGTGTTGTAGTGTTGTAGTGTTGTAGTGTTGTAGTGTTGTAGTGTTGTAGTGTTGTAGTGTTGTAGTGTTGTGGTGTTGTAGTGTTGTGGTGTTGTAGTGTTGTTGTAGTGTTGTGGTGTTGTAGTGTTGTTGTGGTGGTGTTGTGGTGGTGTTTGTGGTGGTGTTGTGGTGTTGTTGTGGTGTTGTTGTGGTGTTGTTGTGGTGTTGTGGTGGTGTTGTGGTGGTGTTGTGGTGGTGGTGTTTGTGGTGGTGTTGTGGTGGTGTTGTGGTGGTGGTGTTGTGGTGGTGTTGTGGTGGTGTTGTGGTGGTGTTGTGGTGGTGTTGTGGTGGTGTTGTGGTGGTGTTGTGGTGGTGTTGTGGTGGTGTTGTGGTGGTGTTGTGGTGGTGTTGTGGTAGTGTTGTGGTAGTGTTGTGGTAGTGTTGTGGTAGTGTTGTGGTAGTGTTGTTGTAGTGTTGTTGTAGTGTTGTTGTAGTGTAGTGGTGTGTAGGTGTTCATTGTTAAGGTTATAACCAGTATGAACCGGCCATGATCTCTTGGATGGGAACTTTGTCTTTGAAGCAAACCCATCATCCATGCATGCCAAGTAAGGAGTCACTGTACCACTTCCAGGTATTTATTACCTCAAGCAGAGCTCACAGTGCTCCTCCTGACCATGCCTTTACCTGATTTTCTCTTCGGAAGCAGGGAGCCATCTTTACTTGGGCATCATTCGAGGTCACCACCCACTTCCTGGATTGAGATGTTGGCTCAGAGATAACATGATCATGTTAATTCTGGGGTCCTGGCTATGTTCACAAATGTCTGATACAGATCAGCCCCTTGTGTGGAGACTTCCTACAATGTTAGTGTTGCAGTCACCTTCCGCCCTGTGAGGACATCGAATGACGAAACGCATAGGGAGGGGCAGGAACTCTGACATCGCGTACACCTGCATTGCATGCAGGCTCTGAGGGTTCCGGCTGGAGGCGACAGGCTAAACATTACACTTGCGTTCTCTCCCTAGTGTTAAGTGTGCTCTCCTTAGTGTTAGGCAGACACTTATCACATGTGAGTGGAATTTTTTATGCTTTTTAATAAGTTTCGTTTTTATACAGTTTTGCGCTAGGAAAGTCCTCCTTCCTTTATTTCTCCATATGTTGTTGAGATGAGCCTGAGGGGATTCTTACGCAGGAGATCAGATTAAGCACTAGGAGCGTGTGGATCAACCCCCCATGCCTCAATTGTGGAGCGCATTTGCTGATCTGTAATTTGATCAGCCATTGTTTCTAGTGAGTCAGTTTGGTGTGGATGGTGAAGGATTCACACTGGGTGTCGAACAGCGAATTGCATTTTATTTTCTAAGAAGATTGACAAGTGGGTATCCTGGGACTTGTTGTCCGTATCACAAATGGTCTTGGTCATTTATTAGTGGACTTTTTGCACATATTTTTAGCACTTTATATTTCTTGCACATTTTTTGGCATTTGCACTTTATTTTTGCATTGCTATAGCACACACTATATATATATATATATATATATATATATATATATATATATATATATATATATATATATATATATATATATATATATATATATATATATATATGATATAAAATATAGACACACTTATTTTCTTCTCTAGCACTTGCTTTGGTATGTTACCAAAAATTTGAGTGGCAGCGGTCTGTCATGCCCACATTTCCCCTTTTTTTTTTTTTTTTTTTTTTTTGCCATTCATGTCCTAGGCACTGTATATTTCCTTTCATAATTAAACCCAAAAGCAAACATTTTATCATATTGCAGATCACCAATTCTTGGATGTGGTGGATAGATTCACTTTCTTTTAGACGTTTTAATTTATTTTCACCTGGCCAGTAAGTCTGTTGTCTTTTAACCAGGTTTTTTTTTGTTTACAGGTAAGGCCTGTAAGACGTTTTTACAGCTGCTGTTTTTGGCATCAGACGTGTGTTTTTTTTTTTTTTTCCTACAGCCAATAAACTGCCCAGCATGTTATCCTATGCATCCATGGACAAAAACCCAGAACTAGTGGGTTTGAAGAGCTTTTTCAGCTCTAAAAACAATCTAACGCTAAAGAGTTTAAGCTTTGCTAAAAAAAAGTTTTTAAAACGCTAATGCAAAAACACTGCAAAGTGCTAAAAAACTTGCATTAATGAAGCATTTTAAAGCTACTGCCGTTTTAATGTCCAGTGTACATGAGGATTAAAAATCAGTAATTTTTGCTCGAAAATTTGTTGGAACCTGCAAACATGTTTGTTTTTTTTTTTTTTTTTTTTTTTTTGTTTAGCAGAGGCCCTAGTGAACAAATTAGTGGGTGTTGCAACTTTTTGTCACACGGTATTTGCGCACTGGTTCTTTAAACTCAATTTTTGTGTGTGTGTGTATATATAGATATTGTATCTATCAAAAAAAACAGCATGGGGTCACCCCCAAACCATATCATACACTTATTCAAGCACGCAGGCAAGGAAAGGGGAGGGACGAGCGAGCACCCCTTGACCATAACAGGCCACATGCCCTCAACATATGGGGGGGGGGGGAGAATGGCCCCCATGTTGACCAGGGCATTTTACCCCACAACCATGGGCTGTGGTTGTGGCTGGTCTGCGGCCAGGGGGCTCCCCCAGTGCCCCTTCCCCCCCCATGGCAATAAGTATGGGGTACCCATTTGCCCAAAATAGTTGTAGTGACAAGTAGTTGTAGTGTTTTTTGACAAGTCCTTTTATTAAAACGGAAGGATGTCCCCTGTTATAGCTCCAACGGGTCTTCCTCCGTCCTCCGCTGTCGTCTTCCCCCCCCGCCCTCCGCTGTCGTCTTCCCCCCCCGCCCTCCGCTGTCGTCTTCCCCCCCGCCCTCCGCTGTCGTCTTCCCCCCCGCCCTCCGCTGTCGTCTTCCCCCCGCCCTCCGCTGTCGTCTTCCCCCCGCCCTCCGCTGTCGTCTTCTTCCCCCCCGCCCCCCGCCCTCCGCTGTCGTCTTCCCCCTCCGCTGTCGTCTTCCCCCCCCCCCTCCGCTGTCGTCTTCCCCCCCCCCCTCCGCCCTCGACCCCCCCCCCGCCCGCCGCTGTCGTCTTCCCCCCCCGCCCTCCGCTGTCGTCTTCCCCCCCCCGCCTCTCCCCTGTCGTCCCCCCCCCCCGCCCTCCGCTGTCGTCTTCCCCCCCGCCCTCCGCTGTCGTCTTCCCCCTCCGCTGTCGTCTTCCCCCCCGCCCTCCGCTGTCGTCTTCCCCCCCGCCCTCCGCTGTCGTCTTCTTCCCCCCCGCCCTCCGCTGTCGTCTTCCCCCCCGCCCTCCGCTGTCGTCTTCCCCCCCCGCCTTCCGCTGTCGTCTTCCCCCCCCCCCGCCCTCCGCTGTCGTCTTCCCCCCCGCCCTCCGCTGTCGTCTTCCCCCCCCGCCCTCCGCTGTCGTCTTCCCCCCCCGCCCCCCCCCCCCGTCCCCCCCCCCCCCCCCGCCCTCCGCTGTCTTCCCCCCCCCCCCCGCCCTCCACTGTCTTCCTCCCCCCCCCCGCCCTCCGCTGTCTTCCTCCCCCCCTCCGCTGTCTTCTTCCCCCCCCGCCCTCCGATGTCTTCTTCCCCCCCCCCCGCCCTCCGCTGTCTTCTTCCCCCCCCGCCCTCCGCTGTCTTCTTCCCCCCCCCGCCCTCCGCTGTCTTCTTCCCCCCCCACCCTCCGCTTCTTTTGGGCGACATGCTTCACTCGATGCAGTGTGCTGAGATTGCAGCGTGATTTATCGCGTAACAATCGCGGCAGAACTCCACCCCGTTTTTTTAGGTGCCATTTAAAGGAATGGCATCTGAAATATGCGTTGTCATTTACACCTGGCTGTTGGGAAAAAGTGGGCAGAATCGCAGCTATTCTGTCTGTGATTCAAAATGCCCAGGAGTGAATGCAGTCTAATACAGTTGGTGTGCTAGATAACCAGGTGAAAAAGAAAACTAATGCAACCACCACATCTGATGATTTCTAAGCTGCAATAGATTACATTTTTGGGTTTGAAATGCAACCAGGTGCCCCATGTGTCCTGGAGGTGGGTCGGCATCCAGTGTTCACATTCACAAAGCATGCCGTGGCCTGATAAATTTAAATGACTTGCAAGATTTGACCCTGGTTTATGACGAGATCCTAAAGGTTGTGACTGTTACAACTATTAGGGGAACAGTCACTTTCCAGCACACTGGTAAATTAAAGGTAAAGGGTGTTGAGTGCTCTTCGTTCTCACTGAGAAATCTGCCCATGGCTCGCCTCTGCAGTTCTGATTGTCAGTAAAAATGGTTAGACAACAAATAATTCCTTCCACATGGTGTACCGCTGCATAACAATGGCGAGGATTTGACAGCGGGAGGCTGAGAGTAAATAAAGCCTCAGAAGGGATATATTTAGCCTCCATGAATATGGAGCACACCGTAAAAATTCCTCCTCCTCCATCAGGAACAATTCGGTGTTTACTCGGCCAAGGAGGGGAGATTTTCCATCTGGGAAACTCTGACTCACATCGATCGACTCTGATGAAATTGTTAAAGGGTCGGCCCACCTAAAATTGGCAGATGCTGAAGGGGCGAAGCACAACGCAACAGCAAAAAACACCATTTCATCCAGTTATGTTCTGCATTCAAAACTAGATAAAAAAATGTAGAATACTTTTTTAAAGGCAGCTGTACAGGTACCTGAGATTTCTTTTTATTACATTTTTAATTTTTTTTACTTTATTTTTTAATTTTTTAATTTAATATTTTTATTTTTTTTATTTATTTTATTAAATTTTTTTATTATCTCCTAGTTTTATGTACAGCCATAAGTGTAAGGGTCATCACTCTGAGCCAATGGGGCTCTACTTCATGGCACAGTACTAACAGCATACTTACAGGAGGGGAGGGCGTTTGGTGCCCAATTCGGCAAACTGGAGGTGGATCCATCACTATTCTGTATTTTTATATATAGATATAATCTCTGTCTCAATCTGTAGGGTTCAATATTGAGTTGGCCCACCCTTTGCAGCTATAACAGCTTCAACTCTTCTGGGAAGGCCGTCCACAAGGTTTAGGAGTGTGTCTATGGGAATGTTTGACCATTCTTCCAGAAGAGCATTTGTGAGGTCAGGCACTTATGTGGAGAAAACCTGGCTCGCATTCTCCGCTCTAATTCATTCAAAAGGTGTTCTGTGAGGTTGAGGTCAGGACTCTGTGCAGGCCAGTCAAGCTCCTTCACCCCAAACTCGCTTATCCATGTCTTTATGGACCTTGCTTTTGTGCACTGATGCGCAGTCATGTTGGAACAGGAAGCCTAAACTGTTCCCACAAAGTTGGGAGCATGAAATTGTCCAAAATGTCTTGGTATGCTGACGCTTTAAGAGTTCTCTTCACTGGAACTAAAGGGCCAAGCCAAACCCCTGAAAAAAGAAAAAACCCACACCATAATCCCCCTCCGCCAAATGATTTGAACAAGTGCACAAAGCAAGGTCCATAAAGACATGGATGAGCAAGTTTGGGGTGGAAGAACTTGACTGGCCTGCACAGAATCCTGACCTCAACCCGATAGAACACCTTTGGCAAGAATTGGAGCAGAGACCTTGAGCCAGGCCTTCTTGTCCAACATCAGTGCCTGAAGATTGCCAAGACCCTGAAACTGAGCTGCAGCATGGTGGCCAAGATCATACAGCGGTTTAACAGGACAGGTTCCACTCAGAACAGGCCTCACCATGGTCGACCAAAGAAGTTGAGTGCACGTGCTCAGCGTCATATCCAGAGGTTGTCTTTGGGAAATAGACGTATGAGCAGTGTTGGTCATCTTACTTTAAAAAAGTAATTTAGTTAAGTTACAAATTACTTCTCCCAAAAAGTAATTGCGTTAGTAACTCAGTTACTACATTGGAAAAGTAATTAGTTACGCAGCAAAGTAACTGACTTTTTTTTTTAATATTCTATACGTGTAACTAAGGGGCGGGTCTAGTATTACTGTAACCAAGGGGCGCATTTATTATTGTTATATATCGTGTAACCAAGGGGCAGATCTGTTATAGCGTGTAAGCAAGGGGCGGGTCTATTATTATTATATGGTGTAAGGGGCGGATGGCTACAGAAGAGGGCGAATGGTAAATTAATGGGCAGAGCTCGATATATAACAATAATAATAAATGCGCCCCTTGGTTACAGTAATACTAGACCCGCCCCTTACTTACACGATAGACGCCCCTTGCAGAGTAGCACGAGCATCGGGAGCGTGCGGCATCGCCTCGTACAATTACATGTTAACTGCGCCTGCGCGGTGTAGAGTTCACTCAGAACTGTTTAGGTTCGTCAATTTTTGGAAGCTCCGTAGTCCTTGGTAATGCGCAAGCACTGCGCCTGCGCAGTACAGGGGGTCCTTATCCGGCGGGGGAACTTTTTGGCAGGACACCAGAATTACACTACTGCCATCTAGTGGCGGTAGATGTAATTGGGGTAACTAAGCCAAAGTAATGGGAACTGAGTTACCATGAGGGGAAAAGTAATCGGTTAGATTACTAGTTACTCTCTAAAGTAACTGCGTTACGTAACTCAGTTTATTTTAACTCAGTTACTTACATCACTGCGTATGAGTGCTGCCAGAATTGCTGCAGAGGTTGTAGGGGTGGGGGGTCACCCAGCCATACTTTATCCAAAGTTAACCAATAAAGTTTTATGTACAGTAAACTTAAGGCCCCTTTCACACTGGGGCGGGAGCGGCGTCGGCGGTAAAACGTCGTTTTAGCGGCGCTATTCGGCCGCTAGCGGGGCGGTTTTAACCCCCGCTATCGGCTGAAAAAGGGTTAAAACTGGCCGCAAAGCGCCGCTGCAGCGGTGCTTTGCTGGCGTTAAAGCCGCGCTGCCCCATTTATTTCAATGGGTAGGAATGGTGTATACACCGCTCCAAAGATGCTGCTTGCAGGAGTTTTTTTTTTTAACGTCCTGCAAGCGCACTGCTCCAGTGTGAAAGCCCTCGGACTTTCACACTGAAGACACAGCAGCGGCTGTTTCAGGGCGCTTTGCAGGCGCTATTTTCAGCACTGTAGCGCCTGCAAAGTGCCCCAGTGTGAAAGGTAAGACTACCTTCACACTGAGGTGGTTTTCAGGCGTTTTAGTGCTAGAAATAGTCTCTAATGCCTGAAAACCGCCTCCCATTTATTTCAGTGTGACTTTTCACACTGGGACAGTGGCTTTTGCGGGACGTTAGGAAAAGTCCTGCAAGCAGAATCTTTGGGGTGATTTGGGAGCGCTGTATACAGTGTCAAATCACGGCGCCGCATGCGCAGTGGGTGCCCGGCTGGGAAGCCACAGCCGGGTGCCCGGCTGGGAAGCCACAGCCGGGTGCCCACAGTAAGGATGCCGCGAGCGGAGCGGGGAACGAGGGGGGGCTTGGTGCCCCCGCATCGCTGGACCCTGGGACAGGTAAGTGTCCGATTATTAAAAGTCAGCAGCTGCAGTATTTGTAGCTGCTGACTTTTAAAAAATAAAATAAAATGTAGTGGGCACTCCTCTTTAAGGCAAAATTGGTCATAAGTTCATTATTGGTTACAAGTTCATTCGGTCTGGGCATCAATGACCGTTGATTACGAAAGGGTTAAAGCAGTGGTCATCAACCCACTAACAGACCAGGTTTGCAAGATAACTAAAATACATCCCAGGTGATATAATTTGCTGCTCAGTGATGGCAGTATTCTATTCTGCATCTCCCCAAGGTAATACATAAAACCTGGCCTGTTAGTGGGCCCTGAGGACAGCCTGTAAGGCATTGCACCTATGATCAGCAGATCGCGGGTGTGCAATGCCGGGATCCTGCAGCACAGCTGTCTGCTTGTACTTCATAGGGCAGAAAGTTACTGAATGGCAGGAATAATCCATGAACTTACAGGACACTCACCCTCGCCGTTCATTGAGAACTACAAGCCATCGGCCAAGGAGGCCAACAGTAGATGTAGTTCATTCACAGAACTCCGAATGACGCAACTGCACTGTTTCTATATTCTGAAAGTGGTTCCAGGGAGAAGATCCCCCGTCCACTGTCACATGGAGGGTCGAAGAGGAGTCAGGAGATGGAACATGTTACATATGCTATCCTTAATATGGGTGTAACATGTTCCAAAGGTGAACTTGTCCTTTAAGGTGTATGTAAACCCTATCAAAAAATAAAAATCTTTCTAATCTGTTATGAAATGTGTGATTTATATCACTAAAGCCTAGTACATGGGGAAAATAGAAAAAAATTCAATGCCGCACTCCAACAACAATTTCTTTATTGGTTAAAAACCATACAGCAAAAAGATGAAATCAACAGCATGGGGCAAATGCTGGGTGACATCAGCTGGTTCAATAAAAACCCTCCGACATTCGGCCCGTGTGTATGGCAGCCGGCCTGACGGAAGTCGGCTGTTCGGCTGGCTTTGGTTGGATGTGCATGCTGGAAGACCAGCAGCGGACCAGATCCCGATCAGCGCTGCCAACAAGTATGTGGCTAATAAATGGCTAATTGGCTGGGGTAGGAGCTGCACAACCCCTGTTCAGTATTTCATGAGTATTCTACTAATGTGCCTTTTTGAATTTTACAAATACTAAACAAGAATTTTGTCAATATCCAGTTAGTTTTGTCTAAACTCTTCGAGTGTTTTCTTAGATGGCATCGCACGGATTGCTTTCCATAGCTGTGCCTTTGAAGAATTTTTCTCTTTAATTTCATCCCATCCCTGCGGCCTATTTTTTCTTTGGATGCTTTTTGTAAACACAGGCTGCCAATATGATCTCCGTCTAGTAATAATTAATCAGTTTTCCATGTAGTGCCGGATACCGGATCCTCGTACACAATGACTTTCTTACAGTATGGGAATAAAGGCCAGTGATTAGCATTACACAGGGGTCCCATTTTCTGCCTCTTCATTTTGTTTGGGAAAGGTGGATGGAGACAGTCTTCTGTTATTCCTGAACGGTTTCAGACAATGTAAAAACTTCTACCTTGTGTGAATTAAAAAGAGAAGTGGAGGATTTTAAAACAATCAATCGTACTCGCCTATGTGGCTGCAGCATCGAGCCAATGCTGCAGCTATTCCCCCATCAGCTCGAAGATCAAGAACCGAGTGATCACTGAGAACCAAGTCACTCACTGGCTCTTTTCTGCCCCTTCAGCACTTACTGGAGCGGCTGTCAGACATCTGGGTGGATCTTGACATCATTGCCCGGATCCCTGCAGAGGGTTGATAAAAAATCCATGATTTAAAAAAAAAATAAAAAAATCTAAATCAGATGTTTTTATTTTAAATCGTTTTTTTATTTTTTTAGTTTTTTTTAATTAAATGTAATGCTTTTGGAGTAAAAAATCTAAATATGGTTTTCTATTTAAGATACATTAACAAATTAGTTTATTCAGCATGAAATGGGGCTTAGTTATGTAGCATGAGGCTGTATATTCTGCAATATTTACATTTTTTGGTAAACTCTCAATGAATCTAAGCGATAACATGCACTGCATTGATGCATTTACACAATTTTCACAGTAACCATGAGATAAAACAAAGTTCAGGAATATTCTTTTATCCCATTGTTCTGCAAATCTATGTACACTACAAACTGTATGATTGAACCGGTTCTGATATCGATATTTTACTCCCGGACAGCTTATTACTCTAAATAGGAAACCTTCAATTTGTTTGCCAATATTAAAGATTTTAACTACCAGCAAGAATAAGTTCTTACATTTTAAAGGGCACCTGTCATTTCAGATCCATCATGGCAGTGCCTGTTAGCGGGCATCCACTCACCTGCTGCCACCATGTCCCTCACCTTGTGTCACTGCCACATCACCAGCCGTCCCATTAAAGTGAATGGGACTGTCGGTGAGTCAACAGCCGGTCAGAGGAGGAGGAGCTGCTGTGGGACAGATGACAGTTGCGCTTTAAAAATTGTTTTAAATCAAGTTGCTTTAAATCGAGCCCTTTTACTAGTGATTTAAATCGCCCTGCTGCAGAGCCTGGACTGGCTTGGTGGCATCAGCCCACAGCAAGCTTTAGGGATCTGTGGAGACCACTTTGGTCTCTCTGTACCAAACTCTTCAAACCATGAGGCTTGAAGACCTTCTCCAAACTGTTTCCACAATGTTGGAAGAGCTTCCCCAACTGTATACCACAAGGCTGGAAGGGCTTCCCCAACTGTATACCACAAGGCTGGAAGAGCTTCCCCAACTGTATACCACAAGGCTGGAAGAGCTTCCCCAACTGTATACCACAAGGCTGGAAGAGCTTCCCCAACTGTATACCACAAGGCTGGAAGAGCTTCCCCAACTGTATACCACAAGGCTGGAAGAGCTTCCCCAACTGTATACCACAAGGCTGGAAGAGCTTCCCCAACTGTATACCACAAGGCTGGAAGAGCTTCCCCAACTGTATACCACAAGGCTGGAAGAGCTTTCCCAACTGGTTTCCACAAGGATGTATAAGCTTCCCCAACTGGTTTCCACAAGGATGTATAAGCTTCCCCAACTGGTTTCCACAAGAATGTATAAGCTTCCCCAACTGGTTTCCACAAGAATGTATAAGCTTCCCCAACTGTATACCACAAGGCTGGAAGAGCTTCCCCAACTGTATACCACAAGGCTGGAAGAGCTTCCCCAACTGTATACCACAAGGCTGGAAGAGCTTCCCCAACTGTATACCACAAGGCTGGAAGAGCTTCCCCAACTGTATACCGCAAGGCTGGAAGAGCTTCCCCAACTGTATACCACAAGGCTGGAAGAGCTTCCCCAACTGTATACCACAAGGCTGGAAGAGCTTCCCCAACTGTATACCACAAGGCTGGAAGAGCTTTCCCAACTGTATACCACAAGGCTGGAAGAGCTTCCCCAACTGGTTTCCACAAGGCTGTATAAGCTTCCCCAACTGGTTTCCACAAGGCTGTATACGCTTCCCCAACTGGTTTCCACAAGGATGTATAAGCTTCCCCAACTGGTTTCCACAAGGATGTATAAGCTTCCCCAACTGGTTTCCACAAGAATGTATAAGCTTCCCCAACTGGTTTCCACAAGAATGTATAAGCTTCCCCAACTGGTTTCCACAAGGCTGGAAGAGCTTCCCCAACTGGTTTCCACAAGGATGTATAAGCTTCCCCAACTGGTTTCCACAAGGCTGGAAGAGCTTCCCCAACTGGTTTCCACAAGGCTGGAAGAGCTTCCCCAACTGGTTTCCACTAGGCTGGAAGAGCTTCCCCAACTGGTTTCCACTAGGCTGAAAGAGCTTCCCCAACTGGTTTCCACTAGGCTAGAAGAGCTTCCCCCAACTGGTTTCCACAAGGCTGGAAGAGCTTCCCCCAACTGGTTTCCACAAGGCTGGAAGAGCTTCCCCCAACTGGTTTCCACAAGGCTGGAAGAGCTTCCCCCAACTGGTTTCCACAAGGCTGGAAGAGCTTCCCCCAACTGGTTTCCACAAGGCTGGAAGAGCTTCCCCCAACTGGTTTCCACAAGGCTGGAAGAGCTTAATTGTCTAAATGTCTTGGTGTGCTGTAGTATTAACAGAAACCTTCACTGAAAACACCTGAGCCCAATAATTTCAAGGCCTGCCCATTTGCTTTAGGTTAGAAGCCTTAATTCACTTAAAGAACTTGGAACTAAATCCGCCTTCGAAAAACTGGTGGCCGGCTCTGAGCTTGCTAGCTGGCAATTTGTACATTTTAATTTTATTATGCTGTATTTTATATATTACCTGACTAAAATGAAGACCTTTTTGTTTTTATTATTATTTTGTATTCCCAACCATAGTAAAATGTATACAAAAAAAAAAAAACACTGTCTCATTATAGCTAAACTCTGGTCAGGTAACGGTCAAGCAGTAATGATGATAAATGTGGTGTTTACAGTTGCTCGAACAGATTATAATGTCGGCAAAAACACATTTGCGATAACAATTAGATATGTGTTTTCCATTGTAAAATGCCATCTGCAGAAGATCTTTACTGTATCGCTATAAATGTTGCTTTCCATAAGGGAAAACTTTTCCTAAAAGAAACATTTCATCTTTTTTTTGTCCTCTTGAATGAAAGGAAGCAATTTGCATTTGCAATTTCCAGTATCTGTCAGCTAAATTACTGTGTTCAGCTCTGCAGATAATCGCTCTGCGCTGCGCCTGCAGTTCCCTTCTTTTACTAATGCTTAAAGAAGACTTCTATATTATAAATGAGGATGATGGCTGTAAACCAGGTAGACATGGCTTTGGTCTGCTGGCAGGGGCGGACTGACAACTCATGGGGCCCTCGGGCAATAGGAGATTATGGGGCCCCAGGCAATAGACTATGGGGCCACACAGTATACAGACACACAATATACCCACACAGACTACACATACACACACTGAAAAGGTACTGGAGAGGTGGGGCAGCTATAATCTTGGGATTTAAAAAAAAAAAAAACGCAGATTTGTACATACTGTCCCTGGTTTTATTGAGGCTGGCAACCCTGATGGGGCCCCTTAGTGGCATGGGGCCCTCGGGCAGTGCCCAAGAATGGTCAGTCCGCCCCTGTCTGCTGGCCTCAAGGTCAAGAGCCTCATAGAGGGACTGCAGCCAGGCAGTGTGCTATACTTAGTGACTTTTATATAAAGCCATGACCATCCATACGTCTCACAACAGGCTCAACCCCCCCCCCCCCCCCCCCCCCCCCCACTCCATTGGAACCCTCCTGAACCCATAAGAAAAAAAAAAACACATCTTAATCCAGGTTTTTTTGGTCTGGTTGTGTGATGTCAGGTCCTTTGTTGCCTCCTTCCTTTCACCAGTGTGTGGATCCTAAATCCTGTAGAACAGTGGTTTCCAAACTGGGGCCCTGGGGGCAGGTGTGGCACTTTTGTTTGCCCAGTTGGTGTCTTGGTCCCCTTCCCCGTGTCAGACACTGAGCAGTGGCCACTATTTGGAGACGCTATGTTTTATCAAGTTCCAAGATGGTTTGTAAGTCCCGTTTTTAGAACATCAATATGTAGAGTGGTGGCACCCCCCACCTTTCTAGGGAGTGCTGTAATGCAATGCATTTGTTTTTTAGTATAGGATTCTGTTGGAGGCATCTTCTCCTGAAGAAGTGAAAGTTTTCACGAAACACGTTGAGTTAAAAGATGCATTTCTCTCTCGTAATGCAATCACCTTGGTTAAGTAAAGCATGTACTTGGAAAAAAATACCAGCTTCATGTAAATTACATATTACCCATTGGCTTGGTATTCCAAACATTTTCTGTGTACTTTATACATTTGTGTCCAATCCTTGTACAGTAAATTTATATTTTATGTCTTTTGTATTATGCCTCATTTAAAGTCCCATGGGTGAACATTGGTTGTGTGTATGTTTTATATATGGGGATGGAGGCATGATACGTTGGGCACCTAGTCACAGTTCTTATTTGTTTACAATTATCTGACCCTTGGAGCACTATTCCACCAACAGACACAAATGCCACCAACAGGCATCATTCCCCCTACTCTTCCCACTGATACCAACAAGGTGGGGCACATTTTCTTTCATTAAAATCAATGATGCAGCGCTAATGCCAGGGCATTTTCTACTCCTACTGCCCCCCCAAAGCCTGAAGGACAGTAAACCGGCCCTTTGCTTTGTTTGGAAACTCCTGCTTTAGAGGGTAGTGCCACGTAATGCAGCAGAGGTGCCAACGTTTTGCTTGTCTACAGATGGCCTTAGGCCAATGTTTAATGGCTTTACAAGAGCTTTTGCTTTTACATTTTTTTTTTTCTCCTTTATTTTTAGTCAACCCTAAAAAAATTCCCTAAGCACAATACTATTCCAAACCCTAAATTCTCGCACTGATCTACCCTTCCATTTTCAAAATTAGAAGCAGAAATGGATTGATCAATTCCTCCAATAGCTACAAATGTGTGCCGAACATCTCTACAGTATGAAACCGAGTTCAGTCCATTAATTGCCCTATGAGCTGCCTCTTCAGTGCCAATCCCCCCAGTAGGGATACAGATTCATGCGCACATATTTTGGTGGACTTACTGGCATGCCATAAAACTTTGACCATGGAAACGCTCCATACATACTGTTATTGGCTTTATGAGCCTCCATTAATGAATTGGATGACACAAGTGTATGCAATTTGATTTTGCTTTATCGTCATTACATTAGCTGCTTCACCTGCTGTGGAAACTTTCCAAGGTTCATAGACTAATGTGCATCCCGCTTGGTATATCTATTGACTTGCCATTACCTATGCATAGCACAGAACGACTGCATATGCATTATTTCTGCAACCTGTGGTTTAATTACTTACAAGATGATTGTGTGGAGTGGAGTGATTCCAGACTAAGTAGTCAATTTGGGTCTAGTTTAATATCATGTATACAAGCTGCTTTTTTTTTTTTAAAGAATATTGATATCCCATGCTTGTTGGGTATACCGGAACGCTACACCAGGAACCTGTCTGCCAGCATTTGGAATATACAACTGTTCCTGTGACGGGTCCTGTTGATGACCCCACATTGTGAATTATTTCATTAGAGACCGTAGCTCTGAGGTATGGACTACTTCTCGGTGCTACGACTTTATTGTCTACGAGGTGTGACAATTTAATTCCTGGAATGGACTGTAGCAAATGTTTGTGCAGGAACTTTGTTATGGTGGAGAATCCACTTGTCACTTGAGTTTCGGTCTTTTCTTCTGAACGGATTCCTGTAACCATTTCAGAATTTCCAAGTAACACTATTGGTTGACTGTTGTACCATGTTCTGTGAACTCTTAGTGGACTACACCCTGGTGGTAAAAAAAAAAAACACCCCAGCATACGGGTATAGGGTTTGCCCTCTATCCACTTTTGCACTTTGTGCTTTTTGCTGCCCACTTCTCTCATCATAGTGGACTTCTATCTGTCCCTTCTTAAACAACCTTTACCATACAAAACGATTTCGTCATGGCATGTTCACCATAAGCTTGTTGTAACAGAGCTAAAGTTTCACTCAAAATTTGATGGTAATCAAATCTAGATTCCAGTCACTCATTTTTCATCCCGTACATGTATCTTCTACTATCCTGTAAAGACTGAGTCAATTGTTCTGTGACCCAGGTGAGTGCAAGTTGGAACATGTCGGAACACGCTCAAATGCACGACAAATGCATGACTTGCCACCATACAGTGCCTTGCAAAAGTATTCACCCCTTGGCTTTTTACCTATTTTGTTACATTACAGCCTTTAGTTCAATGTTTTTTTAATCTGAATTATATGTATTCACCCCCTTTGTTATGAAGCCCATAAAAAGCTCTGGTGCAACCAATTACCTTCAGAAGTCACATAATTGGTGAAATGTCCACCTGTGTGCAATCTAAGTGTCACATGACCTGTCATTACATATACACACCTTTTCTGAAAGGCCCCAGAGGCTGCAACACCTAAGAGGCACCACTAACCAAACACTGCCATGAAGACCAAGAAATTCTCCAAACGTGTAATGGACAATGTTGAGAAATACAAGTTAGGTTATAAAAAAATATCCAAATCTTTGATGATCCCTAGGAGCACCATCAAATCTATAATAACCAAATGGAAAGAACATGGCACAACAGCAAATCTGCCAAGAGACGGCCCCACACCAAAACTCACGGACCGGGCAAAGAGGGCGTTAACGAGAGAGGCAGCACAGAGACCTAAGGTAACCCTGGAGGAGCTGCAGAGTTCCACAGCAGAGACTGGAGTATCTGTACATAGGACGACGATAAGCAGTACCCTCCATAGAGTTGGGCTTTATGGCAGAGTGGCCAGAAGAAAGACATTACTTTCAGCAAAAAACAAAATGGCACGTTTTGAGTTTGCGAAAAACGCATGTGGGAGACTCCCAGAATGTATGGAGGAAGGTGCTCTGGTCTGATGAGACTAAAATGTTACTTTTTGGCCATCAAAGAAACCGCTATGTCTGGCGCAAACCCAACACATCACCCAAAAAACACCATGTTTTTAAGCAGTCGGGACTGGGAAACTGGTCAGAGTTGAGAGAAAGATGGATGGTGCTAAATACAGGGATATTTGTGAGCAAAACCTGTACCACTCTGTGTGATTTGAGGCTAGGACCCCAAACGCACTGCTAAAGCAACACTTGAGTGGTTTAAGGGGGAACATGTAAATGTGTTGGAATGGCCTAGTCAAAGCCCAGACCTCAATCCAATAGAAAATATATGTGTATTAATATGCGTGTGTTTGTGTGTGTGTGTGTATGTATGTATACACTTTTTATAAATTGCTATTGAGATCTAATACTTCTAATATATTGATAGGGCCCCAGAGTTTTATGTGGGGTTTTCTTTTCTTTTTTTTTTTTTTTTTTTTGCTTTATGCTAATACACATTATGAACATATTTTTATGATATTTGTGACCCAGATCTCAAGTTTACACTACTTGATAAATATTTGTGTGTGTATATGCGGGCTTGCATTAAGCTGGCCATACACTGGTAGATTTTCAAACAATCAAAATGTGTTTTGTAGATTCGAAGAGTGTATAAATGGGATAAATGCCGTTTTGAAAGTACGTTAAAAATGTGTTTGCTTTTAATGTTTTATTTTGGAATCAATGTAATTTCCTAAACGAAAGCCACATATCCTGCTAGCAGTTTGTTAATTTGAGAAACTTTCCATTTGGTGCCTTTGAATTTTTTTTTTCTCGCTGTGGTCGATCTGACCCCACTAATTGGAGAGTTGAATGAATGTTCCTAAAATGTAATATTTTTTGAATGATATCCTACTGCCATGTACCCAGCTTCAAAGGATAGATGGGTGGGGTAGTAATTAGATGAGCTTACAGGTTGGAGACCACTCACTGTGATGGTCACCAGTAACACAGCGCATGTAGAACCCCAGGGTATAAAAAGTGTTGTCACCCCCTTCTCCTACTTGGGGACAATATGAAACTAATGGGGGGGGTATACAACAAAATGGCACCCATCTACACAATGTCTTGGCATATAACTCCTCTTCGTAGAACATGGCTTCAGCTTGGTCTCCAAACCATGTTTTGCTCAGTAGGGGCTGTAACTTCATTACATTACCTGTTTTTTATGTTTAAGAAAAATAGAAAATACTCAAACAAAATTCCAGGACTTATGTTGAACTGTGCGATTTTTAGGGATTTGATTACCGTAAAGAAAACCAATGATGGTTTGGTGTCTTCTAAGCTTCCATGGGGTGGAGAATTGATGGAGAATTGTCTATGTATTTAGTTGTTGGCTTGGTGTCTGTGTTGGCCCTTGTGGTCAGAAAATCTAATTGGACATCTGGTTGGTTTCTCCGAGTCTTTTGAAATTGCTATTGACCTTCACATGCATGTAACGGCAGATAATGTGACAGTCGTCAGCTTGGATATTAAATTGTGTTTGGGAAAGCCGGGAGATATTGTTACATGTGTATCGGGTAACGTTCTGTCTATTGGAATGTGCCACTCTCTCTCTCTCTCTCTCTCTCTCTCTCTCTCTCTCTGTACCTGGACTTGTTCTTTGTGGCTGACCTGGATATCCTGTGTCTTTTCTTCTCCATGTTACTGATGTCTGTCTGTCCCAGCATCACTTTCACTGCTTTCCTTTTGAACAATCAAATTCCCTCTGAAGATAAACCTGTCGTGTGTGTGTGTGTGTGTGTATGTATATATGTATGTGTGTGTGTGTGTATATATGTATATATATATATATATATATATATATATATATATATATATATATATATATATATATATATATATATATATATATATATATATAAATAAATATTGAGATTGAGGAATTTAAAACTCAAGCAGCAGGTGTATTTACAATGAGCTGCGCCAGTCCAAACTGCAGTTTTAGGCCGTGGCAGCCCACTTTTATTGAATAAAGGAAAGTTCACTTATACATCAGTTGCCCACGCAGGGGTTTCTTCCACATAACATGAATTAACGAAAATACCAAGCCACCTGGCTTACGTGTTGGCAGCACGGCCGCTCCTCTTACCAGTCCTTTGTGTCATTCAGCTCTCTCAGAACACTTGGCTCTCTAGCCTTCAGTCGCAGTGCCCTGCTGCATGGCCCACCTCTGGCCTAAGGATTGGGGTTCTCCTGACACCCCTGATAGGAGCTGACTTGAATCCTGGAGACCTGCTGGCTTGTGGCTGAGTTTTCTGAACCCTTGATGAGCCCTCTGTCCCGTGGCTTCTGGCGGGGCCCTGTGACTCCTCGATGAGACCTCTGTCCTGTGGCTTCTAGCTGGGCCCTCTGATCCCGGTTAATACCTTTCGTCTCCCACACTGGGAGCGGTCTCCAAACTGGAAGCGGCCTCCAAAAATTAGAGCTTTGAGCAATTCTCAGACCTGACTATATAATGACCCTGCACACCTGTGTCGTGAGCCAGGTTGCAGGACTCTAGCTAAACCTGGACCCAGGATTGAATGTTCTGATTCAGGACTACAGAACCCGGAGAGATGCTAGTTCTGAACCTTGCATTAAACCTTACTGAGACTCCTGGGTCACCTTTTCCTTTAAACTTATAGTGACATTTTTGTAAATATTTTATTATATCTTTTCATGTGACAACACTGAAGAAATTATACTTTGCTACAATTAAAGTAGTGAGTGTACGGCTTGTATAACAGTGTAAATTTTCTGTCCCCTCAAAATAACTCAACACACAGCCATTGTCTAAACCTCTGGCAACAAAAGTGAGTACACCCCTAAGTGAAAATGTCTGAATTGGGCCAAATTAGCCATTTTCCCTCCCCAGTGTCATGGGACTCGTTAAGGTGGGTTTAAATTAGTTTTTTATCACACTCATACTGGTCACTGGAAGTTCAACAGGGAACCTCATGGCAAAGCACTCTCTGAGGATCTGAAAAGAAGAATTGTTGCTCTACATAAAGATGGCCTAGCCTATAAGAAGATTGCCAAGACCCTAAACCTGAGCTGCAGCACGGTGGCCAAGACCATACAGCGGTTTAACAGGACAGGTTCCACTCAGAACAGGCCTCGTCAGGGTCGACCAAAGAAGTTGAGTGCACGTGCTCAGCATCATATCCAGAGGTTGTCTTTGGGAAATAGATGTATGAGTGTTGCCAGCATTGCTGCAGAGGTTGAGGGGGTGGTTGGTAAGCCTGTCAGTGCTCAGACCATACGCCGCACACTGCATCAAATTGGTCTGCATGGCTGTCATCCCAGAAGGAAGCCTCTTCTAAAGATGATGCACAAGAAAGCCTGCAAACAGTTTGCTGAAGACAAGCAGACTAAGGACATGATTACTGGAACCATGTCCTGTGGTCTGAGACCAAGATAAACTTATTTGGTTCAGATGCTGCCAAGTGTGTGTGGCGGCAACCAGATGAGAGCTCCAGCCCTCATCTGGTCCTCCTCCAGACCCCTGCTTTCGAGCAATGCATCCAGATAATTCCCAGAAGCAGCATAAGGAAAAGGGGTGCACTGTGATGTTAGGGAGAGTAGGGGACTCAACTTCTGATGGTGGGGTGGCTCTTGACATCTAATGTAAGGGGAGGGGATGCGCTGGACATCTAATCTTACAGATACCACCGGCCCTTTTGAGGACAATCATAATGCTGATGTGGCCCACAATTAAATTGAGTTTGACACCCCTGCCCAAGAGGGTTAAGGCAGTGCTGGAAAATAATGGTGGCCACACAAAATATTAACACTTTGGGCCCAATTTGGACATTTTCACTTAGGGGTGTACTTTTGTGTGTTATTTTGAGGGGACAGCAAATTTACACTGTAAACAAGCTGTACACTCACTACTTTACATTGTAGCAAAGTGTCATTTCTTCAGTGTTGTTGCATGAAAAGATAGAATAAAATATTTACAAAAATGTGAGGGGTGTACTCACTTTTGTGAGATAGATAGATATATATATATATATATATATATATATCTATCTATCTATGTATGTATAACACGCACTTTTTTTCCCCCTTAAAATCGGGGGAAAGTGCGTGTTATACGCTGATCCCCCCCCCAAAAAAGGGCCAAAAAAAATTGAGCGGCGCCGAAAAAGACCGAGCCGACTGTTCGGCTCCGCTCGCAGTCCCGCCTCCCTGCGCTCGCTCCCGAAACAGCAGGGAGGCGGGACTGCGAGCGGAGCCGAACAGACGGCTTGGTCTTTTTCGGCGGCGCTCGGTCTTTTTCAGCGGCGCTCGGTCTGTCTCGGCGGCGGGAAATTTTAAACGTGGGCAAGGCTGCAAATGACGCTGGGCAAGCTGCAAATGACACTTAAAAAAATAAATAAAATAAATAATAAAAAAAAAAACTTATTTATTTTTTATTTTATTTTTTCCCCTAAACTTCCCTCCTAAAACTTTTTTTCCTTAAAATGGCCTCCTAAACTTGGGGTGCGTGTTATACACCCATAAATACGGTAGCTATATCAATATCCAGATACTGTAAATTGCTTGAGGGGGAAAGAAATCCTTTTCTTTTGCATTTCATTATGTATGTGCTATCTCTTCAAACGTTTTATTTGTACTTTCTGTAACCATTCTGGATCCATTTAAATGCATTTTAAAGAACTAGTTCAATCAAAAACTATATTTCTGATGCTGGAGCGTTAAAGGCATATTCCACTTTTTGCAAAAATTTTAATAAACGCACATTTACATTTTTTTTTTTTTTTTTTTTTAAATGAGGGCTAATTCACAGTGTGTAGTGACAGGCATTGCAAAACGTCTGTCCCCGCAAGGACACACAGGAAACAATTGTTTCCTGTGTGTCTCATTCACACTGCAACGCAGTCTAGGCCTGCACTAAAATGCAGACCTGCTGCATTTTATCGTCCCGCACCATACAGAATTGCCGTGCAGTGCGCTGCTGTGTAGTCCCGTGAATGATGTGTACGTTTTTGTACACTTCAGATAATGTTTCTACAAAAAGGCAGCCGTGTTCTGAGTTGAATCGAGCGCCACACTGCCACCTACCGCACCCGTAAATGGACAGCTGCTGGAACAGTAAAGTGCTCCAGCAGCTCTCCCTTTATAGTGTGAACACAGCCTCAAGCCTCATTGCAACCACCTTCAATGGATTGTAAGCATAATTCAGTCTACTGCAGATTATTTCTCCATCCGCAGGCCTGTACCTAATGTACTAACCTTTTGTTAGAGGGCTGAAGGAAGTATCTGGGAACTACAAGTGCGATTACATCACCACATTTGTGTATAGGCGTCTCTGCTGAGGTGGAAGATGGTACTTGTAGTCTTTCCATTCACACATCACTGTGAATGGGTAATGTGGCTGTGCTATATATCTGCATGCAGGCTCAACCCAAAGGTACATAGATTCTATGTGCCCTGTACACCCCACAATGTTGTGTTGAGATTGGTTGTGGTGCCACTTTTTTTTTTTTCTTGTGCTTTTCCCTTTCCTTCCTTTCCTTTCTTCCTTCCGTCTTTCCATCCTTCTTCATTAAAGTAGAAATAAACTCTGCAATACTTGGCTTTGATTTAAGGGGCTGATGCCTGACAGCATCTTCTGGGTGCTGGGGTTAGACCATTTTGATTGCCTGGTGTGGGATGAAAGTTGTCAATTTGGGACAGAACTATGCACACTCTTTGTACATGACACTTCTTCAAACTCCTCCTGCACAACACTTGCAGTCCTTCTCTCTCTCTATTTTTGATACACAGAAAAAAAAGTCTTTAGTGCTAGCTGTCCTATGGGGGACTACTGGCTGCAGCTGCCTGACACCACTGCCTGTGACATTGCAATCCTCACTGGCTTAACACCCAGCTCTGAATGTTGCCTCTCAGTCCTCTGGCATGCCTCTCCAGTACTCCCAATAGCACATGTCTCTCACCAGCCCTCCTGGCTGCACACACACCGGTGGTTCCCTCCTGAAGTCTTGCCCGGCAGCACTAGCTCCCGCTGTCCTCTCACTCCTCTGTGCCTCTTGTCCAGATCCTTCACGCGTTCTTGAAGGGATCCTTCCTGCTCCTGAGTCCAAAGCCCAAGGTAACCCCCGTAGACTGGAGGGCGCCCTACAAAGGCCCCGACAGCCTAGCACTAAATACTTCAGTTTTTCCACCCAACAACTCCTCCCCAGCTGGGCTGACTCTAGGTATTTTAAGGAGGCCTGCCCCCTGCCAATCCAAATTGGGGATTGGTCAGGGCTCCTTGGAACACCCCAGGCAGCTCCACCTCTCTTCCCCCTCCTCTCCTATAAAACTCTAGAAGCCAGAGGGAGGTAACCGAGAAGTGATGAAATGAGCTCAGGCGTGTTCGCATGGTCAACGTGCAGAGCCCGCCAGGAAGTTGGCGCAGCGCTAATAACAGGCAGTGAGACATTGCCCCGATGTGCGGCTGCAGAGATCGGGCAATGTCTCGCTGCCTGTGATTAGTGATGCGCAGACTTCCTGGTGGGCTCTGCACGTGGACCTTGCGAACACGCTTGAGCTCATCCCTAGTCACCAGCCTACTCTGAGCCACTCCCAGTCCACACAGATCAAAACAAACAGGCCTAGCTTCCAGCTAGGCCTGCCTCAATTGACTTGCACTCACCAAAAATCTTACCTCCTAGCGCCTACCTAAATAGAGGGTGCTACATTAGCATGCACAGTCATCCAAGAACACAGGCACTGTGCTTGAATGTAAACTGAGCTGTCAAACTCTACTAAAGACTTTTTAGCAGGAAGGCAGGTTTAATTGCAGAAGAGGTTGCGTGTCTATTCTGCAATAGAGCGCCTCTGCTTATAGTTAAACATTAGACTTTAGTAATCCTTTAATGAAAACTATTACTATTTTTCCAACCCCTGTGATTCATTTCATCCTCAAAATATGGCACTTTTTTTTTTTCTTTTTTTTTCTTAAATCAGAGGTTTTTATTTAGGAAATACCAAGTACAATAATAGTAAGGATCAAGTATAGACAACATTTCCATTCCAGTATACCATTGAGCACCTCCGTAAACAACTCGCAATTCAAGCAAATCTGGTATATTAGCAGGTTGCATTTTTGTCCTACAAGGTTAAACATGCCCCCTCCCCATAAACCTTCCCCATCTGCACACCCAAACAAATATGACATTTTGTAATCCTACTTCTGATTAAAGCATTACAAATTTTAAAGGCTTATTTTTTAAAATGAGATATTCATACTGTTTTTCCTTGTGGCACGTAGAGCAGACAAATGTCATCTGTACGCAGATGAGTATTTTAGGCCTAAAATCCCCAATTGAAGAGCGTCACATTATCAGCAAATGTGGACTTGGGTTACACAGGTGGGTTCCATGGTTCCCCAGTGAAACAGGTCATGAAACACTGTTAAAAAAAATATGGCAAATGTATTGAAGCAATGGCAAATCTAACCTTGGCTTTATTGATTTTTCTGTGGAAGGATGGGACATTCAGGTGTTCAGCAATCAATAGTGAAAGTTTAATCATGGGGGAAAAAGTTGGCTTGTGTTTTATTAATTTGGCGAAATGTGTTCAGTCATTTGGTACTTCAATAATTTGCTATCATTAGAGGGATCACCAGGAGGTCCCGATTCCCCTATATAGATCTTTTTAGTTATCACTAGATGGGTCAACAGCAGAGGAAAGTATGTGCTGATTTCCCTGTATAGGTCTTTAGTTATCATGAGAGGGATCCCCAACAGAAAGGAGGAGGTCCTAATTTTCCTATATAGAGCTTTAATGGGGATCACGAGCTGGAGGAAGGAGGACTTGATTCCCCCATATAGATCTTCTTTTTTTTTTTTTTTTTTTTTTTTTTTTTTTTTTAACTTTAATCTTTATTAAACAAATTTCTTTTTGACATACAGACATTCACATTAATAAAGCATATACCAAACTTATACATCAATAAATCCTGCCTGTTATTGCCCCGGCACTTTACCATTACTATGTTCCTTTTCTACCCTGATCTATTCTCTCCCTGTCCTCCCCCCTCCCCCCCCACACCCACCCCATTTACTGGTACTTTGTTACTTTATGTTAACTCTTTGACATCCATAGTCTCCACATATTCTCAAATTCTGCACATTTTCCTCCTTTCATGTAGGCTACTCTTTCTTTCATCAATGTTTCATTTACGCCTTCTACCCAGTTCTCTACTGTGGGTGGGTGCCTTGATTGCCACCTCAATGTAATCATCTTTCTTGCTTGGAACAGACTCCTCAGAATGGCCACCGTCGTGCTCCTCCTTTCCCCTTGCTCCTGCCTATACCCCAGAATACACACCATCGCCTCATTTACCAGTCCCGTGGAGAACCTTTCCCTCAGGGTCTGAGTCACTCCCTCCCAATAACGAAAGAGTTTCGGGCATCTCCATACCATATGTAGGAGGTCCCCTGTTCCCTGACATCTAGGGCATTTGTCATCTGTTCTTTTGCCGAATTTGTGCAAGCGTTTTGGGGTATAGTAGGCTCTGTTTAATAACATTAGATGTGATATCCTTTGAGAGGCTGAGACTGACACCATTGGGCTCATCTCAAGGACCCTCCTCCACTGCTCCTGCGATACTCCCCCTATGTCCCGTTCCCATTTGCTTCTTACTAGATCGAGTTTCACATTACTTTTAGTTGTTGTAGTAATCTGCCCATATATTACCGAGATTAGGCCCTTCATGGGGCCCAGCCGGGATAGTCGTTGTAACAGAGGAACCTCCACCCAGCATGGTGATTGGCCACCAAACTGGGATCTCAGGGCGTGCGCTATTTGGAGGTACGTATAGTGTGCATTCTGGGGTATTTTAAATTCTTCTTTCAGAGCTGCGAATGTTTTAAGCTTATTTCCCATATAAAGTTGGTTCAATCTTTTTATACCTCGCACAGCCCATTCTTTATTTCTGCCTATCAGTAATGTTTCTTGTAGCTTATTGTTATTCCATATAGGCGAGAATTCATTCCACCCGTTATATTTCAGTGCTCTTTTAGATGCATTCCATATCTTCGCGAGCATCCGGGTTGTCGGATACCTGCAAGGAAACGCGTCTGCCTCTAATGCCTCTATTAGTGAGTCGTGTGGGTTGTCTGTCATCAGGATTATCCCGTTCGGGGTACCTCCATTCTCCACCCCGCCAGTTGCTGTAATTGTGCCGCCCAATAGTAATGCTCTGGGTTGGGGAGTGCCACTCCCCCCTCCCCTGTAGGTAGTTGTAATGTGCGTAAACTTATCCTGGATTGACCCCCCTTCCATATCAGTTCTCTGAATAAACTTTCAATCTTATTGAACCATTTTTTAGCAATCCACACCGGTGCATTGTGTAATACGTACAGCAGTTGAGGCAGCCAGATCATTTTGATCAGGCTGCATCTACCTGCTGCTGATAGGGGTAGTCGTCTCCAGATGTCGTTTTTTTCCCTAAGTTTTTTTAGAAGAGGGAGAAGATTTTTTTTTATATATTGATTAGGATCTGTAGTGATGACTATCCCTAGGTACTTCAAAGCTTCTACCACTGCCAACTGGGAGTTCCCTGGCAAACTTATTTCCTCCTGTGAGTCTATCGGCATTAGTTCTGATTTGGACCAGTTGATCTCCAGCCCCGAGAAACTGCCGAATATCTCCACTAAACTCATTGCCTTGCCCAAGGATTGACCCGTGTCGCCCAGAAACAAAAGGATGTCGTCCGCGTATAACGCGATTTTCTCCTCTCCTGAGCTCCTCCGAAATCCCTCTAATTCGGTGCACTTTCTTATGGCAATAGCCAGGGGCTCCATGGCCAAAGCAAAGAGCAGTGGGGACAGTGGGCATCCTTGCCTTGTACCCCTCTCCAGTGATATCCTGTCTGATAATGTATTATTAATTTTTAATCTTGCAGTAGGTTTATCATATAGTAATTTGATCCAGCCAATAAATGAAGGACCAAATCCAAATTTCTCCAGTATTTTCCAAATATACTGCCATTCTATGGTGTCAAAAGCTTTTGTCACATCCAGAGACAGTATCGCTCTATCCCCCCTATTTTTTACTGGGGATTGTAGGTTTAGGAAGGTCCTTCTGATGTTTGTGCTAGTGGATCTATTTGGTATAAACCCTGCCTGGTCTGGGTGGACCAATCCCTGGATGAGCCCTTTCAACCTAGTTGCCAAGGTTTTTGCTAAAATTTTTGCATCTGCGCACAATAATGATATCGGTCTATATGCTCCCACATCTTTTGGGTCCTTCCCTTCCTTGTGTAAAACGATTATGGTGGCTTCTAGCATTGAGGCGGGCAAGTGTCCCGTTTCCCTCGCCCCCTCCAATGCTTTTAGCAATTCTGGTAACAGTATCTCGCCAAAGTGCTTATATGTCTCTATAGGTAGCCCATCAGGTCCCGGGGACTTATGGTTGGCCATCTCTGCCACTGCCTGACGTAACTCCGCAAGAGTTAATGGAGCTTCCAATAATTCTCTGTCTTCTTGTGAAACAATTGGGATTTCCAGGCTGCCCAGGAAATCTTCCATTATTTCCTCCCTGCCTTTCTTTTGGGTTGTATATAGTTTTTGATAATATTCTTTAAAGGTCTGTAAAATCTGAAGGGGGTCTGAAGTCTCCTCCTGTCCTATGGTCCTGATTACCGTAATTGTGGATGATGGCAAGTTGGTCTTCACCAGCTGTGCCAGCATCCTACCCATAGATTCTCCTTCCATAAAGGAGGCTTGGCGCTGCAGTAGCAGTTTTTTCTCTTCTCTCTGTATATTAATCAATCTATATTCCTGCTGTTTGGATAACCAAGCTGTTTTCTTATCTGGGGATGGATCCGTTATATAGTTATTTTCCGCTAACGTTACTTCCGCCCTCGTATTTTCCTCTTGTGTCCTTTCTGCTTTATTATGTTTGGCGATTTGCTGTATAAGAGCCCCCCTTAAAAAGGCCTTTAGCGTGTCCCATATTATCCGGGCGCTTGCCGTACCGGTATTTCTCTCTACAAATTCCCTCAGGTTGACGAGGATATCTCGTGGGTCTTTGAATAGTTCGAACCAATACGCATTTATTTTCCATTCCTCCCGTTTTCTTTGGCCCCCCATCTTTAATGCTATCGTTAGTGGTGAGTGGTCTGATATCCCTCTCGGCCAATACCTGATCTCCTCCGTGAGCTGTAACATTCTGTCGTTCCCCAATGCCATGTCTATTCTAGATAGAGTGGAGTGGGTAGTAGAATAGCAGGAGTATTGTTGAACCCCGGGGTGCCTCACCCTCCACAGGTCCAGCAAACCTACCTCCGTCAATAACCTGTTTAACCTATTTCGCTCCATGGTTCCTATCCCCCCCTTTACTGGAAACCTGTCAATCCCGTCATCTAATACCTCGTTGAAATCTCCTAATATTATTATTGGAATATCCTGTTTATCCATCAAAAAATCATTTAACTTTAGCATGACGTCCAATTTAAAGGGCGGGGGAATATATATATTGGCCACCACTAGCATTTTATTGTTGATGCTACAAAAAAGAAAGATATAACGGCCCTGTTCATCTATACTGACCTGCCTGCAGGAGAAGTTCACCCCTGTTTTTACCAGCACACTCACCCCCCTGCAATAAGAGCTGTAGACTGAGTGATACTGTACCTGGTATTTCTTTTTCGCCCAAATTTGAGCTATTGTATCCTTAGTGAGGTGTGTCTCCTGCAGGCAGATCAGTTCTACTCCATATTTCTCCATCATAGAGAATACCACCGCCCTCTTACCCACTGTGCCTAAACCTCTTACGTTCCAGGATCCTACTCGTATTATCTTAACCTGCATCAAGAGCACTCTCCATCCTGTCTTACTTCCAGTGACCCGTTCCCTTTTCTTTTATTTTTTCCCTTTCCCACCCCATTGTATATCTTTAGGTTCACTCGTGTTTCACTCCTCCCTTTACATGCAAAAACCATACTTTGAAAAATATTGTCATTCTTAATCCTACCCTGTGTTATTACTAACTTTAAATCTGTGTTTGTTGTGCATCACTCTTTTATTATTGTTAACAAAAAAATCCTTTAAGTATACTGATGTACCCTTCCCCTCCCTCTCCCTTTCTACCGCCTCCCCCCCTCCCTCCTCCCTCCACCTTCCTTGGTGTCCCCCTAAGGGGCTATTAGTGACCATTACCCACTCCTTTTGTTCAATCTTCCAATCTTTCTCATCCAACATTTGCCCCCCCACCCGTTCGCTGTGTGCCCACCCCCCTCCCCCCCACTCCCTTCTCCCTTTTCGTAAATCATATTGGTGCTGACTTTATACCTTTACATATAAATTACATATAAAACTTCAAATAACTTTTCCCCCTGCCCCCCCCCCCCCCTGTTTCACCCACCCCCCCCCTTTCCCGATCAGGTTATCTGAAGTGCGTCCTTGTTTTCTTCCAGCCATTTATCTACCCCAGCCGGGGTTTCAAAAAACAGGTTAGTTCCTAGAGCAGTCACGCGGAGTTTTGCAGGGTAAAAGAGGGCGTAGGGGATCTTAAATTTTTGTAGGTTTCTTTTGGACGGGGTAAACTCCGCCCGTCTCTTCTGTAAATCCATTGAAAAGTCTGAATAGAATGAGACCTTTATACCGTTGTACTGAATAGTTCCAGCCTCTCTGGCTTTTCGTAGTAGGGTAATCTTATCCCTAAAGTTCAGGAATTTAATCAATAAAGTTCTAGGATGTCCCCCTGTAGCGGTAGGTCTAGAAGGTACTCTGTGTGCTCTCACTATGCAGAACATAGGTGAAAAAGACTCTCTCCCAAACATCTCAGCCAGCCAATTTTCTAGGAATTCGATAGGGTTGCTACCCTCACTTTTTTCCGGTAGTCCCACCACCCGCACATTGTCCCGCCGGCTCCTGTTTTCTAATTCCTCCATTTTAAACTCCTGCCTATGCATCTGTTTTTTCATATCTTTAAGCTCTTTTATGAGGGGCAATATTTCGTCTTCAATCTGGGAGACCCTCCCTTCCAACTCGGTGGTTCTCTCTGCTGTCTTTTGCACATCGAGCCTCACCATGTTTAAATCTTGTTTGACCCCTTTCATTTGCTCGCATAAGTCCTTGAGTGATTCGTTACATGCCCTTACAGCCATTAATACATCAGTCAGGGTCGGTTCTTTCAGTGGTGGTGTATTGATCCCTGCTGCGCCTTCAGCTGGTTCAGCAAAACTCTGTGTACCCTGCGTGCTGTGGTCGGGGGGGGGCTAAGTTCTTGCTGCCCACTGCCTTATTGGATTGGGCCAAAGCCCGAGGGGTTAAAAGAGTGGCTTGATTCTGGCCATGGCTTCTCCTATCCAGCACCCCTCCTTGCTGTACCTTTGGTTGCTGCCCCCCTTTCTTCGTGGGGGATTGTGCGGAGGGATGTGCATATTGTTCTAATTTAGCGGCTGCTGCCGCTCCCGCTTGCTGGAGATTTTTGTCTTTGCCTGACCGTAACTGTTGCTGCATTTTCTAAAAAAAGTTTTGGATAAATCACGCACCCCCAAAAAAAAAAAAAAAAGTAGAACAAACAAAAAGAGGAACAGTGCAACAGAGGGCGATTTTCTCTTTTTCTTCACCTTTATCTCTTCTCCCCTCTCTCCCCTCTCCCCTTCTTTTCCTTTCCTCTCTCTATTTCTCCTCTTCCCAGTCTCAGTAGGTATGAGGGGTATCAGGGGTATCAGGGGTGTGAGGGGTATGAGAGGGTCCCAGGAGACGAGTTAT